>OVBL01000840.1:600000-926573 GCA_900406555.1 Pseudoturritis turrita
ATAAATAAAACCAAAAAATATGTTGACTGAGGAATATGGCAAATGCATTCTCTAAATTTTATAGAGATTTATTTTTCTTTAAAAAGCCATAACAGGTAAGAAAAAATAAATTCTTAGTTGTACTCATATTGAAATGAGTTTTCATGTTAGAATTTTTACTCATAGATAATATATTATAATTTTCTGCCAAGAAGACAATTATAAATCCTTATCTTAATTCTAAGAAGTAAAACTGAATTATACTTTTCATACTCAACGATTTTCACATGCATATAGTTCCGAAAACAAATGCCATTGAAGGAATAATTTCTAAAAATGGGAAACTTAGAAAAGTTTACAACTAGGAACTTCTCTTAACGTGTTTCACAAGTTAACCAATAGACAAAACCTTCCAAACGAATCAGAAGGTTAACAACTACAATAAACTCTTCTTCTCAATCTTACCTTCTCCTTCAAGCTTCTTCTGTTATATACACTGACACCAAAATCTGGAATAAGTAACAACGCATTCCCAATTACTCTGAGACACTCTTTTAAGGCTCTTTATCGCGCGATTCTTCGACTAACGGAGTTTCCTTAAGCGAAAAGTCATCGAGACTTTCGTCTTCCTCTGTATCAGCCTTCAGCTCTTTGAACATTGACATCACTTGAATCATTGTAGGTCGCTTAAACGGTCGATCATCCAAGCACTGAGATGCGATCTTCAAGTAATGAAACAGCTCAACATCGCCTGATTTCTCGGTTACAAGCTCAGGATCAAGAATCTCAGCTCCTCTTTTCTCTCTATAGAGCTGTTTGGCCCACCCAACGAGGTTATTGTCTTCTCCAAACTCCCCTGGATCGATTGGTTTCTTACCAGAGAGAAGCTCAAGAAGTATAACTCCGTAGCTGTAAACATCTCCTTTGGCCGTACACCGGAAACTCTGGTAATATTCAGGTGGAACGTATCCTGGAGTACCCGCGAGCGTGCTCACGCTTAGATGCGTGTCTAGAGCGCTGACAAGCCTGGCCATACCGAAATCCGAGACCCGTGCCTCGAAATCTTCGTCTAGAAGAACATTGCTTGATTTCATGTCTCTGTGGATTATGTGAGGAATGCAGCTATGGTGCAGAAACGCTAGTCCTCTTGCAGCTCCAATAGCGATCTTCTTCCTCGCGGCCCAATTTAGAAAGATTCCGCCTTTTTTCGATGATTTCTCGTGAAGAACGGTTTCTAAGCTTCCCCATTTCATGTATTCATAGACAAGAAGCCTCTCTTCACCAATCTTGCAATATCCCAAAAGCGGAACGAGGTTTCTATGCTTGATTTTCCCGATTGTTTCCATCTCAGCCATGAACTCTCTATCGCCTTGTCCCGTGATTCGGATCAACTTCTTGATCGCTACAACAGATCCATCTCTGAGCTGAGCCTTGTAGACTTCTCCAAACCCACCAGATCCGATCATAGTCTCTGCGCTAAACCCGTTTGTAGCTTCAAGAAGATGCGCGAAAGTGAGTTTTCTCAGCGGTTTCTCGAACGTAGCAACGTTGATGCTAAGCGGCTCAGGAACGCTAGAGAGCTTCCAGCTATAGCTACCGGAAGTTGGAAGGCTCTCAATGTATTTCTCCCTCTTCTCTTCTTTCTTCTGAACTTTTCTCACCCTGTAAAGCGCCATGATTAGCATCACAAAACACATGAAAGAAAACGCTATTCCAGCTATCACAGCGGTTGCTAACGTTTGCTTCTTGGCGTGGACGTGAGAGGTAATGGGACGAGGAGCAGAGCCGCAGGGACGCAAGGGAACGCCGCAGAGGCCAGAGTTGTTTGCATATCTTGAAACAGGGAATGTCGTGAGCTGACCTCCAAATGGGATTGGACCAGTGAGGTTGTTGTTAGAGACATCAAGATCGCTGAGGAAAGAAAGCGATCCGAGCGATCCAGGTATGTATCCTTGAAGATCGTTATGAGATAGATCGAGAACCCCGATCGCTTTCAATCCTCCAAGACTGTCCGGGATGGTACCGGTTAACCGGTTATGTCCCAGATTCAAGACCTGGAGATATCCCATGTTACCATAACTTGGAGGTATAAAACCGGAAACCGCGTTGTACGAGATGTCGAAGTAGATCATGCTTCCATTTGCTGAGAATGTGTACATTGTCATGCCAGAGTATATTCGTGTCGCGGGACACGAATGAACCATTGGAAACCGCTCTAATCGCTCTGCGCGAATGCCTTCAAACTCGACTAATCCGCCTGCACCTCTGCAGTCTGTTCCACCTTCGTTCCTCACAAACGCAAACTGTTTACCCGAAACGCTCCCGGGCATTACTAGCCCGGCCTGGCTAGCTAGCTCACCCGGGAGGTCCCCGGTTAGATTGTTGCTGTTCAGATCAAGCCAGATCAAGCTCTTACAGCTCCCGAGCTGGCGTGGAACGTTCCCGGACAAGGAATTGTTCCCGAGCTGCAAGATTGCTAATTTGGCAAGATCACCAATTCCGCTAGGGATTTCCCCGGTCAAACGATTACTAGAAAGAGAGATCCAGATCATGTTAGTGCATCTCGAAATCGATTCCGGTATCGAACCGTTTAAGAGATTGTTGTTGAGGATGAGAGTTTCCAAGTTTCCTCCTTTAACACAAACACCTTCAGGTATTCTTCCTGTGAGATTGTTCGCCCACATAACCAAATCCGACAGATTTGGCAATGTCCATATCTCATTCGGGATCGGACCAGTGAGAGCATTGAAGCTAAGATCGATCGTCTTCAAGCTCTTGCATTTGCCAAGCTCCATAGGAACTGTTCCTGAGAGGTAATTGTTGGCTATGAGAAGCTTTTCAAGAACCGGCGAGCTTTGCAGAGAACAGAAACCAGATGGTACATTTCCGGTGAAACCATTTGAGCTTAGATCAAGAACACGGAGATTTGTACAGTTGGTGAGTGAAATTGGAACAGAGCCTGAGATGTTGTTGTAAGCCACGTATAGATATTTGATTCCGGTGATTTTACTGACGACGGTGGTTAGGAAATCGCCGGAGAAGAAGTTGTTTCCGAGGTTTAGGTTCTGTAATGAGACGCAGGCGGTGAATGTTGGAGGTAGCTCGCCGGAGAGAGAGTTTCCGGAGAGATGGAGAGTCTCTAAGGTTTCGCAGAGTAGAGAAAGCTCCGGTGGAATCTCGCCGGAGAGACGGTTGTGAGAGAGAGAAAGCTGCTTCAGATTCTGGAAACTTCCCCAATATTCTCCGCCGGGGATTTTTCCGGCGAGATTGTTCCGAGAGATGTTCAACGTCTCGAGTAATCTGCAGTTTGGTAGACTAACTGGGAATTTTTCGCCGGAGATGTTGTTCTCTGATAGACTGAGAAAGCTGAGATTCCCACAAATCCCGAAACTGAGATCTGAGAAATCGCCGGATAAGTTGTTGTGAGTTAAATCGAGATATTTTAACGATGCCGGAAAATCAGAGACGAAACTCTCCGGGATCTCCTCCGATAAGATATTGTACGAGAGATCAATAGTCGTTAAACTTTGACACGACGACGGAGCAAAACCCAATTTTCCGACAAGCTTGTTGTTCGAGAAATTAACAGAAACAAGATTCGAACATCTCGAGAAAACGTAATCCACCATTGAATAGTCGGAAATCAAGTTCGAAGACAAATCCAGAAACTGAAGATAACAACCGGAGGAGGATGAAACAGAACCAGACGAAGCTCCTGAGGAAGAGAAGTAATTTCCTTGCAGATAAAGATTCCGGAGATTAGACAACGCCGTGAGGTTAACTAGGTTTAGGGTTCCGGTGATTCCGCCGTTTCGGAGATCTAATCCGACGATTCGACCGTCGACAGAGCAAGAAACGCCTCGCCAAGAGCATGATCCACGACCCGACCCGTATTTCCAGTTACCCAGAAAATTATTCGGATCATATTTTACAGAGAATTGCTTAAACGCCATTAACAGAGAAGTTTCGTTGAAGTTGTCGTTGCTGATTAGCCTTTTTCCATGAATGCCCATCACTAGAAAACTCGCAAAGAAACATAGGATCAACACGAACAGCCATTTTTGCTTCATTGGCACACCAAGTGTTCGATTAAATGCCTTATGGGGATTGAAACTCCAAGCTCCGGATCTCAAAGACGAAGTAATGATCTTCTGTTGACTTGTTCTGATTCATTTACTTGTGCTTCACGAAGAAGAGAGCTAGTAACTCTGAGAAACCAAAGAAAAAAAAAACAGAGTAAGCTTTCAGAAAAACAACAAAGTAACAGTCTTTTTCAAGAAAAAACCGATCTAAAATACGAAAACTTGTTCAAGAAGAAGAAGAAGAGACGTAGAGGAAGTAACAAAGAGTAGAACCTAAGTTTGACAGAGACGATTGTGACGGTGACGGAAGATGAAGAAGAGAGAGATAGAGACAGAGACAGAAACAGAGTTTCGCTGATGAAGAAGACAACAGAGATAGTTTTTAGTTACTATTTCTGCGCTCAAGTACGATGTTGCAGAGATGGTCGGATTCTATAAAAAAACTTTTTTTTTACCAAAATCAGATGGTTTTAAGATTTCGTAACTGAGAGAGAAGAGCTTACATAGAGAGGAAACTATTTTTTCCAGAAAATAGAAAGAAAGAAAAAAAGTGATTTTTTCCAGGAACAAAACAAGATTTCTCCCGGAAAATAAAGAAAATCAAAGGTCTCTGTTTGGGAAAGAAGATCAAAGGTCTAATTGTAAAAGCGAATGATTTCTTTAATAATTAGTTTTAATTTATTTTTTCTGTTCTTTGCGCGAAAATTGCAAAAGCAACATAGAACAATTTTTTAATAATAAAAATAAAAAATGGCAAAGAGGAAAAAGAAAGTAAGAAAAGGAAAAGCAGATAAATGAAGACATAATCTTATAAGAAAGAAAAGAAAACATAATCATGATAATAAAGATTAATTTCCTCTTTATAATCTCTATCTAATAATTAGTTTTTCTTGCATTAAGTTAATCAGGAAAAAAATATTTCACTATTGAATTTGTTCAGGTCGATTTAGAATTTGCTTTTACTACTTTACGAAATTTTTTTTTTTTTTTTTACGGTTAAAATAAATTTAAAAAATTCAAAACTTATATTTCTGCATTTTTCTATCGAAATTAATGTTTTTTCAAATAATTTCAAATTTAGAAGTCAGATCTCATTTGAATAAATATGACATACCAATAATCCAAAAGCTACTTGATTAAAATTATTTTAGAATTGAATCATTGTTTCACGGTATATTAAATGATTTAGTGTATATCTTCTAATACCAATGAATTACTTCAAAATAAAATGATTTAGTGTACATATATATCCCATTAACAAAAATGTGAGATACATTGGTTTTTATTTTTTTTTATTGAAAAGCAAACAAATTCTACACAGTTTTCATTTTCTTATTTTTTGCCCGTTGGTGATAAATCTGAAATGGGACTTTTAGTCAAACACTTGGATTCGATTCATTTAACGTTCCTAATAAATTATTATCTTACTTTTTTAGGGTTTAGATGAATGACCCGGCACGTATATAGGTCTCTCGTTCCCATATAAATAGTAACCCCTACCTAACCTATACAAAGAAAATAAAAATATGATAAAATTTTGACGATAATTACGATAAAGGCCAACTTTTTCCCCTGGTTCTCGTATGTTTCTACGCATTTATGCAACTTTCTAACCCTACACGGCACGAAGCACTAGCTTATTTAAATGAAAACAACTAATATGGTTCTTAATTTGTCTATGGTCCTCATTTCCTTTTTGTATATTAGTTTTATGGCCCCGCGTTTTGTCTTTATTTATGCTGTGGCCACTTAACTTTTTGCAACCGTCGCAATTTATCCAATTTTTATCTAACCCATATAGCTCCATTAGTCTACCATGCTATGTCAAGATTCAAGATTAAACAAAGAGAAGAAACCACCTTACAGATATCTATATGATAAATTTATAGACAGTTATTTTAACCAGTTACTTAGCGAGTTTTTGCTTAAACCAATAAATTCGAGTTAATATAATGTTTGAGAACAAATAAACTATTTGTCGAAAATCTATTCTAAAATATCTCCAAAATCAAGAAATTGTGGATACTCATTTTTTTTAATAATACTATTAAAATTATCTTATATATTCTTCCACAACACATATATCTACATATAACGAATTAATATGAATTTATGAAATAAATTAAAAAGAAAAAAATCGACAAAAAATCCATAACATTCACATGTAAAATTGAGCTATAGATTACGAGAGATAAAAAACAAAATCCTCGAAATACTAACTTATAACATAGTTTATACACATAGAGAATAGAAAAAACTAGGTATTAATTTTAAATTATTTAGCTTATGTGATGTCCGATGTAAATGACAAATGGGGTCGGAAAGTTTGAATTTAGAAAAAAAAAGATGGCGAGGATAAAGACAAGGGGGTCCTAGGAAATCAATTTATTATTAGTAGGTTAGATAATAAGAGAATTAAAATAAGAGGGGGTTTTATGAAAAGACGGAAACGGTTTCGACGAGCGTGGGCCGTAGAGTTGGGCCGTGTACCGATTTTGTCAGTATTCTCTTCCGCACGAGCGCATATTTTGTCACCTCTTTCTACTCCAAAGATTCTCTCATGCCCACTAAGTATATTTATTTTTTATATAGTTGTTATTAAATTATTCAAGGACAATTTTTTTTATAAAAAAATAGTGTTTTGAAAGAAAAAATTCGCAGTCAGCATACTTTATTAAAAAAACAAAAAAAAGATTAGGTTTGTAGCTAAAACAATCAGAAATCTATGCCTTTTAAAAATTTTACAAATAAAATTTTTATTAAAAAAAGTTTTTGAGTGAAAGTACATAAATAAATTTGTGTGTGAAGAAATGTTAACTTTGGCCAATAATTGTTTTTTTTTTGTTGTGTGTAATGAAAGGTGGATGATGATGAAAACGACTATTTTGCTAATGATGATCGAAATCCAAATCAATCTGAAATTATTCGTCTTATTTGTCCAAATTAAAACCACCTTTATATATATATATATGTATATATTTACTTTCATCTTTTTTATTTGTCTATAGCTTGTAAAAGAAGAAATAGAAAAAGGTAGAAAAAGACATTTTAATGGTCCAACGTATCATTATTAAGATTAGGTAAAAGGAAATTGACGAATAGTTCATGCATGTCTCTTGAGACATCTTTCAATCTTTCAAATTGCAAAGTTCACATATCGAAAATGATTTATCGAGAAATAATCATTTGAATATTAAAATTGATTTTATAATTTCGTTACGCTTTTATAACTAGCTGTTTAGATGAAAAGATTTGAAGATGTTAAGACATATAATAATATTGCACTTTTATTGTGGTCATTATTAATCAGAATATTGAAACCATATTGATTTTTGATATTTTTGTTTGACATTAAGGACCGACCTAATAATGAAGAAAAAGCTAAGCATTTTAATTTATCATTCGTCACCCACTTACCAATATACGACCAACAAAATTCAATCACATTCCAATCAATTAGTCAACTATTTATTAATTTTGTCCCAAATTTACTGTAAAAGCTCTTTTTAGTGAAAATAATTAATGGAAGGGTCCATTATCAGTCATTACATTATCTTTGTGGATCTTCTCTTCTGTATATGATTTATCATCAAGATATGCTCATGTTTGAAAATTCCTTAAATTATATTTCTTTTGCATGAATGTGATGTACAACTGTAATGCCATATAAACCGTAATAAACGTTGAACTAAAGAAACTATACAAGAAAACTCAATACTGTCGATTCTGAATATTTAAAATTTAAAGTAGAGATTACCAAACAAATGTAGTATCTATTTCACTAGATTACATTTTGATTATATGATACGTGTGTTATTCTGTTGAGAACAAATATTTCCAAAAACTATTAAAGAGGTATTACTATTATTTTATGATAATGTTTTTGCCTCCGTTCTAATCAATTGGACCTCAAAAATTAAAAAGAAAGACAAAAAAAAAAAAAGCTATACCAAATGGGCACATACCCAATCAATGCCCATTTGCACCAACCTCCTCTTTTCTCCTGTCGTTGATCGATCTCCTACGACTCATTTCATCTCTGCGTCAAAAACCAAAAAAATTAACTTTGGATTTGGTCAATTTCGATTTGGGTTAGGTAAAAAACTGTTTTTTTACCTGAGAAAAGTCCAGATGGAGTCATAATGAAGAAGGCCAAGCAGTTTCCTTCTTTTCCCTTTGTGAATTACTTCACCTCGTTTTACGACTGGTAATTGCTTCACACCTCTTGCTTCCATCAACTCTTTGGCTACACCAACCGTCGCGTCTGGATAACAAGTAAGTAAACCGCGTTCTTGGCCTCGGTAGCTTATTGTCCGCGTACACACAGAAGAAACCGGACATGTATTCTCCTGCAAGACACAAAAGAGTCAAATTCAATTCAACTGAAGGGAGTTTGTTTTGTTTTACTACTTACGTCTAAGATTGTCGAGGCGTTATTGGACAAGTAACGTCTGATGTCGCCGTGTGTTAGGATTCCGGCTAGAAAATCATCGTCATCGACCACGATAAGGCAGTTTTGGTTGCTGTCTTTAAGGATGATTCTTGCTTCTCTTAGAGTTGTTCCTAGAGAAACCTTCACGTAGCTCTTTGACATAACCCGCAAAACCTTTAAGTCTTCTAGAATAGTTTCTTCATCCAAAGAGGATTTGTGGTCAGGGTTTTCTATGACGGAAAGCTCGAGGGAGTTAGCATTATCCGTGTGTCTCCAAACGCCTTCCGTTTTACGCTCGGCGGGTGAAAGGGAAGAGTATCCTCTTCCTGTGCTGCGACCTTCAGATGAATCACTCTCTTTGCCTTGGTTTGCCACAGAGGGAACCCATATTGCTAAACCAACCGCTCCCTGTTAGTAGAAATCAACAGAGAGATCAGATCAAAAACCTAACAACAAAGTTGATGAAAATACGAGTGCACAATGTAAGGTGAAAAAAAATGTATACCATGAGGGGAAGCAAGATTCTATAATCTTTCGTTAGCTCGAACAACAGTAATACTGATGTTAAGGGAACTGAGCACATGGAAGCTAGTGTCGCTGCCATTCCAACCTGCATCACATAAAACGAGGACATCTTGAAGAGTCAGATTTCGTAACAACCGAATTGGACAGTATTAAAATTGAAAAAAGATGCATTGCAAAGGCCTGCGACAAAGGGAATACAATACCAGAGCGTAAGCTTGTGGTTGAGCCACAGCAGCATTACCAGGAATAGCTCTGTTAATAATCTCGGCAGCCGAACCCCCAAACACAGCACCAACAGCAGCACCAATCATCAAACTTGGTGCGTATAAACCGCCTACAAGCCCAGAGCCTTTGCACAGAGCTGTAGCCACGACTTTGGCTGCGGCTAACTGGGTTAATAACCAAATCCCAGGAGCTGAAGCACTCTTTCCAGTATGCAGGATTTCCTCAACATTTGTAAATCCCCAGTACAAAATTCCAGGGTACTTGAGAGCAATCATTCCAGCTCCTAAACCACCTAGTGCAGGGCACACGATAGCAGGAAGACCAAATTTGTCTTTGATGAACTCGAATGACTTCGTAAACCAAGTGACAAGGCGAGAAAAAACAACACTGACAGCACCGCACAGCATGCCTAATATCAGGTACAGAGGGAGCTCTGGAGACAAGCAAAAACATGTTTGGAAACTTATAAACATTTACTCGTTGTAGCAAATAAAAACCAGCCTTCGTTATTTAAGATACCAAAAATACTTAATAATATATTACCTATCCATCTAGACACTAACTCATAAGCTTCTAAAAAAAATCACACCACAAGACTAACTGGAAGTTTTGCAATTGAGCTTAACACTAAAAGAAACATACCTGCAGCGGACTTCAGGTCGTATGAAGGGACTGTGAAAGCTGATTGAGTCCCAAGCAACGCATTTGATACAGTAGATGATATAACAGAGGCCAAAATTATCATTGCAGTGGTAAATGGAGGCGAGTTTTCGGCACGTAGAGGTCTTAAAACAGTCTCAATAGCAAAGAAACAACCCGCCACTGCTGCATTGAAACCTGTAAGGAGAAATAATGATTGAGTAAATCAGATTTATAACCATGAACAAGCCAAAGTGGAGCAAATTGAGTTCCTGATTAGGAAAAACAAAGAAACGAAGTTCCTGTCTCAGTACTGTCATCTATAGTAAGAAACACCATTACCCACGACTCATAATTCAATATAGCCATAAGTAAACTATTTTTCAATAAGAAGATGCTTCGTCTAGTGCTAGAACCTAAGATCCATAGACACATTTGTAGGCTATATAGTACATACACAATAGAGAGTATGCGAAAAGAATGAGAATCCATAAAGATTGAGGTTAGCCTAAAAGATTCCACGAACCTAGTATGGACATTTATTGATCAAATTCACCAGATTATTACTAATGTTAGGTAGCAATATACTAGAGTAGGGAGCTATGTTGCTGCTCCGTGCATTGACAATCCAATAATACATAACTATGAATTCAGTAGAGGCAGAAAACTGCTTTAGAAGATGTAAGGTCTAGATAATACCAGACGCAATCCCAGAAGCCGCACCAGCTGCAGTGAGAGCTATTCTCCTTTCTCTGTTGTTTTCCATCATTAACGCAAAACCATTAGCACAAGACTTTCCAATGTCGACGCTAGGTCCCTCAGGACCCAGTGAACATCCTGTACCAAGAGTCACAGCAGCTTGGATAGCCTTTATCACCGGGAATATACCAGCAAGAAAATCAACTCCTTGTCTTTGAGAAGAAGTGGATTGTCTGATTTGGTCTAAGATCTCGAGCAAACCATGCATCATTCCTACTATAACACCCCCAGTGACCGGAATTAGAAGAATCCGGTGCCAAGTGTCGGCTAATCTCTGTAAACGAAGCCAAGCAGCACCTTCGTTTGGAGTACCAGCCCATGCCCACTCATGAATGACATGAACCTAGAACAAAAACACTACTCTATTGAATCAGCAATCCAATACTATAGCGTAAATCAAATTAGCAAGATATGGGTTTTTCGTCGATTCGAGGTAGATCGAGATCTGATGTATGAATATATGACCGTACCCCTTTATTGAAGCCGGCGACACAAATTCCCGCGGCAACACCGATAAGACAGCCGATGAGAAGCAGAGCCCACTCAGGTGGAGCACTATCTCCGAGCACGTCGTTGCCTTCATCAAAACCATACTCATCATGTAAATTACTGATACCACCGTTATCTTCTTCTCCAGCAACCACACCAGCCGAAAACGGAGAAGAAGAAGAAGGATTGTGATGGTCTCTATCGACTCTGCTATTTTCAAACCGTTTGAAGCTTAAACGACGCCCGGAAAGAGAAAACCTCCGATCTAGATGCTTGAACAGATCTCTAACTCCTCCGGTTCCACTTCTGATAGCCGGAGACTGAGATTCAACATCGAGATCACCTTCTCCTCCGCCAATGCCGACTTCATCTCCGTCGGTGGATCGCAACAGATGTCTGTCTTCGTTGTACTCTCCGACTCCTCCAGATGACATAGCTAATTCCAATCCTTCCTTTACCAACAACACATCATCCCCACTCGCCGGGATGGTTCAACGATGAGAATCAATCTCTGAGCTCGTCTCCGGGAAGAAAATCTAAATCTACGCCTGAGAGATTCGTCGCCGGTTTTTTTCAGATTTGATCGGATTTTCAGATTCTCGAGAATTTTTACCGTCTCGATAACGAAACACGCGGCATGCGTCGTAAGAGAAACCCCTCAGTGTCAACTAGAGGATCCATTAATGGGCCTTTATTGGGCTGAGTTTTTTATTTTCAAATTATTTAAACGAAAATTGTTCAGAAAAGTACAATAAGTCGATATGTCCGAGTGGTTAAGGAGACAGACTTGAAATCTGTTGGGCTTCGCCCGCG
Organism: Pseudoturritis turrita; assembly: GCA_900406555.1. Taxonomy (NCBI): domain Eukaryota; kingdom Viridiplantae; phylum Streptophyta; class Magnoliopsida; order Brassicales; family Brassicaceae; genus Pseudoturritis; species Pseudoturritis turrita. The sequence continues at coordinate 611,944 of OVBL01000840.1, forward strand.
CAGGTTCGAACCCTGCTGTCGACGATTGGTTTTAGTTTATTTTTTTTGTTATTTTCAATCTCTGAAACTGGCAATCGGTTCGGTTAAGATATTTTGGGTCAAATTGAAAGCGAACAAAATTCGATTCGGTTCAGTTTTAATTGAAGACCGAGGGGGTGTATTGAATCTGAAATTTGGAATGATTACATTAAAATGACAAATCATTTGTTATTCAAACATGAATTTTAAAAAGTCTTTAAAAATTCAGTGTTATTGAACTAGAGATTTTATAATGTACTTTAAAATTTACTATTATTGGAAATATTTTAAACAGTGGATTTTATGAGATTTTTGTGGAGTTTCTTAGTTAAAAATATAACAATCTAAATCTCATGAATTTATATGGGATTCTAAAGTATTTTAATAAAAATTATAACAACTTCCCTAATCCACCCAATCATCTAAAAACTCATTAAAAGTCAAATTTTCCCAAATTCTCCCAAATACTAGATTGAATACACCCCTGAATTAAATTCGAAATATATTTTAGTTCGGTTTTATGGTAATTCGGATAATTCGAATTTGGATTATCTTGGTTCGTTCGATTAAATCTGGTTCGGTCTTGCTAAAATTTTGATCGGTTTGAAGTCATGAGATGGTAATTACTAATTAGCTTTGTTTGCTTCTATTTTATGGTAATTCATTCGGATAATACGGGTTTCGGTTTTTTGTGAGAATAAAATAATGATAATCATTCGAGTGTTCAATTTTTCTTTCGGATATATATCCATGTATTTCGGATAATATCCCAATTGATAACCGAAATCTTAAGAAGAAGAAACCAATCAGATAATGTAGATTATCCGAACCCAAAATTATAATTCGGGTTGGTTATATTCGGATCAGGTATTTTGCCCAGACCTACTGAGTGGAAACAATGGCTACTAAACCTATAGAATATTGTGCTAAAACATGTTTTAAAAAAGGAGCATGAGAGAATGAAAACATCTATATTTGATTTATTGATATCACAAAATTGCATTTTGAAAAACCAAAAAAACAAAAAAGCTAGGATCTTCTATAGTTTTTCATCTTTGAAATTAGATGAACATAATGACCTTTCTCCACCATGTTTTTGACTACCTCATGAGCCTCTAAAAGCTTCCCTGCGTTTCTTAGATTGTTCACCAGTGTACTATACACTACAAAATTAGGGTTACAACCTCTTGATTCCATTTCCTTGAGCAACGTGCACGCTTCTTTGAATTTCCCGGCCATACAAAACCCGCGGATCATCGAGTTGTATGTGAAAACATTCGGGAGTTGCCCTTTTTCCGTCATCTCTTTGAACATTTCCTCGGCTTTCTCGAGTTCCCCACCTGAAATATATCCTGTGATCATAACAGTGTAACAAACGACATCTGGCGTGCACCCGACTTTCACCATTTCGTCCATAAAGTATTTGCAAGCTTCTAACTTCCCAGCTCGGCTTAGCCCGTCTATTAGAGTAGTGAAATGGATGACACCGGGCTCTACTCCTACTTCCCTTATATGATTCAGAAGGTTAAGAGCGGCGAGAGGCTTATTTCCCGTTGCTAGATGATGTAAGAGGATGTTGTATGTATACAAATCAGGAGAAAACCCGTCTTTAACCATTTCATCGAGCAATCTGTAAAGACGATCTGTTTTCCCTAACCTAAAGTTTGCAAACATTACGATGTTGTAAGTCAGAACATCTGGCGAAAACCCGTCTTCTAACATCTGCTCGTAAACCCAATCAATCAGCTTGTACTGTTTCATCCCTAGCAACGAATGCAGAATCGCGTTGTAAGAGTGTTTAAAAGGCCGGTAATTGAAATTTTTCGATTTGATGAACTGCTCCACGACTTCTCTTGCAAGACCTGCTTCACCGCAAGTGCATATCAACAGATTAAACGTCCTTGCTGTTGTTTGATAACCGTCTTTAATCATCTCGTCAATTAGCCTGCACATCGCTTTATACTCACCACACTCGGCAAATATCTTCATAAGTAAATGATAACAATTCGCCGTGTGCCTGAAACACTCTTTTCTACCACACCACACAAAAAACTTGTAAGCTAACTTAGCACACCTTGTCTTATTATCGTAACTCAATGTCCTTAAGATCCCAACAAGAACCTCTCTAACTAAAAGTCCAGAGATTGTAACATTCAACTCATCTAAAGCTAATTTCGTATTAAACCCGGGACAATCTTGCTGTAAAGTATCGGTAACCCGAGACGCACCGAGCTTAGCACTCTCTATAAACCTCTTCCTAACAGAGATTTTCTCATTACCGTAGCTTTCTTCATGTTCCTCATCAAACCCACAATCCATCTCAGAAGATTCCCAGGTTATCTTCAAAGGCTCTTCGAAACCATTAACGGTTTCATCACCATTGATGCTACCACCATTGCAGAATTTCCTCGAGGTGAAGATAAAGCGAGAAGCTTTACGGACAACAACACTTGTGCCGGAATGAATAACAGATTTCATATTTAAGCTCAATTCGACATTGAGGTCTGTCTATCGTCTCTGCCACTTTAAGAAACTAAACTGACTCGATAAACCTAAATTGGAAGAAGAAAATCTCACCAAGAACAACGCCACGAGCCTCGGATTCCAAAAATCGCAAAAACCCATCAAAACTATTCGGAAATTAAGCAAATCGGAATCTTAGGTTTCAACGAATCCCATCTGAAAATAGACGATTACGAGGCAGAGCTACGAGTTACCTTGACGAAGGAGGTGAGCTCAAGGGGTATAATGGTAAATTCACGAACCTGAACTCAGTCGTCTCTCTGGCTCTGCTCTTTGTTGTGAGAACCGAATCACACAGTTTTAAAGAGGATCCGACCCGAATTTATGGGCCCTAATATCAAACTGGCCCGGCCCATAATATTTTTTACAACAATCCGGCCCATAATGTTTTTAACGTGGCACCCACTTTTTTTTTTTTTTTTTTTTGCTGATATACTTCCAAAGTTTTAATTTCGGTCAAATTGATTTACTTGAGAACTCAAAAGCGGCCTCCGGCGATGTTATCACCGGCGGAGAATCTTCCAAACATGGCGGAGGAGACGAGTCTCTCTGCCGGTGATGTAATCTCGATGTCGATGCAAAGTGTTATAGCTTTTGTTTCTAGCTACCGTCCTTGGTGGTCGGAGTTTCTAGCATTAGGCTCAATGGACCGTCCAACTTCTTTCTCTTCCGCTGCCTCGCGTGTTAACCTCAACCTTCACCACTTCGCGGTTAACTATTCTCTCGTGACCGCTGCTTCGGTCGTACTCTTCTTGATCGGTGATCCGACCGCTCTTCTCACGGTTGCCTCCTTTGCAATCATGTGGTTACTCTTCTACTTTTGTCGAGACCATCCGTTGGTCTTGTACGGTCGACATATTAACGACCGTGTGATCGTCTTCGGGTTGATCATTGGCTCGCTTTGGGCGTTGTGGTTTACGCACTGCCTCCAAAGTCTGGTTCTTGGCGTTGTGACGGGTTTCTTGATTTGTTTGGTCCATGTCGTGGTACGGAATCCAGACGACCTTTTTGTACAAGAAAAAGAAGTTGTTGTTCCTTCAAATTTTCTTCATTGGAGATGAAGATTTCAATTTCATTATTAAGCTTTTTTTTGTTTTTATCGTCTACAACTCTTTACACACTACCGGGTTATAATACAAGGACAATACAAATTATTAGATTATAAGTCTCGATCAATTTTATGCATGTCTCATTTCTCTAATTTTTTATTGAATCGAGAGATACATTGTGAATGTGCAACAAAATTATGGATACAAATTATAAGTTGTTTTAGTTATTATATGAAATAATGAATGACTTTTAAGATTTTATTGTGTGATTTTTTTGGTGGAAGTAATGGTCGGGCCCAACTTTCTTTTTCGGGTTTAGACGGTAATAGTTGTTTGATGGACAAAATCTTCAAATAACGTTTTAGCCGAATCTACCGAACATTTTCGGTAAAAAATTTAATTTATTCTATATTTTCTCCAGATATAAGAGGTTTTAGTTTAAAACGAGTATAATAAGAAAGATTTAATCAAAAACATGAAACTTGAAATAGAAACATGTATTTTGAATAGAAACTTGAAAACATCCTATAAAAAAAGTCTTTAAAACATCTTATATTTTGAAACTCATAGAGTAATTTGTTTTATAATAAGTTGCTACCTATTTGTTTTAAAAAAGTTTAAATTAATTTTTAAGATATTTAGATTTAAATCAATTACATTTTTTTCCATTACATAATGTTTTCTCCTAAAATAAAACACTACTTATAACCAAAAGCCAGGCCAAGATATGTACCTTAGTAGTTCATAGCTACGTGACCATCCAGGTTTAAATCTGTATAATACATTGTTGACAAAAAAAAAAAAAAAAAAATCAAAGTCAATAACAGCTTATTTGTTTTTATTCAAATACAAAACCTAAAAAATTAATTCACTTAACTTAATATTAAATTTTGCTAAAAAACTAATAGGCTGACTACATTTAAAATATTTGCCAAAAAATCGCTAAAATTTATTCAACATTTTGATATTAGTCGTAATCTTATATTTATCTGACGCGTGGACTATGAGATAAGAAATATAATCAATTTATATGTGGTGGAGACAAAAGAAAAAAAAATCTATATAAACATAATCCAAGATTAGAAGAAATTCATCCCAATCATACAAGTTTATATCATTTTGTTGAAGTTAGATTTTTACCATTGAAAGTAACAAAAATCTTTTCAACCTTCTAATCCAAAAAATATGACGTCGACCGATGATTCAATGCATTCACAAACTCAAGAAGTTCCCGCTAATGGTTCCTCTTCAGACACCAACATGAGCATCGCTGATTCTTCTCGTACGGCTACGTACGAGGATCTTATCCGAAACTCTGATCTTTTTTGGGATAAGCTCCGTGATTTCCTCGGACATACTGACAGACCTTTGAAGTGAGTTTTGCTTTTTTCCCCTTATTTTATATATATATATTATTATTATTATTTTGTGCTTTGCGTTTTCTATCATTTCTTGATGAAATTAATGGGTTACAAAAAACCCTAGTCTACATCAGACTGATGAAACTTGAATGATTTTTTCTTGTGGATTTATGAGAGATTCATGCAATTTTGTGAATGACTTGTGTAGTTGTACTATATTGTGTTAGATTTAAGGGTTTGAGGAGTTAATAAGATTTGTTTGGTGAGATGTAAGCAGAAATCAATTAGGGTTTTAATGAAATGATTTTCTTCTTCATTGAGGAAATATGTATGGTTTATTATACTGGATCTATTCTGTTCTTAAACTGTTTAGTCCAAAATCACAAAGCAACATAAATCAGATTGTATATGGTTTATATTAAATCAAAAAATGGTAAAGCCATGAAGAGGCTTAAGAATGTGTTATTTTGAGTAAAATGTTGGAAAATGGAATTTTTTTTTATATCCTCTAATGGTATGTTTATTGTTTGTTCTTCAATGGGGAAAAAAACAGTTTATGGTTTTTGCTTTTTGTACATGATTTGTAAAAGGATACCTATTGTGGGAGGAAACAGTCTCGATCTTCATCGGCTTTTCGTCGAGGTCACATCTCGAGGTGGTATTGAAAAGGTAACAAGCAACTTCATGGTACCATTGAGCAAGAAGTTTTTGAAGCTTTGTTTTGTTTGATTAAATATTATTTTCTCGTTTGATTCTAGGTGATCAAGGAGCGTAAATGCAAAGAAGTGATTGAAACATTTGCTTTTAAGACAACAATAACAAATGCTTCATATGTTTTAAAGAAGTACTATCCGAAAATACTCTTTAAATTCGAGCATGTGTTTTACTTGCAAGAACCAATTTCTTCATTCTGGTCAAGAGGTCTGAAAAATTACCAATCATGTTTTTCTTATCTGTCTCTTTCTAATTCTCCAAGATGATCCGAGATTAACATGAGTGTTTTCCCCTTTTTCGCAGAAGAAGACATGAAGCGGCTTGTCGACAAATCTGCAAATCATCACAAAGGTACTAAAATACTCGATGTAATTCAGCTGCTGAATTCGTTACATTTCTCGTTTCTTCAATGTATTGTATAGATACTACTCTCTTCTTTCAATCTTATTTTGAGTGTTGAGATTTGCTTTCTGACACTTTCATTGCACTCAAGAACTGCGAGCTGGCACCCCGGTTAATGGGACCATCGAAGGGAAATTCCCTAACGGTTATTTCGTAAACATAAAGATGGGCTCAGAAGAGCTCAATGGAGTGCTTTACCGTGTTCCTCAAACTTCTCTTGAAACTCGAAAACGCAAGAAGAGGTCAAAATCAGCTCAAGTGGATCCTAATCGACCTAAGGCTCACAGAAGCGGTTATAACTTCTTCTTTTCCGAGACGTACCAGAAGCTTAGAGCTGAGTACGTTGGACGACGACAGCTTCTCACTAAAGAAATTGGGATAATGTGGAGCAATCTCTCTGAAGCTGATCGACAGGTAACACAAAAAAACTTAAATAAATCTCTTCCTTAAACCAATCTAAAACTAGGTTTTAAGTTTTTGTTTTAATGATTCTTGAAACAGGTTTATCAAGAAAAAGGAGCTCAGGATGTAGAGAGGTATATCACAGAGATGATTCATTACAGATCTTTAATTGGTTCCTCTGCTGCGGAAACTGTAGCTGCGACTGATGCAGCGAATGATGCTGCGGCGAGTGATGCGGCTGAGGCGAGTGAGTAGTGTTTCTCTCTTGTTGTCTTCTCTGTTTGCAACTTTTATCTCTCTGTTTTTGTGTTTCATTTTGAGAGCTTTTATTCAATAATAAGTTGTAGAACTGGCCAACGATTTCGATGCGGAATCTTGGCAACTCTTTTACATTAAAATGAGTTTTTTTTTTACTTCTGCAACTATGTATAATGCCATAGACAACAACAGAGGAAGAAGTAGAAGAAACAGAATATATTAGATAGCTTGCGATACAAGTCAAACATATACATAAACGATAGAGATTTGGATTAATCAACCAAAGAAACTTGGATCGTATCCATTGCTTGAAGTAGCCAAGATGTAATAAGCAACGATGTGTCCAATGGATCCCCAAGCAAGAACATCAACGATGTTGAAACCAATCGGATCATTCGATTTCAAGAGACTAATATATTCCTTAGCACGATCATCACCAGCTTCGAAATGGGTTTTTCCGTTTTGCTCCGGTACCTGTTTCGCGACATTCTCTCTCTGGAAGTTGAAGAAGACGAATCGGCCAAGGAAGAGAGAGAGACCGGTGCTGAGGCTTATGACGATGGAAGGGCTGAGCTCGGCTCTCACGACGGCGGAGGAGGATCTTCTTCCGGTGGTGGATAGCTTTGGTAAGGCGGAGGAAGAGGAGCCACCGAGGCGGAGAGGACGGAGGCCATGGAATGAGATGGAGTTAGGGTTTTTCTGAGGGATTGCAGTGGAGAAAGTTGTGGGTGAGAGCAAAGCAGATGCGCTTGTCGCCATTTTTTTTTGCTTCTTCTTTCTCTTGAGAAAATTTCAGTGTAATGGAAATGAGTGGTTTTGGCTTTATGATTTCGGATCGTTTTTAGCTTCCGACAGGAGAAGAAGAAGATTTTGTTTGTGAGGATACGATTTCGGGTGGCTGATGTGGCATTGTCTGGTTGGTTGTTTACGGATTATGTGATTTTCAGGTAAAATAATTTGCCTTCAAGCCCTCGTAGTTTGGACGGTTTTACTTAAAAGATCTTACTTTTTCTTCTGTTCGATTTAATCCACATTGCGCAAGTTAAGCTTTACTTTTTTTTGAGTAAGCAATGAAATAAACGAAACATTATATAACTGAGAGAACAATCGCCAGAATCAACTCACAGACTCGGTTCCTACAAACGACCATAGCCAAATAACGAGCCACGGACTCAAACCGTGTTCTCTTTCGGGTTTGGCCAGAGCCAAGAGTTGATGCAAGCTCAAGCCGAAGCTCAACACTTTTGTACATTATACATTGACCTCAACACTTGAAAAGAAAAGAAGAAAAAAATCAACTAACTAAATCGACTCTCTGTGACATCCTACTAGCACTTGCACAACACATCATTTACACCAATAGAGATCGATTTTACTTATGTCTTTTTGTCGGGTTTTTCTCGAGCCAAGTCACGGGAGAGTATAAGCTCTTTTATTCCTCTGATGGGTCGGGTGATTATAGAAATGAATCAAGGTAGGAGTAGTTGCGGCACCGTCCGTATTCAAGGAGACTACCGTAGGTGCGGTCCCAAACACCGATGAAGAGCGCTTCTGTGTCGGGGCTGAAGGATATTCCAGAGATCTCCCCAAAGAAGTCGATCTCTTGCTCTGTTTCATACCCGTTTGAGACGTCGTAGACATGGACAAAGTCAGCTGGCTCAGCCATGGCCATGTATTTGCCATCGGACGTGTAGCGGATGGATCGGATTGCCCCAAGGTTACCCCTCAAGACAGCAACAGATTTAGACAGGTTACGGATGTCCCAAACCCGGCAGGTCTTGTCTTGGTTACCTGTGGAGAAAGTGAGCCCATCTGGGTGCCACGCCGATGCAAAGGAAAAGTCAAAATGTCCTGCAAGCGTTCCTAGTGTCTGTCGGAATTTCCAGATTGAGTTAGGAAAGCGTATTTATTCAAAGATATTTAAACATACAGATCGTATCTGTACCTTTCCCGTGTTGGGGTCTACCAGAAGGCCTTCCGGGTTGTCTCCCACAATCGTCAATAATTTACCATCAGGACTCAAAGATGTATGCTGTCAACAAAAATGACCTATTATCGTTAAATGATTCATGGGTACAAACTACATTTACAGTTTCCTAGTGTAAAAGAAGATATCTGATTCCAAAAGGAAATTGTAACTCAAACTTATTGCCACAATATGTACTTATGCCAAATCAAAAACCAAGAAAATCACGGAATAAGTAGTGACTTACATTCACTGGCCAAGGAAAGCGAAAATGGTTAACAAGCTGGTATCTCTCCATATCAAAATCTCTGACTCCACAATCATTATTCGAGGCAGTAAAATGAAGCGACCCACTGCAGACAGACAGACGCCAAAAAGGTCGGTCAGAAGCTGTAAGTTGCACAAGTTGGCAAAAACTACTTCAAGCAAAAGATACACATATACCTGGGTTTGTTATAAATCTCAATAGCATTAGTGATAGCATTATCGTCATAAGTTGTACGTGAACAAAAGCTCACACCAGGTCTATCAAGATGCTGAATCGAATAAATGTGGAAACAGATGAAGTTCCTTGATTAGATTGCATGTAATTGTCGTGTGAATACCAGACATTTGTAAGACTCTAGAGCTTACCTTGCATATAAGTTCTCCTTGAAATCCGCCTGCAACTAAAAATTTATCTCTCACTGCAAGTGTACTCACTTGAGTCTTCGTAAATCCCTCCAACAAACTTCCAGGATGTTTCTGCACCCACGCAAGAAAAAGAAAAAATAACCATTAAATTGATGTAGATATTAAAGAAGAATCTTCTATCATTCTGGAAGAAACTAACCTCAGATGGGGCAACATGACCTTGAACATTGAGAACTTCATGCTTTCCGGATGTCAAAGTAGAATAGTGGCTCACCAAAAATTGTGACATAAGGTAGACATCGTGCTTAGAAGTTGCCCAAACCAAATTCCTCAGCTACAATAAAAGGAAAACGACTTTTTATTAAATGTCCACGTAAAAGCCTTTTAGCAGAGTTAACGATCTACGAACTTATGCGGACAGTTGTAGGAATTTGTACATCCTCATTAACCAAACACACGATATACGGATTGAATTGCCAAAAAGAACATCGAATGAAAAAAATAGATATGCCTCAGTGTTAAGAACCTGGAAATGAAGAATACTTGATTTGATAGATCTTGTATTTCGCCAGAAATCATAATACATGGCCCCTTTCTGTGTGACCGTGCAATCCTGTATTTCATTAAGCAAACGACACGTAATAGTTAGATTAGTAAAAACAAGTTGACAACAACTTAAGGGTCAGAGAATAGAAGACTTGCTTTCCCCGACGATTCCCCAGAATTAGGGACATTTTCATAATTTTTGTACTGTTCTAGTCTAGTTTGTCTGTATTTCTCTCTCGTAATACTAAGCCTGTCCCAAGGAATCCCCTGGATGTCTTTCCCCTTCCGAGCTTGTTCAGCTGACGTATCCGCTATTTTATTATTCTGCAACCAAAGAACCCAAACAACAGAGTAAGCGATTGCAAAAAAAATAAAACTGAATTCCGAAAACCAATATTAGCTAATACATTTCACACAGGCATTTAGGAAATGGCATGAACCAGTTTACATTAGACTTCATAAAGGCATATACTTACTGAGTAATCAAACTCATCGACATCGGAATCCGATGCACCCATATCATCCCCACGAAACTCCTCGTCTAGATCATCATCTACCTCTTCCATTTCATCATCTACATCGTCCATGTACTCAGCATCATCCCCTTGGTAATTGGACATGTTTTTTAGTTGATAACTAAGGCACCTACATATATAGAAAGACACCATCACAGGTTAGGACTCAAGGAGCTATAATTTTCTGTGCTTATAGCTTGAGTTGCAAACAAGATCCAGAGACGATACTTCAGAGAGTAACAATAACCAACAAGTAAAGCGCTTAGAAACTAAGATCAAAAACATGCAAATCTCTCTACAAAGATCAAAAGTCCATGCCCAATTTCAATTTCGATTCGTATCCGTAATCCCAAGCGAAACGAACAAAAACCCACCAAAATCAACCATCGCAATCCGATTCCGACACACTAAAAAGGTTCAATTTTTTCACAAAGCCGAAGCGCCAAAAAAGCATGGAGCCCAGAAACCGACGTAATCGCACGTATATGCGCAAACAAAAACCCTATAACAATCGTGATATCGATTTTAAGACCTGCGAGCACGATTTCCACAAACTCAGGGACAAAAAACCTAGGATCAACGAAATCACCTGGCGAATGCAAAATCCTTGAAATTGAAAATGGATTTGTGTGAGAAACCCAGAAAAAAAATAATTATGATTCTTAATTGAAGTTTTAAAATATCATTGGAGAAGCGTTGAGATCGATTACGAGCGAGTCCAGAACGAGAGAGAGAGAGAGAGAGAGAGAGAGAGAGAGAGAGAGAGGAACAGCGAAATCTATCTTCGTTCACATGCTATAACTACACCACTGGGCCAAAATAAATAAAAAGGACGGTCCCAGTTTTTCCCAATTTTAAATTCTTATATTTATTCAAACTTTGTCTCCAAAACATCTATACACTTTAGATTAAGTTTTTACCCAATTGTTCAAATTTCTGAAATCTACACACATTAAAAAAAACTTGGGTATTGACGGTTCTTCGGTGATGTCTGATCGATTTTCGTTCTTGGTTTGGACCGCTTAAATAGGTTGAATGTTATGGCTAGTTTGATTCCAACTTAACGCGTTAGTTAGTTTTATTCTCGTTTATTAGTCTTTGTCTCTTTGTAATATTTCTATTGTAAGGCTTTTGGTTCAGATAGTTGAAGACAGAGTTAAAAGACAGAGAGACTCATAGTGTTATATCATTATCATAACTTTAAAAGATATACAAAAACTCATTTGTTTTATAGGGTAGTTTCTTCTTCTCTACTGTGATTACAACAAAAGGTTTTGAAATCAGCTTTGGTACTTAAACTCTGATCTCTATCTTCTTCTTCTTTTTTTTAACTTAGAAAGTGGAAGCAGAGGGACACTGTTAGAGGAGAAGGGAGCTAAAGAAACTAACATGGTTTTTTATGGAATCTGTTCCTCTCTCTCTCTCTTTATGTGCAGATGTTTTTTTTTTTTTAATGCAAAACTCAGATGTTCTCTTATGGTTTTTAACAGAACAATCTTCTTCTTCTCTGCACAAAGAACAATCTCTGAGTGTTAAGCTCATAGCAATGTTATTCAGGCAACAGAGGTAATCTCGGGGACTTACGTGAAGTTGGGACTCCCGTAAATTTTCCAGCATTTCGGTTATCTCGATCTGTTTCATTACTGTGGCATGTAAAACCTGCAAATAACGAAAATGTTTCAAGTCCGTACTGAAATCTATAAGTTTGGGGGTATTCTGATAATATCCAGAAAAGAAGAAACAAGGAAAAACATATTTACCCTCTTTGTTTTGTCGAGATCAAACTCAACCGACTTGATTCTGTCTAGAGAATCCATCAACATTCTCTCCTTCTCTACAGGTATTTCAACGGGTTTGTTCCGGATATCCTCATACTTCTTCTCCAGTTCATGAATACGCTCCAAACACGGAAGAATCTTGTCTTTCATCGTGGGCTCTGTAGGAGTTGGGACGAGGCTGCTCCTACTTTCATCTTCTGATGGGCTTGAAGGGGTGACGGTATTCTGCCTTCTCGAAAGCTCAAACGGGATATAACGGAAAACTGCAGCTAGTTTCAGCATTAAAGACAATAGCCTTTTCGCTAAGTTCTCAGATTTTATCTTCTCAACTGTTCCCTTTAAATCATGAAGCCAACGGATGATGGGAGCACCTAGACGATACCAGAGGGAATAGGTGAGAAAATTATACAGGAAATCCGTAAGATTTAGCAGTACGGACCGTTTGATGGAAAAAAGCCAAATGTAATGAAACTGTTTTAGCAGGAAAGCATGGATAAGAAGTATAACCTGGTGAAGATGTTTCACCTTTTAAACCGAGAGGTGTTTGATTGAGTCCGAGCATTTGGTAATGGGATTGCCTTTCCTGGCCACTTCGGTTAGTAGCTATGTCGGGTATGGCAAACTTGTCATCGCAACTATAATAGCCGTTAACATCCGATGACCTAGCCTGCATAGATCACATTTTTCCGGTCAGTCTTAAAAGACTAGAGCGGTCTGTGACACAAATCTACCAACACAAGAACTCACGTCCTCATAAGCTGGATTCACATGAGCAGAGGCTGAGCACATTCTTCCAGTTAAAGTAGGAACATCAGAACAAGATACAGACTCTGCTGCGGAAGTGTCAGCTTGCATAGCCTGAAATCCAAAGTTACACTGTCATATTTACAGAAAATAAATGTTATAGAAGAACTGAGAAATTGGCTTGATAGAGCCATTTACCTTCGATGGATGTATACTTATGTAAGAGGAGGAATTTTGTGGGTCACTCAGCTTCCTGGTTATTTGCCTAACGAGTGATGCGTCTCCATGGTAGATGAGCTAATCAAGGCATAAATCTAAAATGAGCTTCATGCACAAGTCCGGACTAAAAGCTGATTCCTGCTTAAAGTTCCTAAGGAAAGAACATCGTCCTCGAAAATTAATAGCAAAAGAATTACCTTCATTATTTCAGGATCATTCCATGGTCCTTTATTAGAACGAAGACACCCTCCATCGCCAAAGCAAGAGCATGAACCTCCGAGGAATTCTGGCAATTGACTAAAGCACAGAGCAATGGAGCTGGTAAGTATTTGACTAGAAATGACATCTGAAATTTCCGAGATGCCAAATAAAATGGAAACAAAACTACCTTGAATCAATGACTTCATGTAACTTATATAAAGATTTGGGTTCTAGCACCTGCAGCGAAAGAAATAAGATAAACTACACATGGCAATAGCTAACCAAAGAGAAAACTAGACTGAAAGCTGTTCATGTACATGTATCTTTGCGATGGTCTTTGCATCAAGAAACTTCTGAGCAGCAGGCCAAAGCATTTTCTTGAAACCTGTTCCAGCGTTTACGATGTACATTCTGTGCAACGTCTGCAAAATAATAAGATGACTTGCAACAACCCGGTATGTATGTGAAGAAGAAATGAGATGTAAATGGAGAAACTCAAGTACCTCAGGGTAGTAGCTGTTGTCTATCTTCGACATGGCAGCCACAAGATTTGCAGCTGTTGGTGTAAAGTTCTTCATGCCCTGACATTAACATGACACTGCAGAGCTAAGAATCTAGAGGCACTAAAAGAGCAACTTCAATTTAGAAAAGTCCAAAACTCGAGAAGAAGTTATATAATTACCAGCCCTTGCACGTCCAGTATTGTAGTCGTGGAGCAGATTCGACGCTTTGCTGCAATCGAGCATGCAGGGAATTTCTCCAGGAGAGCTCTCTCAAACTCTTGAACATGGTATTTTAGATATCTATCTATGGTGGTGATACGCATAAGCTTAGCGGGATGAGCTTTTCCAAGTCTTTCAATGTAGACAGGCCTTCCTTCCTTGTCAACTCCATGATAGCCTTGAGGATAGTATTGCAAAACTTCTTCCAGCTCTTCGAAATCAAAATCCTAGCATCCGCGTACATGGAAGAAAACAAATTATAAGAGCATGATGTTGAATCCAATTAACTAACACACAAAATTACTTGTTCTTTTTTCATAAGGAACAACAAACAAGCTGGTTTCAAATTTAAATCAATGGCTCTTTTACCTCTAGTATGGTGTCTGTCCCATATTCTTTTCTCCATCTAAGCATTTCTTCCCACATTTGGATGGTTTTTTCAATGTTAAGGTCCCTAGCTTTCAAAAATCTACATTTTCCAAAATAAATAGTTAGTTAGCTTGACAACCAACTTATTAGCAACGGGCGTCACATTTTAAACTTAAGCGACCAGAGTGCTTATGTATGTGCTAAAGAAGGACAAACTAACCTCAGAAGAGTATGGTACTCATCATGTCTAGGAGGTAACAAATCTCTCTCAAGAAGCTTACGGCGAAACTCAATGACAATGCTCTCCTCTCTTTCATCCCGTACATCTTCAATGGAGACTGAAGGAATCCGATAGTCAATTTTCCTTTTCCCCCTTTTCTTCAAAGAATGAGTGAACTTGGTTGAAGCATTAATCGCCTTCTTCTTCAAATTCCCGATTTTCGAACGCCGTCTTTCATCTTCTGAGATTTCAAAGTCTGATCTTCTCTCCCTAATTTCGTCAAGTGTTCCGTTTTCTTCAACTCCTTCAATAAACAAATCAAAATAAGTATCTCTGCAAAGTCTCAATATCTAACTATCCCATTAGAAACCTCCTTGCTTCATCCACAGAGGACCAAAAAAACGGACACTTGAAATAGCCAAACATACGTAAATCAAGAACAAACAACGAAATTTACCTGACATATCAATTCAAAGTGGAAAGCTTCTTGATGCAAAGCTGATTCAGAGGACATGCATGTGACTCATACGACCATGACTAGTGAGACAAAACAGACCTGGAGAAATCAAAGGAACACTGTTATTCAAAGTTTGAGAAATGAAATCAAAGAATCATCTTTCTTGGGTTTTTCAATCTAAATATGACTCTTCAAAGATGAAGCCAATCAATCTTCCTGTGATGGCATTAAATATTCCTCTTCTACACGGCTATAAACTTCAAAACCCCGTGAACATAAGAACTAAAGCAGCACCCACAAGATATTTGCCTCAGCCATTACCACAAAAACAGTACACATAGAAACAAGAAGTTAACCTTTTTGTTCTTCTCCCAAGTTTTGTGTCGGAAATTAGCAGAAACTCGGTAAGAGCTCCAGATCTGCTCCAAAAGTGGGGCTTAAGAATCCATGATTCCTCTGCATTTAAGTCTTATCTACACTTAGTCTTCTCCTACAGAAAAAAAGAAAAGAAAAACGCATAACTTGAGCTCGCCATAAATGCAATCTCGTAACTTTAAATAAGTCTTAAACAGAGAAACCGTTAGATGAAACAGTAACAAGAACAAAAAAACACCAAACTCGTCTTCTCCAGATTAATCTCGATCAGTGAAACACACCGACACACTAACCCGCTTGAAATCGCAGCAATGCCGATTGAAGAAACAATACGGATCTCACCACCGACAAACAAACAAAAAAAAGGAAAGTGAAAACAGGGCTCAAAAGCTCAGAAATTTACCCTTTGATGAGACACGATCTCTTCGATTCGTAATGATCGAAATCCGAAATCCGAGGAGAGATTCTCTCGAAACCCACAAAGGAACAAAGCAAGAACACCAAATTCCCACGGAAAAGCAAAGTCTTTTTCGTCTTCGAGTTTAGGAAGAAATGAAGAAAAGAGAGATTCGGAGAGAGAGAGAGTAAAGATCTGGACTTTTCTCTCGCGTGTTCTTCTTCTTCTTCTTCTTCTTTACTCTCGAGTTTCGCTACTTAATAATAATATTCTCTTTTTTTTTTTCTTTTTTTCTTTTTTTTAAATCTATTTTGGTTTTGGTATATTTGTGTGTTGGTCCAATGGTCCCTTGTTGTATTAAACAGTTGGGGAAGGTGAAAGATTGTTGCAGCTTCGTCAGTAACCTTTGGTCTGTCTTTACTTTGCATGCGTGTCCTTTTCTTCCCTCATCACTATTAAATTATTGCATTCAAGGTAACAAAAATATCAACTATTTCATTTTTTTTCTCCAATTGTTCATTAGATACAAATACACATAGTCTATATTTCAATCTATTCATTTATACTAGTGTTGTTGGTATCAAGTCATAATCTATATTCGTATTTTGTAGTGTTTGGGTCCGGCTCGGTTTTGGGAGGAGCCAAATGAAGTATAGGTTTCTCGTATCCTTCGATTTTAAAAAAAAAAAGATTATAGAGATATTTGGCTTCTAAACAATCAAAAAAAATTATATTCAATTGTCTGTAATCTCATCGGGTCTGGTTCGGATACGAATTGTAGAAAAGGAAAATTTTATTGTTTATACTTAATTAAAAAAAAATAAAAATCATGACTTGTAGTTTGTTACCAACTTATTTGCAAATTTTGACTAAATATATTGGGTGATTTTATCCAAATCAATTTATTAGTGGATATGCCGAAATGTCTTTGATCTTAACGTTGACTAATTATGTTAAAATTATAGTTGGAAAGTATTAAAAATTATTATTTTTCAATTTAATATCTTTTTTATCGGTATCTAATTCAACATGCTGTTTAATGGGTCCAAAAATGGAATATATTATATATGCATACTTTGTAAATAAATAAATTAGTCAACAAACTAGTAACTTAAATGACATTTGATAATATAAAAAAGGTTGAATAAATTATTTAGTCAATAAACTAGTAACTTAAATGACATTTAATGATATCAAAGAAAATGTTGAATAAATAACTAGTCAATGGATAAACTATGTAACGTATTTATTTTGTTTGTTTGGTCAAAAAACTATGTAACGTATATGATATGATAATTAGTAAAGTTTCCATTTGCGTTTTCTAGAAGAAATAAAATGGTTTTTGTTTAATTGGGAAACAAAAAAAGGGTGGTAGTAATTAATTCGACTAAGTTGACTTTTCGTACAACCACATATGGTTATGGACACGTGTCAATATTGCTCAGGCCTGCTTAATTAAATGCATGCATCCCATCATTTTAGATTCATACTAGGATTGTTGATTTCTGAAGCATTAAAGAAATTACTAAACATTCTGATAAATTTATTTTAATGTGTTCTAATAATAAATACACAATAGTAGTATGTTTTTTCCAAACCACATATTTATGATTAATTTTACATCAAAAAATAAACGCTTATCAACAACTTTGTACCTTTTTATTTTTTTTTGTCACTGTTTTTTTTCCTAATCTTTCACTGTTAATTTTTTGTTGTTGTTACAAATAAAAAGGGTCCAGCAATAAATGAGAATGGTCCCATCAGACATAACAGTACGTTAAAACAAAAAAAACAACTTAGAACATGGTTCAGTCGGAAAATAAAATTTACATCATTATCAAATGATTTTATTATTTAAATGAATATTGTTTTTTTATTACTTTTACCGCTTTATCAAATAAAACGACACAAGACACTGTCGTTTTTCTTATCATCAAGCCATCATTCGCCATTAAATTTTCACTTGGCTTTCTTCAATTGCGTGCCGACAAATAAATCCCGAATTAAAAATCATTTAATGCTCGGAAACTTTCACCAAGAAATAACCACAAGTGCTAATTACATAATTATTGGTATAAATTATTTATATTTTTGCGGGAAGTGGTGGTCCAAAAGAAAAATAAAAATAAATGCATTTCTTACATCTATACGTGTGTGTATACATCATGCATGTATGTAAAATACGTGTGTAATTTACATCATGCATATGTGTAATCCAACAGGGCGATACATCCACTATATATTTAAACAATTTAAAAATAGATTCCCTTGATGTATTTTTTAATTATAATATTGCCTTAGATGTTTATAGGAACGATTCATTATATAATTTTTTCTTATGAATACAAGTTCAAACATAAATATTATTTTCATATTTGTACGGGCCAATGTAAAATGGTATATATATGTTTAATTTAGGTAGATTTTAATATATTTAACTAGTCTTGTCCAACCAAATCAAAGGTATGATTTGAAAACCTGACCACTTTTTCAGTATCTATAAGTTTTAAAACCAAATCTGAACTAAAAACATATAATCTACGAGTGTGTATGCACTTGGAGTTTTTTTTTAATATACATCATATAATATAGTATCTTTCCAAATACGTCCTTATATAAATTTCAGACATGATAGTAACGTTAGCATCTATTCATAAAAAAAAAAATTCAATACGAACTACATGGCTAATTTTAAAGAGGATCGATAATAACTAATAAAATCCGAGAAAATCAAATAAAACTTTTTAAAAAAAGGGGATATGGAAGAGGAAAGAGATAAAAGAAAGATTTGGATGTGATGTAAAGAATCCAAGAATTGAGAGCAACTTGACATTGTGACAAAAAAGATGGCGAAATCTTCGTTTTGCAGTCCACTGCTAAAAAAAAAAGTCATTTTGAATAAATTACAAAACTTATAAATAAATAAGAATAAATAAATAAAGTACGAAGGAAATGTCACTTTCTTTCACAGAGTGACACCATAATAATAATATCTACCATTCCAAAACCCCAAATATTCTGCAGTTATTGGTCGTTTTCGTTACCATTCACATTGTACAAAACATTTTTCAAAATACTACACATTTTTACATCCAAGGGTTTTGTATAATTAATTAATTCGTTGATTAGTAGATCGTCGGTTTTCATCGAGAATTATTTTACCAACAATAAACATGTGTAGTGTAAAAAGATGAATCAATGGTTTCAAACAAGGAGGAATGTAAGGTAATCAATCACTATCCATTAACATAAATTTCTCGACAAATTGATTTTGAATTTTAAAAAACCTCAAACTAAAGAAAAAAAGTCAATTTATATATTTTTTATAAAAATAGATTGTTTTATAGGTAAAACTAACTATAATTTTTAGAAAACTGCAAACCCATATTTAATCTGTAAACCCATATTTAATCTGTTTGTGCTCAAAACCAATTTTGCTTCTCGGACAACACTTTAACAAAAAAAACATCTCGGACCATTTACTTTATAGTTTGTAATAACTTGTGGTTAATATTTAACGAAGAAACATAAAATAACAGTTTGTCAGAAATTAAAATAGCAAAATATTTTGTAATCACAAAGGCTTGTGAGAGATTTGCTTTTCCTGATTCACAAGCAATCTTTTATTTTTTCTTCTTTCTATACTTTTCTCGAATTCCAAACCTTTATCACATATTATAGTCAAATGAGCCGGTCTTCTCTGTTACACATAAAAAGTGCCACAACTCTCTCTCTCTCTCTCAATTGCGAGAGAGATTCTAAAACTCTTCAATAACCCTTACAAAAACATTTTTTAGGTTGTATTTTTCAATTTTTTACAAGAAAGCTGTGGTACTTTTGAAAAAATTAGATGTAAAATAATAGTATAACGAACTAATTTTCCAATTCGTGATAAATATCATTAGAATAAGCGATTAATAAGATCTATGCTGTTGGGGTTTTGGATGGGTTTGATAAACAAGGCTGACACAGTCTCTTTAATCCATAGAGTCAACTCTTTGCTTTTCATTTCCTTTCTCACCTTTTACTGTTCTGTTCTTCCCGTGAATTTTGTTGCTACAATCGATGAACATTTTTTATTATAAACTTATTAACACACAATACACCAATTACCAATGCACACGTGTACAATACTGCGTGTTTGTTCACTGTTCCCTTAATAGTAAATTATTTAAAACATAAACTTCTAAAGATATGAAGTAGCAAGTCAAACTGTATTTATATTTAAATAAATCCGTACAGTATATTTTTTGGCAGAATTTTCCTCTTGAAATAATGTTTTATACATTTTTTTATTTTGTTGATTCCTCGTTGTAATAATGTCCGCATTAGTTTTATTTATTTAATTTATTTATTTGAATTAGGTTTCGAACTAGTATTTTTCTTAGGAAAAACAGTTTAACCCGTAATTAATAAATTGAGTTTGATGTACATAAAAAAACGTAGACTAGTAGAGTTGGCATGTGGTGGTAACTTGTTAAAAGCGTATTTTAACTATTCTCTAGACAAGAGATGGGCCCTGTTGATAAAGCTAATGGGCTCAAACAAACGGACCCCACAAAGTGAATATAGAATGTAGTTTTTTACTGTGTTAACTTTTTGGTTATCGTTAAGTAGCTTAATGGTACTGTACTTTTACAATTTTTTTAACTGTTTGAGCCAAAAGATATTGAAGGACCAACCTAAAAAAACGACGTGTGGTTTTAATTCTTTCTGCCTATACTATATTATATGGGCCCCACATCGTATAGTTTTGGAGGTATTGAAAATGATCGACTTGCTACAGCTCGTTGCTCTCGTTTTGCTAATGACGAGTGTAACTTCTCGTCGTTTTGCTTAGTCCCAAACCACGTGCATTTCTCTTTCTTGTCATTCTTCTTTTTTTACACTACTTTACACACAACAAAACTAGTTTTTGGTATTATTATGTTTTTGATGCTTCTTTGAAATTTTACTATATTTTGATTAAAGAAGTGATAATAAACATAATTGTGGAACTGCTTTTCCTCATGATTCTTTAAAGCTAACCAAAATAGCTAACCATAGATTTTTTCCGTTGATATTGAAAATAAAACAAAACGAAAAACGATTGAGAAAGAACACGAACAAGAACATCTTCTTCATCAAATTTATTTTTCATTAAAAAACATGAAAATGAGTGTGAAAGATGCGTACAACATAGTACTGTTGTTCATCATCCGATCAACGTTTCGATCAGCAAAGAAGAGAAATCAGACGTCGAAACACATTCGTCGATGGTGAAGAAGGAGTTCCTTGGGCACATTCCTACTTTAGCCGAAGAAGCTTGTGGACACATAGTTATGATTATAGTTTATGGAATGTTATTTCAATATTATGTTTGTCTCTTTGTATAAAATTTGTACAGTTTTTTTTTTGTCTTTTTGTCGTTTAATCAAATTGGAGTCTAATATTTAAGATTTTATGGTTTATAAGTAAAAGAAAAATTTTAACAACAATTATAACAGATAAAAAAGATTTGTCAATTTTCACAACATACTATAGTACTATTAGTCATTTGATCAAACAAATTGTGATTAATCACATTTGACATTTGTAATTTCAACTGCTTGAAAAGACGAAAGATAATCAAAATATTAATTGGGATGAGACTGACATATACGTCATAGGCGTAAGCTTCATGATCTTGATACAAAGAAAGATCTCTGATGAAGAATGGAAGTTTTCTTGCTCTTCGATTTTTCTTCTTGTTCTTCACTCTGTTTTAAATTAGAGCAACAAGAAAAAAAACACTTATATACTTTCTCCGTTTTATATTACTTGATATTTTAGGAAATTTTGTTTCATTTTAATTGATATTTTTAAGTTTCTAAATAAAATTAATTGTGTTTTTGTTGTTTTTGACTGTTTGAATTTTGCAAATTATTTTTGTTGTTGGTTGAATCATTTGGGAGTTGATGATAAAATATGTTTTATATTGAAAAAATAGAAAATTAAATGATTTCTTAATTTATGTGAAAAACTTTAAACATCTGAAACAGCAGATGGAGTATAAAATATATTAAAGTTGTTACATAAGTTATTACAACGCTTGGACTCACCTAATCCCAATTTCTTGTTGGTCTTTATGTACAAATTAAAATATTGTGGTATTAAGTCAAAACCCAAGTACTATGTCCTTGCAGCCATAAAAACAGCAACATGTATATCATGAGTATTTCACTCTTGATATACCCGAACGTATGTAATAATAATAGTAATATAAAACCCACAATGAATTGGGCCTTAGCCCAAGAGCTTTTATAACTTCTATATTCGTTTTGTTTCTTTCTTTACCGTTGCTAATTCAAAACAGAACGAAAAACGAAAGTTCGAGGAAGAATAAGAAAACTTCATTTTCTTCATAAGAAAATTCACATCAAATCATGAAGATCAGTATGAAAGATGTATTTACGATGTGGGATGTAGGTCGCGGTTTGGGGACACAAATTTGGAGCTATATTTTTGCTGAGCAAAAAAAAAAGACAAATTTGACGTTGAAACACCTTCGTCGATGGTTAAGAAACAGTTTCTTGGGACATTCCAACTTTGGTCGAAGAAGCCTGTGAAACACTGCTAGTAACATTTAAGCCTGTAAAAAAATTTAGAAAGGTAAGTACTCATATATATATATATAGAAGATCAAAAGTAATTGTTAGTAGAGGTAAGTCGGTAAAACTTTGCTTGCTACTATAATAATTAATATTATATTGTGGATACTTATCTATTTCCTAATAAAGTATAATATATATTGAGATACTTTGAAAAAATGAGATGTTTTTCATTGATTCAAATTCTCTAATATGGTATCAGAATAATCGTTATTCATCTCTCTGATTTTCGATCTTTTTTCGTTCAATTTCTTTGATTTTTTTATTTTACCGATTGATTGTGAGATCAAGATTCGATTTGAGTTTTGGTTGACATCAAAAACTCCAAATTCGTTGATGTGAAATTCGTATTTGATTCAAAACTTGTTTTAGAGCTTACCAATTGCCTTTGATTCCATTTTTCGATATTTGATATCGGTTTGAAAAAATAAGAAATTTGGAAGTTTTCATGTCTGAAAAAATGTGAAAAGCTGGTGAAATTAAAAACCCATAAATCCCAAATGTAAACAATTTCAAAGCAAGATAAATTCAAGTTCAAAAAAGTTTTATTGAGATAGAAAACTAAGATATAATTTTAAGTAGCTCATTGGAGCTTTATTGTGCAAGGAAAATAAAAGAGAAGATAACTATATTAAGAACACTAAGCAATCATAGATCTTTTATCTTTAGATTCATATGAAAAGAGGAAAAAAATAGGTTGCTCAAACGGCAGCCCTAAGTTTTTCATGATGTTCAATACACATAATACATATGTGAATCTATATTGCTAGAAATTTAATTTAATTGCATGAGCCTAGAAAGACATGGGCTTATATTAGCTTCGTCTTGGGCTTTGATGTTTAATAGCTAAGAGTGTAGTCGCCTATCAACAAAATGATTTCTAGTTTTTTCTTTCTTGTGACGGCACTCTAAGACGGAAAAAAATAAGTTATAAAAGCTATTGGGCCACCTAAGCCCAATTCGTTGTGGTTTTATATTACTATTAAATTGATGCGGTTTGTCGTTAATCGTTATAATAGGTTTATGTCAATTCTATAAGATTTTTTTATCTAAAACAAAGCATCTTTAATGATAGAATATATAAACTCATAATATTCTCATTTACAAATTAAGAATCTAGATATTTCTCATTTGCGTACGAATATGATCATTCTTTTCTATATATAATCAATCAGCGGATGATCACACTCAAATCCCATATCGTCGAACGCGTTTATTATAAACACTTTTAAGTACACAAAAAAATCTTGGTCTCTCTCCTTATTCACAAACCCATATCGGAATATACTCTCTCCGACGATTTTTTCCGGCAATATGATGACAGTAAGTGTTGTATTGTTTTCCATCTCTGTTCTGTTTTCTCTTGCAAGTGAAACAAAAGCATTTCTGTATATATGTATATATATAGTTAATAGTATAGATGAGCTAAATTTGTATTTGTTAATTATTATCGTTGTTTATTCAGCAAAGAATAGGTCTAAAAGTGGATATGAGTGAGAGTGAGAAATCAAGGAAGAAAACTATGAAAATCGTGTTTGGAGCATCAGGTAAAACCTAACTCTATGGCTTCTTACGCAAGTAACTTGCAAACCAAGTTAGGGTCAAGTACGAATCGTTTGAGAAGATTTTGACCGTGTCATCTTCAACTTCTCGCACGGAGGCTTCCATAGCAGAGAGTCTGATCCCTGTCTTATACTATAAGTTGTTAGACGTTTTGGCATTACAGATACTATCTTCTTGCAGTTTAATCAAAATGGTTTTTTTTATCATGAAATCTTCTGTTACCACACAAACCATCGACTCATGAAATGTTAAGTAGCTTTAGCTTGGAGCCAAGATAGTTTTTCATAGATTCAAATTCTCTAATATGGTATCAGAACAATCGTTGTTCATCTTTCTGATTTTCGATCTTTTTTCGTTCAAATTTATTTGATTTTTTTATTTTACCAATTGATTGTGAAATCGAGATTCGATTTGAGTTTTGGTTGACATCAAAAACTCCAAATTCGCTGATGTAAACTTCGTCTTTGATTCAAAACTTGCTTTAGAGCTTACCAATTGCCTTCGATTCCCTTTTTCGATTTTTGATCTCTGTTTGAAAAAATAAAAAATTTGAAAGTTTTCCCGTCTGAAAAAATGTTAGAAGCTAGTGATGTGTTAATTACGAACGAATTTAACAAAACAACATACCGAATTAGGCCTTAGGCCAATAAAACTTGTATTTGAATTGTTTTTTTGGTCTCTTTTCCGTTGAGATTGAAAAAAAGAAAAGAGAGCGAAGAAACAAGAACAAGATCTTCTTCTTCGTCCAGTATAATCTATCATCAGAAACCATGAAGCTGACTGCAAAAAATGCGTACGACCTTTGGGATATAAGTCGCAATGTGGTTACAAAGATCTTCAATCAGCTTTTGTACGAGAAAAAAGCAGAGTTCGACTCCCGTTCGACATCCGATCACCGTGGGGAAAAATAAAATCCGACGACAACAACAACGTTGAACCGCTTTCGAAGAGATTGAAGAACGAGTTTCCTGATCGGCACAACACGTTGGTTGAAGATGCGTGCGGGTTTCCTGCAAAATTTGGGAATTTGGGCTAAGTTTGTCAAGAGTTTTGAGTCATGTCTTAATGTTTGTCTTTCACGTTCACTCAGGACAGGAACCAAACAACATGGATTAGGCTGACTAAAACCTTTGACATGATGATTACAAACTCGATCAGGTTCTTGGTGATGCAACTTATATGGTAACAGGGTTATTGTTCACAAGTCAAAACCATAAATTTCGATCACTCACTATCCAGTACTCAAATGATGATTACAATTTTGAATAAAACTTTGGTTTCAGGTTGAAAATTGAGGATTTTGTTGTGCAATTATGATCAAGAAAAATACTCATAAAATCTCTGACTTCATCTTTTGTTCTTTGTCGTTGTTAGGGATTTTAACCGATCTAGTGCTTTGATCTTAATCAATTTGAGATGAATTTAGAAAACTAAAAGACACAAGAAACTTTGATCACCGAGTTCTCCGGAGATACCTTTCGGGTGGGAACCGTCTCCCACAACTTCACTATCAATCAAGAGCGTTACACTTCCTCTAATAGAGGTTTCTTTGGTAATAACAAAGGAAAAGAAACTAGAAGGAGACTACAATCAAGAAACACACTCTAGAAGAACAAAAGACAAGACTCGAACTCTCTTTGTTCTTCAACTCTCTTAGCTTCTTATTGTCTCTCTTGCTCAACATCTCTCTGTTTCTCTTGCTCTTGTCTCGGATTCTTATTTAGCTTCATGGACGTCTTCCTTATATAACCAAGGCCGTGTCTCTGTGTTTCCTTTTTACATTAGGAATACTGTCTTTTTCTCTTCTTGTTTACTTTTGCTTCACGTAACAAAATAGAAACATAGGAACTGGGCCAACACTATATCATAAGCCCAATTACAAGGAAAAAGAGATTGAGGCCCACACACCAATAATCGTCTATTTAGGATTCTAAGGTTTTACATCCGCCATGAACAATCTGCAAATCTTGGAGGATCGCCTAATTTACAATTTTTGAATTATATATGATAATCTTAAAAAACCTTAAGAGGCCAATTACACTGTGAACACTAATAGTCTAATAGCCGACAAATGGAAGCAATTGGGTCAAAATGGGTGAGTGGGTATTGGGCCTGCATAAGAGCCCATCTTTGGGATCATTTCGTTGCATATAAGTTAAGTTGAAAACAGAGCATAGGTCACATTTCACAAGTCGAATGAGATTGAAACCACATATCAATGCAATCAACATGAAACCCATGATTACACCTTGGCAAAACTCTAGCTTTGTCTCCATCAACGAGATCAGAGAGACAAACGGCGCATTCTAGCCCGTCTTAAAAGTCACATTTTAGACCGATCCAGGATCATCGGATTGGAATAGGTTTAGGTTAAAATGTTGTTCCACACGCCACCAGAAGAGTCTTGCGTAGAGATGAAGCAAGAGGAGGAACAAAACCGCTGTGAAAAGTGATACTATTGCGAATCGAATTACTTTTCCCATCAATGTTCTTGAGCCAAGCGATTGGAACCGCTATGGGTTGCGTCATCTCTCCTTGTGTCTTCTGGCTATTCTACAAGGCCTTTCCCGACTTTGGTCAAACCGGGACCGCTTATCCCGCACCGTACGCCTTAGTCTACAGAAACATGTCGATACTCGGCGTGGAAGGATTCTCTACTTTGCCAAAACATTGCCTCATGCTCTGTTACATATTCTCCGCAGCGGCTGTGTTTGTGAACGGTGTAAGGGATCTCGTGGGGCCGAAGTGGGCACGGTTTATCCCGCTCCCGATGGCTATGGCTATACCGTTTTACATCGGAGGTTACTTCACGATTGATATGTGTATTTGAAGTCTCATATTGTTCATCTGGAGGAAACCGAATAGACCAAAAGCTGATGCATACTCTTCAGCCGTTGCTTCTGGTTTTATGATCGGTTTAAATTATTTGTGTAGTAAAATAAAGGGTAAATGTCTAGGGGAAAATCGTTCTAATTACATTTTGGTTTAGTTACGGTTTAATTACGAAATTAGGTAAACCAATTTCATTTAGTCAATTTTAGTTCAGTATCCTAACCCGGGCAGGTTAAACTCTATAAATATCCCTCTTTATACTTTACATAAACCTAAGTCGAATTTTTTGCAATAATCTCTGAACCCGCTCTTTCCTCTCAATACTAAGGCCCATTCCTTTCGGAACTTAGTCTCTTCCGACCGCTTCAGGTCATATTTTCGGCCCATTTTGGGCATTTCTTTTTGATCATCTACCGGTCATGTGTTACCTATATATCAATAGTAGGATATATATATATATATATATATATATATGTTTTTGAAAAATATATTTTAAACCAGCAGCATTACACGTGTTCAGATTATAAGAAATTCAAATAATACAATTGTCAAGCGAGGTATAAGAAATTCAAATAATACAATTGTCAAGCAAGCGAGGTCATATATTGTGGGAGATGGGTTGAAATATTCGGTGGGAAATTCTGCTGTAGAAGTAGCGAAAAAGGAGTGCGAAGCCTTGTTTGCGCGGAAAGTGGAAGAGAAGTTCACAGATATGGAAACGGAAACATATGCGAGGATTGCCGAGTTCGTGAGAGGAGGTGCTTGCAAAGAATTATATAGGGTTATGGAAGCTGGATTTGGCAGCAAAAAGTGTGAGGAACACGCTGTCAAAATATTCAATTGTATGTGTTCTCATCCTGATTACTATCACCCGATGCTCGCGGTTTTCAATTCTATGGTCGAGGAGCACGACGCTTACGTAGCGAGGAAGCAAGCTTTTAGGGATGATGCATTGGCTGCGAGGAAGCAAGCTTTCAGGGATCAATTATTCAGAAGATTTTGGTGATTATTATGGGACTTGTTTCTTGTTTACTTTTGGGATAAAATTATTCAAAAGTTTTCGTTTTGTTAGAATCCTAATTTAGTTTCTTCCCTAATTGATCATCTACCATTCTTTTTTTTTTTTAAATATGATAATAAAGGTCATGACTTTACTTTGTTGAATGTTTCAGTCAAGTGAAGAAATTGTTTCTTTGTGGTTTATTTAGCTATTTCCTCACTTTAATGTGATTTGTTTGCTTTTGAAACAGAAAAATCAGACCTTTATTAGTGATTCGCTTTTACTTTGTCTGAATCAAGTTGAAAAGTTTACATCTTTCTTGTTTAAGATACACTAGCATTTGTTTTCTCCCACGACGAGGTTCTGTTGTTGGTTCATGTCTCCTCGGAATTAAACCCTCTACGAACTCAAAGATGAAAAATCTTCTCAAATCCCAGTTTTTGTTCTCGGTGTTTGTCATTTGATGAAACATTACACAGCTTTATGTGTAGTTGAAAAAAAGATGCTCTTTTTGTGTGTGTGGATCTTGTAGATGAGAGATGTGAGTTTAATGGAGAATCAGACAAGTGCAGGTCCTTCCAAGGAACCAAATGACTCTGTTTTTAGAGATGATAGATCAATGCACATGGATGTATGTGAGGAGAATCCGATAGATGTGCAGCAAGTGAATATTGGTTCGGAACAAAACGGATATAAACAAGAAGGATAAAGTAATTGTCGTCGATGATGAGGACGATCCAAGGCAGACCAATGAGAAGGATGAAGTAATTGTGATAGATGGCGATGACACAACCGATGAACCCATTAACAGCGGTAATACTACTTGCTCCAAGCTCGGATGCACGTGTAAAATGTACAAAAGATGGAACCTGGTTAATCAATGAGAGCGATGATGGGTCAGATATGGTTAAAGGTCCAGCCTTGGCCAAGAAGAACATGAACATTCCTTCAAGACCCGAGAATGTATGCTGGAAATGTGAAAAAGAAGGAGCGTTGTTGATATGTAGCAGAAGCGAATGTGCAGCAAAAGTTCACAAGGAATGCTTGAGTTGTCCGGTTAACTTTGATGAAGACGGGAACTTTCACTGCCCTGTGTGCTGGTATGATCGAGTCACCACGGACTACCATGAATCTCAGAAGTTGATGGGTTATGGAAGAGAAGACTGTTGAAGTTTTTTCCGGTACTTTACAGACGAAGCGAGAGACTCAGGTGATGGAATACTTGCTGAAACTTACACTATTATCTTTTTTGGGTAGTTCAGGGAATCAACAGTAGATATGAAATTGTAGAAACGCAGGGATTAAGTATGAGTTTTGCAGGTTAGATCCCCTTTTTTGTGCAGATTAAAGCAAATCCGAAACGCGCTTGGTCTTGGTATATTTTGGGTAAGAGATAAGTTAGGGAGAAAAAAGTTGAGCAATGTTCATGTGTGAACAACTTAATGTAAAGAATTGGAGACACAAGATGTAATGTATTAGAGCTGAGTGGTGATTCCCTTATTTAAAGAGAAATTAGGTGAGATAACACCTTTGAGTCTTGTCTCTTGTCTGTTGATAGGTCCCCTGATTCAAGCACACTGTCTCTTGTCTGAATCAACTCTCTGAATCTGACTTGGCTCTAGCAGAATTTGTTGATCTTTACGTGCAGCCCCAAAAGCCTTCCCTTACATCATGTATGCTTCTAGAAAGGTTAACAAGGTCCATGTATAGTTTTGCTATAGACGAGACTTAAACAAATTCTGTTTTATGAGTTTTTAATGAAAACTATTTTAAAAACAGAGTCGGCCTAAAACCCTTATTTACTCTCTTTAGGATAAAAATAAAAATATATGTGTAACCGTTTTCTCTTAATCCTCTCTTCCTCTGTTACTTGATTCATCGTCTGATCGACCAAGTCCTAGAACTGTGGGTGAGAGAGTTTGAAGCCATTTGGAAAACAGAAACATAAGCTCGGTTTTGCGAATTCGTGAAAGGCTTTGCAAGATTGCGTGGAGGAAGCTGGAAGTGGCAGTAGAAAGTGTAAGGGACACACTTTGATGTTTTTCAAGTGTATGTATTCTCACCCTGATTACTATCAGCCGAAGTCAAGGAGCTCGATGCCTTGGCTGCGATGAAGCAAGCTTTGAGGGATGATGCATTGGCTGCGAGGAAGCAAGCTTTCAGGGATGAATTCAGAAGATTTAGCTAGTTTTTTTTTATTATGTGTATTGGATTTGGGGGTTAATTGTTTCTTAGGAGCAGAAAAAGTCTTAAGATCAGATCGAGTTTCTTCCATAATTGATCTGCAACTTTGTGCTTTGAAATTTTACTATATTTGATTACAGAAGTGATAATAAACATGATTGTGGAATTGCTTTTCTTTTATGATTCTTTAAAGCTAACCGAAAATAACTTTTTTACCAATGGTAGTTTTGTATCGATGGAAGACAATTATTGGACAATGTAAAAAAAACTAATGTTTTTAAAATCGGACCGACGGTCTGACCGGATTCAAACTATGAACCGGGTATATCTCTGGGTTGGGTTGATGATAAACCCAATAAATAGTTAGACCGGTTAAAACCTCGCATCAAACCGGTAAAACCCTAAAACTAGCGAACCAAAATAACCGGTTGACACGGGTTTTTATATTAAACCTCAAATTTTTATTATTCTTTTTATTTTTTTTCTCTCCCAAATTAGATATATAGGTTTTTTTAAGTTTTTGATTTCTTTTTTAAGGTGATGAAGATCTAAATTATAAAGATTGAGTGTTATATATATAACAAATTTATACAAAACAACTATGTTAAAAGAACTATGTTAAAATTGGGCTTTAGCCCAATAGCTTTTAAAACTTATATTCCAATTGTTTTTATATTTGTTTCCCGTTGAGATTGAAAACAAAACAAAGCGAATAACAATTGAGGAAGAACAAGAACATCTTCTTCATCAAAATTTATTTTTCATCAGAAAACATGAAAATGAGTGCAAAAGATTGCGTACAACATTTGAAGCACCATCGACGAGGGTGAAGAAAGAGTTCCTGGGCTCCTTAAAATACGCTGGCTGAAACAACTTGTGGAGTTTCGAATAAGATTTGAAGTCAAGAACCAGATCTTTTTATGTATATAGAGTTATTATGTTTCAGAAGATTTGTCTCGAAGACACCATCTGAATCCAATCGTTAGGAATCTCCGGTACTGAATATTGTTTTCTCTGTGTTTTCTATGAGACCTTGACATTGACATGCTTATAATTTTGTCGATTTAAAGACTGAATTTTTTACCATCAAAGGCTCTGTTTTAGATTTTAATTGCAATTCTGAGTTTTTAGGTCTTTTGGATTTGTGTTTGCTTTTGGATGTTAGGTGTTAGAACAAAGGAGGATGAGAAAGAACAGAGCAACTCGGGCTAGGAAGCAACGTTACCGTATTCCCATACATCTTGTGATGTGAATTATTTAGGTATGGTTATGTTTTTATTTGACACATAGTTATGATTATAGTTTATGGAATATTATTCCAATAGTATGTCGATGTGTCCTTGTGTAAAGCTTGTACAAATTTTTTTTTTGTAGTTTAATCAAATTGGAGTCTAATATTTAAGATTTTATGGTTTATAAATAAAAAACAAAACTTTAACAACAATTAAATGACAAGTATTACAAATAGAAAAGATTTGTCAAATTTTCACAACCTACTAATACTAAGAGATAATCAAAAATTAAAACATACAATCTCCAAATTATAAAATATAATTTTCGCTATAATCAAAAATAAAATCTTATATATAAAATATGTTGCAAAAAGATTTGTCGATTTTTCACAACCTACTGATATAAGTTATAACGGCGCTTGGGCTCACTTACGCCCAATTCGTTATTTGATCATTTTATACACGAATGATTTCCGTAAAAAAATGTGATTATGTGTTTCTCCCAAAAAAACTAGGATTCCATTTTTTCAATAAAAACGTGATTTTGCGTTTTTCGTTTTTCACAAAAAACCAAATTCTGTGTTTTCCGCAAAAAACGTGATTATGTATTTTTCCTTTTCCACAAAACGAGATTTCACATTTTTCCGTCAAAACGTGATTACGTGTTCTCTTGCAAAGAAAACTAAGATCCCATTTTTCCAACAAAAACGTGACTTTTGCGTTTTTTGTTTTTCCACCAAACACATGATTTCGTGTTTTCACGCCAAAAACGCGATTATATATTAAACTTTGGCGGAAAAAAACTAAGATCCCATTTTTTCAACAAAACGTGATTATGTGTTCTCTCGCCTTTGTTTGTTGTTGTCTTTGTGATTGTGATTGTTGTCTATGTGGATCACCCATTTTCACAGCTCGACCCAATGCTGTTTTTGCTGATCCACATCTTCAAATTAAAACATACAATCGTCCATAAAATGTTGCAAGAAATAAGTTACTGAAATAACAACACACCGAAAAGAAGAGACTTTCCAATCTTCCCATAATTATTAGTGTAATTTTACAAAATTATAACCATAAGATCCCCTAACGAAAGTACACAACTTAAGGGGATGCAAAAAACCTTTTAATTGTTCTGAAACAAACTCCAGAATCTCAAATGTACATGTAAGATCGTGTGTTCCTGAGATCATCATCAGACTGTCTAGTTTTAGGACACAAACTGCTTCACACATAAGATTGTGTCCTTCGGGTTGGTTTATTATATATCATCTATCAAGAAACAAGAAACAAGAACAAACAAACAAAAAGACGTTTCAGCAGAGGTTTACTTGTTCAATATTATCACAATGGAAGAAAATAGCAAATTGAAAGCTAACCTTGATGAGGATCTTCGTGTACAAAGAAACTGGCAGCAACTATCAAATAACAAAGAATGAGCATCAATCCTTTAAAGTAATTCGATGTCCCTTCCTGCATAACAACAAACACAGACACATAAAGATTTATCAACCTCCGAGATAAACTCAAGATTTGTTTTCGTATGTAGCTTCAAGATTATTAAACCCACCTGGAGAAAGAAAGCTACAACTATAACAGTTATGAACAGTGTAGCCGTCTCAAATAGCTGGAAATTTAGATCCATTTGTTCACCCATCATCCATCCGATCACTACACAGAAAGGAACCTAAATCCAATCGAACAAAATTCGAAACTATCAGACCAAATCTGTAAGAGAATGTTAAGTACTAACTAGACCCAAGTTGACATTTCTTGTACGTACCGCAAACATAGAAATCTGAATTGAAGATCCAATAGCCACTCCCAAAGACAGATCCTGTAGAGGAGAATAAAAGAAATTAGACCTAAAGAAGAGAAACCAAAGGCATCAGAATGCAAGAGACTTGTCTGCGTACCAG
Source organism: Pseudoturritis turrita (assembly GCA_900406555.1). Lineage (NCBI taxonomy): Eukaryota > Viridiplantae > Streptophyta > Magnoliopsida > Brassicales > Brassicaceae > Pseudoturritis > Pseudoturritis turrita. Next base: position 645,169 of record OVBL01000840.1, read on the forward strand.
CTTGTCTTTCATGGCGAACATAATAGCACCTGCATGCTCGGCTGCATTCCCAACTATAGGAAGCAAGATGACACTGATAAAAGAGATTGGTATCTTCCATGAAACCGAAGCCCCCTGTTACAGATTCAAAAACAATAACACAAAACCATAAGCCAAACTCGTATACTAGCATTGCAATGTTGTCCTGATCATTGGTTTCTAGTCACTCGTTGTCAAGAACCTTCTACAGAAAAAACTGACACAACGGCCCCTTGCGTATGATTAGGAATATTACAAGTATCTAAAACAAATTCCAATTTATGTCTTGCATAGGTTGAGTTTTTACCCACCATGATGGTTAAGGCCAAAGAGCAAAACAATAGAGCTAAACCATAGAGAGATCATTGAAAAATGAATAAACATGTCACGATAAGATCTTCATTAGAGTGAAATACAGAAAAAAAACAGAAAATTATTTACCTCTATGGCATCGACAAGATAGCCAGAAAGAAGAGAGACCCAAGCCGTCAAGATTGAAAGCCAGATGATAGCTTCCCACTTGGAAATCTCAGGATCTTCATCATCTTCTGGAGTTTCTTCGTTCTGGTTTTCCTATAATTTACAGCAGAGATAAGTACAAGTAGAGGACAGAGATAGCAACTGCTTGGTTTTATGGCAATCGGTTTATAAAGAAGAAAATGGACAGAGTCCGTAAAACTGGCAAGAATCATCTGTGATCATGGTTCTACTAGTAAAAACTCGAAAAAGAAAAATCCAAATGATGCAACTGATTGTAACTTGTAATAAACAATTTTATATATGTAGTTATCTCCATTATTGTTTCCAGGCTTTATGTAACCAATGTTAACCGAAGGTCGAAGACAACAAACCTCGGTAAGAGGGGTATAAGAACTTGGCTGGCTCTTTAACTGGAAAAAGAGGTAAGCAGCATAGGCCACGAGCATTATGCAACTGCTGAACCTTGAGAGAGCCAGCTCTGATGAACCAGCATGAACCTCGCTGTGCGTGTAATGGAGAACAGCGGGGAAGAGTAGCCCCATGACAGCCATCAAAAGCAATCCCGAATTCACAACTGCATTTCCCTGTATTGCAGAAGAAATAAGCTCAGAAACAAGGTACAGATTACAGAACAAGAAGAACAAGTGAATGATATGCCTACTTTGTCAAAGACTTGCTCTTTCCGGGAAAATACAAGCCCGCCACAGAAAAAGGCGCAGCCAAGTACAAGCAACATGTTAGAAAGAATTGATCCGAGTAGCGTCAGCTGTACAACGCGTATCATTCCACTTTTAAGAGCGAAAATCGATATGATCAGCTCTGTTACGTTTCCAAATGTTGCATTTAAGAGGCCTCCAACTGTGGAAATTTTTATAATGCGTCAAAAAAAAAAATTCAGAAGAGAAAGAAATCCTGAAAAAGAACTGTGTATCAGAATCATACCAGTTGAGCCTGTGTAACAAGCCAATTGCCTGTCACAAAATAAACGGTTACGGTTAGTTATACTAAATCTTGCTCGCATACGAGTTACAAATGCGAGCGACGGCTTACTCTGTGGCGTATCCAAGACGTTCAGCCAAAGGTGTGATGCCTACTAAGCTCAGTAAGAAGATCCATCCCTAAGCCACAACAAGAATCATTTCTTGAGACATAACAAGAAGAAACGAAACTGCTACGATTAGTACCGAAAACTACAATTCCTCACCTTATTATCCGTCATGTAGTGAAGTAATATTGCTAGAGGACCGAAAGGCAACAAAAGATTGAGTTTATTCGATAAAATCACGATCTTGAAGCTCTGCAGCACGCTGTTCTTAGGTGATTTAGCTGTACGTTCTCGGAAACTTCCAGAAAGTGATCCTCCTTGCTCCATCAAAGAAGCTGCTTTTGTTTGCGGGGAATCTGTTTCTCGTCTAAAAAGGCTTTTGTGCTCAGGTTCATTAACCAAACCCATCTGTGTTTACCAGTAATAATATTTCCATTAAGCTAACAACGAGAGAGCCAAATAATCGAGACAAGACTACATGATCCATGAACTAACTTACTTCTACCTGCGCCTGAATAAGAGCTGGCACCTTACAACAACCCATATACTACACTAGAATGTTGTCTTCCTTCTAGAACCTGGAGATTGAAGAAATTAGTAAAATGTGAATCACGAGTAACCCAAAACCTTGAATTAGGTATCAAACACAAATTAATCTGAAATCTTAGGAGAACAATCATCATCAACATCAAAGACCATTGCTCTACACGAATCCAGAAGAAGCTCGTAAACTTGATAATTCCATGAAATCACTCCAAATCATTCACTTCATGCTTGAGAAACAATCACCAGCGTCATTACATCCAATTCGAAGTTGTCTAAACAAAGCTTTAGTCAAAACGTTTCAAACGCTAAACCCAAATCTTGTGACCACAGATTGAGGAAATTACATACGAATCAAAGAAACTTGCAAAGAGATCCTCGAGAGTTTACCTAGTAGTCAACGAAACGGGGTCAGAGATGAAACACTTTGAGCAAGTTGCGGAAAATCAAATCCAGCATAACTCAGAAAACAAATCGAGAAAACCCAGAAAAACTAGTTTGATTTCTTCTTCTTCTTCTTCTTCTTCTGATCTGTTTACAAAAATGGAGAAGCTTTGTCTACAAAAATTGAGAAGCTTTGTCTACAAAAATTGATGGGTCTTCGAATTGCTACTTGAAGGAAGACAATTGTAGTTGGCTACAAGAGATTTGTGATCTGTGCTTTGGTGTGATTAAAGAAACTCGAGATCTCAGATTTCAGTAAAGAGGAAGTTTCCTTGGTGCCTAGTAATTTTTCATCCGTTGAAGGAAGACAAAGTTTCAATTTTTTTTTGTGTGTTTTTCAAAAGAATGCAGGTCCGAGAGATCATAAATAAACTCCTCGTATTTGATTGTTTTGTCCTAATAACTATTTAGAATATGTATATATAATTATTATAAATGAATATTTTTGACCTTTTTATTTAGTTTTCAATTTTTTGTTTGGGTCTGAAATTTCGTTTGAATGTTGTTGTGAATTGCTGGATTAAGATTTTGAATATAGTAAAAAATCTGTTGATTTAACATGTTTTAGTTTATAAGTTACAAGTAAGTGGACCCCTAAACATGACGTGTTACCATAAGAGAATAAATAATTATCGATCGCATCACGTAATCTCAATATTTTTTTATTGATTCGATTCCTTAGGTTATGAACATAAAATCTTTGTATTTAAAAAAAAAATATATATATATTATAAACGGATCAAAAGTAACAATAGCTCCACCAACCCAATCACAATACCCTACTAGCCCAACACAGCCCAATAACGATTCTAAGATCTTATCAAATTCTTCGTCTTGTAACTTGTAACTTGTAAGGTATATGCGCTACTAATTTGTTACATTATATTTTATATAATTAATTTTTGTAACTTGTAAGGTATATTTATTTGAAGAAAACTAAATATGAGTTGCAGGATTATATGGATTTATCTCAGTTGGGATCCACAATCATAGAACAAATAATTATCGACCCGCATTAGTAATCTTTATTGATTCGATTCCTTTAGGTTATGGACATAAATCTTTGTGTTTTTTTAATCAAAAACGGATCAAAAGTAACAATAGATGCAACCTAATTACAACAATGCCCTCTTAGCCCAACCCATTTGATTTATCTTGGTATGATAGATGACCAATACAGATTTAACATTAACCAATACAATTATAAAGATTAATCATAATATGAATCGATACATAACCAATACAATGAGAGCAATCTTCGAAAACTCAAAGTTCGACGACCACGTCCCAAAGATACAATTCTTTCTCCGGAATTCCTAATGTAAATGTAACCAAACCGGATTCCGGTTTATACCGGTACTCCACATCTTTAGAATCCACCGTAACATTCCGTGGTCGTCGAACAGACGAGTAAACCCCAAACAAACCACTACCTCTAAGTTTCATCTTCACAACAAAGTTAGTCCCATCGTTTTCATCATTGTATGTTAAACTCACAATGGCTCCTCCAGAATTAAACATCTCAATAAGCCCCACCGGAGCAAACTTACTTCCATCGGAAAATTCCTTCACCGGAACCACCGTGAAAACTTCGTATTCACGTGATTTCAATGTGATTGGTAAAGATGTGTCTTTAGGGAGATACACTAACTCTCCTGGTAACACAGATACAGATTAGAAAATGTGAAACTTTTGACTACAAATTTAGACTTTATTGTTGAGTTTGTGTGTACCTCTGAGATGAGAATAGACGATCGAATCGCCTGTCCATTCAAAGTTTGTGACTTTATGGAGGTAATGAACATCATTTGTTCGGACATAACCAGAAATGGTCACAGGTTGTTGGTCATGGATTAGGTATCTCTTCTCGTTCTTACACCATCCGGCGCCTTGGCAGTTGAAGACTCCAATAACTCCGGTGAAATCGTTCAGGTTCCATATTTTCATAAGACTTTGCAAAATTATAAACAAAAGTTAGTATTGAAGCTTTCTCTCCTCTTCCAAGGAAGGAAGATAGATACCTTTTATTGTCTCTGACTGGATCGCTGAATAAGCAATCACGGGTTGGTCTTCCGGGAAGCTTTGCCCTGAGAATGGAACCATCTCGAAGTACTAATTTTCTTAAGAGGTTGAAGTCATGTTGTCCCGGTTTGTCGCTGTTTGACAAAGTTTGAATATCTTTAGAGTTTACTTGTGAAATGTTGCTTTTGTAAATGCTATTGAATCTTATGATTACCTGACATAAATGGCACATCCACCAACCGCTCGAGCTGCTGCATGATATTCAGCCATCGGATGCAAACTCTGTTCAAAAACAGATTCACATTGATTCTCTCACAAGTTTTAAATGTTAAAAAAATGTTTTGTTTCGATATTAACATACATGAAACATGTCCCAATCTGGCTGCATAAACTCGCCAAGGAAAAGTGTGTTATACGCAACAGAAGCAATGTGGATAGTGTGCGACGCGGGATCTCTAGGCCAGAAATCGTCTGATGCTCTTATAACAGCCGTCTTTTTGGCGCTGAATATCGATATAAGAAGAAATCAGAACAAACTGAAATGATTCTGGAAAAAATCCATAACTTTACAAAAGTATAGATTTTCACCTGTAGAGACCATCTGTGTTATGACTCATGCAAGAGATAATACCATTGTCAGGGAAGTTTCTTGAAATGGAAGCTTCCAAAGCGTGATGATACTTCTTTGCAAGTTTGACCCGACCGCCATGTCCAGCCCCAAGAGTTTCAAGAATGTTTTGGACATCAACTTTGACACCATCGATCCCAACAGATGCAAGGTATGAGTGAAGGTCGTTATAGAAGCTAAAGACCTTCTCAGGATTCACCAAACCAAGTCCGTTCTTAGTTATGCTTTCTAGACATCCACAGTTTTCATTGGACATAACTCCTGGTGAAGAAACTGGATACGAGACCTTTGATTCGTAATGCTCCATACCCGAAACACCCGGTTTGACTCCTCCCCAGTATCCCGTTATCGCATGCCAAACATAAACATACTTGAGTGAATTGTTGTTCTTTATATCTGTGATAACATGTCTTAGACTCAATGCAGGGTCGTCCACTCGATGACCCTCTTTGCCATCCTTCTGAAACTTGTGATTCTCCTTGATGTGTGTTAATCTGTTTGCGAAACTGAAGAAGCGGTTATTAGCCAAACGAAAGATCAGACTATGACAAACTATAATACTTGTGCAAGCCTAAATCTGCAAGAACTTGTGTCACACATTCATGAATAGAGAGCTTACTTGGCAGCATTATCAGCTCTAAATTCAACACCGGTCTCATCCATGCCAACAGATTGCCATCCATCATCAATTATAACGAATTTTGGGGTAATCCCACCGGCTTCAAGGCTACAGAGAATTGTTGCAGTTTTGGTTAAGTCACAGTTTACACTTTACATGTTAGAGCCATCTAAAGAAGTATGATTTTGAGTCAGGGACATAGACTCATAAGTACCTTTCAAGACCTTGCTTGACGTCACTGGCTGTGACATTGGTGTAGAAAGCATCCCATGTGCACCAACCAAACCAGTTCAACATATCTGGCATCTAAACATAACAAAACAGGGGAAATTTCACAGTTAAATTTTTGGTATATCTAATCAAAAAGATCACTTAAAAAGTCTCAGTATATGTGTTTGCTTACTTTCTTTCTCTCGCGGTGTGAAAATGTCTGAAGATGTTGTTCAACAGCTCTGCATAATCATTGAAGGACAAAGATTCTTAACACTAAAGTTTTGTATATAAAGAAAATCAAGAAATTGAGGTAAGACATGTTACAAACTTGACAGCTTTGGTAATGACATCAAAAGGGTCAGACCCAACAGCCACGAAAACCAAATGACTTCCCTCGAATCGGTCAACGGTTGGATCACCTGAACAAAGAAACCATATAGATCTCAGATACAGTCTAACAGATTTCCAACTCAAATCTTAGCCGTGTGGTGTGGATTTACCACTTTCAAGACAAATCTCAAGCTCATTTGCCTCGTTCCCTTGAAGAACAGCTCTGAAATCTCCTTCGAGTATAGGCAAGAACACAACGTACGAGGAAGATTGATCTTCTCCCAAATCAGATCCTTCGTTTGCTTCTACGATTAGAAATTGAGTCTCACATGGAATCTCTTTCCCATTAGTCCCCATTCTTTGAGTCATCCACCATAACTTGAATCGGAACACACACATAAACCTCAAATATCTGCCAAAAATTTCAAAAAAAAACTCACGAAATTAAAGCAATCAAACTCTAAAAAATATGTCTATTAGGCAATCAAAGTATTCATTACCAAAATGCTAACATTTTCACAACACATATGTAAGAAATAAGAGTCGAGGAGAAGAACATTACTCGAGTTTTCCTAAGGGGAAGACACGGTGGCTTCCGGTCTGATCCGACGAAACGCCGATGAATGCGCCGTCGATCAAGGCGTTTCCTGAAGCCGGAGTAACCAAAACATTCTCCGGTACGCCGTGAAGAACACGGTGACCTAACACCACTAAATCGGAGTCGTTGACGCTGATTCCGGCACCAACGGTCATTGTTTCTTAATCGGGAAAAAATCAAAATCTGGTAAATATGAAGAAAAATAATGAAACCTCGAGACTCACGACTCTCAAGAGTGTGGACAAAGAGAAGCGTAAGAAGGTTATTTATATAGAGAGCAAATGATGACGTGTCCATGTTTTGATAAAATATTTTTGCTAACCATTTTTATTTTTTCATAAAATATTTTTTTATAAAGAATTTGGACTATTTTCTATTTTTTTGTCATATTTACGCAAGAACCATCCTAATCTTCTTTGTATCATTCCAATTTTATTGGATGTCTTTGAAAACATTCATAAAATATTTTTGCTAACTATTTACCCCGAATTATATTTAGCCAATCCAAAAATGCAAATGAAAAAAAAACGAAAAGGTAATTTAGTAAATTTTCCATTTTTCAATTAGAAAATTTAAATTTATAGAATAAAGTTAATAGCTTATTGGAAAGTTTGAAACATAATTAAGAAAAATGATAATTATATAGCTTATCAATAAAAAAAATAACCAAAAAAAATGATAACCATATAGCTTACGTGGACGTGAATGTAATGTTTGACATTCAACACAATTATTTCATGATAGATATGATCGCTGACTGTGTAATTGGTGTCTATTGTCGAATTATATAACACGTTTTTCCAATTACCATAAAATAAATAATATTTTAACTTTAACAAGAAAATCTTGATTTTCAAAACATAACAGAATCTAAATTTAGTTGATACACGATGAATAAATTATAAGCTCACTAAAATGCTTTAAATTTTGTAATACTAAGATTCTCCACCTTTAAAATATAAAAATCGACAAATGGTATGACCCGAACAGTTGGGATGTTTATGATCGATGATAATATGCCTTTGTTCTCTTTATAGATAAAGATAAAGTAAAAACAATCATTACTCATATGAATATGAATGAGTGAGGCTCCTTTGTAAAAAAAAAATAAGATTGACGTTCTTTGCTATTTCCACTGAATAGTAAAAAAAAAACTATATTTATATATATATATATATTTTTTTTTATTATTATTATTATATGGATCGCTTCCGCATTTATTCTGCCCACATTGTAATACCACCATTGGAAGCATGAATTATACATTTTGTAGAAAATATCTACCTACCATTAGTGTTATTGTCAGATTTTATTATTAATAGAGCGGCGCAGATCTAAAGAGCTGATTGGGTCCACCACATGCACGACCATTGGACAGTTGTTCTAAAATAAGGTCACACATCGATTACCAATGCACCATAATAATCAAGTTATATCGATTCTTGTGTCGGAAAAATAACTTCAAGACAAGGAAAGACTAGATTCATTTTCATTCAGGGGAAAAAGAAGAAAGAAGAGATTTTGGAATGTTTACACGATATTCAATTCTTTGCTCATGAGGTTCGTCATTGCATTCACAATTTTTACTATGTGTGGTCACGCCAATGCGTTATGTTGTAAAAATAAAAGTGCTAACAAAATCTAACCTAAGAAAAAAATTATTATCCGATCTTTTATAACTGTCGGCAGGGCGGTCCTGAGATTTTAGAAACTTGAAAGTTGAAACAAAATAAGAAATAGGGACCAATATTTCATATCATAAAATCACGAAAACTCCTCGTAAAAATAGTTTTATATATATAAAACTAATTTTTTTTTTAAATTTATGGATTTTTTTTTTAAAGTTATTGGGCCATTGTATTATTTACTTTATTTAGCCCAATTAACTGAAACATAATATTGATATATTAACTTTTATCATCTCAGTAAAATAAAATGTTTATAATGTATATGTGGATTTCTGTAAACAATGGAATCTGTAAAAAGTGGGAGCCAAAACCAAAGTTTCATTAGACTGGCCCAGGACCAGGACCGGTCGTACACTTTTTTTTTTTTTTAAAAAAAGAGAGCATGAAATGTCAAACACAAAATCAAGTTCAGATACTTAAAAAAAAACACAAAATCAAGGGTTACGTATGATTTTTACCAAAGTACGTAGTCAAATGATGCATGCATATCAATAAATCATGAAGTGTGTGTAAGAATTTCAAGATCAACACGTCACCTGATTCATCATCTATTGCATAGCTATGAATTGAGAAAGAAGCAGTGATTTTGTTGAGTAAAGACTTGAAGCCCGAATAATTCTTAATTATTGTAAAAGAAAAATTTAGTTCGGAGACTTAATTATGATAAGATAATAAACATACAAATTTTTTTGTTCTGAACAAAAAATCAAGATCAGCATCTTGTACAAGCATTTTAATTTGAACAATGAATATACAATGTTTTATATTTTTGGTTTTATGCATTTATTATTAGAGATAAATGATCACATATACTTGATCAACTGTAAAGATGTGCTTAATTAGTGAGAGTCTCCCTTTTTTCTTTCCTTTGCTTATGGAACTTGAACTTCGTATGTATGTCAAGACCACAAGCAAAAGTAACTTTAATCATTGAATTTAAATAATCTTATGAAAACATTAACTTTTTATTTCTTTTTTTAAAGACTATATAAGCAATATTTGATTTTCTTCACTTGTTCCATATATATATATATTTTTTGTTTGTTCTCAAATTAAATCGCATAGTTTAATATTTTATCCATTAACCGAAAACCAAAATGATTGTTTATTTTTCATCAGGAAGAAACCTTTTTCTCTTTTTATTTTTATTTTACTGAATTCGAACTAGGATTTGACTTCGCTATAGTAGCATTTTTTTAATTATTATCGGTTGAGTTACAAACACTTGTAATAATTTATTTTATAATAAAGTTTGTAGAAAAAGTAGGATCTAGAGGAAGGCCATTACCTATATGGCTATATATACACCAAATTTGTTCGATTTTTTGTTAACTTTAAAGCAAGAAATAGGCAAAACATGCTCGCACAAATCTCTTGATAATCCCTTCACTAAAATATCCCTCTCTTCGACGCCTCTATCTCCACGTTTCTCCCCCTCACTCTCACAACCAACAAACTAACGAACCCTCTATATAGTCCTTAAACCACAAACATTATACAAATCTCAAAATAAAATAAAAAAGAGAGAAAGACAAAAAACAATATTGGAAGTTGTGATCAATCGTAGTAAGAAGAAGAAGAAGAAGAAATATGTGTTGTGGAAGGATTTGCATGTTATGCACGTGCTTGGTTTTGGTGGTGATAGCTATTGGTTTGGTTTTTGGTTTTGGGGTGTTCAAGAATGGAATCCACAAGATTCACGACACTATTCATCTCAATTGTGATCCGAGATTCGGCTGCAATGGCAGTAGCCGCCGTGCTTACGGTTTCATAGCTCCCTCAAACAGATTCTAGCGTGAATTTGACCCTGCGTTTGCGTTTGAATGTAATTGATACTTAGGTCATGTATTGGATTTAGTCTTGTGTCTTTCTTACTCTTAGATTGTTTTGTTAACTCTATAATTTGGAATGTTTGTTTTGTGATTCGATCATCGTCCCATTAAAATACATGTAACCGAAGCCTTTCTCTATCATTGTCCCACTTAGAAACACGCACGCTCTAACCTAACCAAACAATTAGAGCATCCAGAGGTTTCTTGGAGCTCAAGCAACATTTTAATCCTAATCCCACTAAAATCCCTCTCTTCGACGCTTCTGATCTGGTCAATTTCTCCTTGTTAAACCAGTGGTCCGGTACACCTTTGATTTCGATCTTTCTCAAATCATTGCTTTGCAGATCATAACAGAGAATGTGAAAGGGATTTTTTTTGGAGAAATTAGGCCAAATGACCATAAAAAAACCCAAACTAAAAATCTAACAAAACTTCCTATGTGATTTAATCTCCCCCTCTTATTTTAGGGGTTTTGGATACTTTATATATATATATATATATTTTTATTATTATTATTATTCAACAGTAAGACAATAACACACTTATAAAACTTGAAAATTTTCAGACATTAAATAAATATTTATTTGATATATTAAGAGAAAAACCAATATGGTTTTATTAATGTTTTATATCTAGATATATGTGAATCCCGATGCCTTGAAATCACTTATCAGGCTATTACGAGTGGCACGGGTAAGAGGTATTCCTGTTTTTTTCCCTAGCAAAGAAATAAAGCAATGAATTTGGTGCTTATTTCCTGACGCCTAATTGACTATTCTAATGGAAGATTCATAAGTATTGGTATGTGCTTTGTTTTTGCTTCTAACTGTCTTGTCATTTTGATGTATCAGCCATTGGAAAAGGGCCTTCTGCAGAGGCTTCTATTGAATCTATGTGCTCACAGTGTAACAAGAGCAAACTTGGTTCAACTTTTGCTGGATATGATTAGGCCAGAGATAGAAACATGACCGAGCGAGTTGGCAATAACAAATCCACAAAGACTCTATGGCTGTCAATCAAATGTTGTTTATGGTCGATCCCAGCTGCTGAATGGTACTACTTCCTATCGAAATTCTCTGTGTTCTATTCTCTAGAACTTCCAGAGCACTATCTGACTTTCTTCGTTCCTAACACAGGTCTTCCTACCTTAGTGTTCCGTCGGGTGCTTGACGTTTTGACATACTTGGCTACAAATCATTCGGCTGTTGCTGACATGTTGTTTTACTTTGATTCGTCGCTTCTGTCTCAATTGTCAAGCCCAAAACCCTCTGTATGTGAAGGCAAGGGTAAAGAGAAACCGAGCCAATGCCGGCTAAGCCAATCTCCAAGACATTGAAGGCTCATGAGTTTTAATCTACCACAAAATAACGATTAATTGTGTAATTAGCCTTTGCTTAAATTCCAAAAGAAAATTATCAATAAAATGAGACAAGAAGCTCACTTCAATGTTGGCGTATGTGATTTGTGCATACCTTACTTTCAGTTTTTGAAGAAAAAAAACTCTATGTTCCTTTTAAACTTATACAATAGAGGTTTAACATAACAGGCTATTAACAGCAAAGAACTATTGATCACATAGTGGTTCAACTATGGATAAAATATTGATGAAAAATAACTATTCTGAAGAAAAAAAAGTACAAATAAACTCAACAAGAAAATCTGAATTAATATTATTTTTAAAAGAAATTGGTAATCTTTTCATGAAGTAGGATATAGTTAAAAATATTTTTTGAAAAAAGATATAGAGATGAAAAAACATACCGAGCAGAGCAACGAGATCATATGAGTATCCAAGCCTTTAGCTTCAAACTTTTGCTTTTGAATAGCAACAGAGTCAAGTGGAGATAGTAGATTCGATTTCTGATGCCAACGAGATTCTCCCGTCTTTACGACCTGTTGGAACTCGCCAGCTTGGTCCAGGACTCTGTCTCCACAGGTAGTCAATAAAAATCTACCAAAGTAAAACCCTACCTAGGTTTAGTAAACTTGCGTACCAAGTCAACAGCGTCACGAGCAGCAAGTGCAAGTATATCTGCACATGACACAACTCCCGGACACTCCGACTCGAGCCGGGCTTTCGCATCATCGATCACTTCCATCCCTCTTAGACCGCCATTCGCTGCAGCGGCTTGCTCCGCGGATTTCCCTTTGATTAAACCGACCCATCACAACCCTAATAAATTGGTCAAATTCAACAATCAATTATTCACTTGTATAATTGATAAAAGAAGATTGATGAGAGTAAAGAAGAATTGGAGTTACCTGAACAAAACAGTCATGGAAATGAAGCCTAAGCAAGCCAGGAGAAGTAGATGGATCAGAATCAAAGTGAGATTCAACATTAGTCCCCATTCTTTGAGTCATCCACCATAACTTGAATCGGAACACACACATAAACCTCAACTCTCTGCCAAAAAAATTCAAAAAAAAAACTTACAAAATTAAAGCAATCAAACTCTAAAAAGGTGATTGGCTCCAAGCTGACACATGGCACAAACGAGAAGAGTTCATCGAAGAAACAATAACGTTTCGTGTGGTTTCATAGGTGTTTTTGGTTAGTATACTGTTTCATCAAGCTATGAACAATATAGTAGTTTTGAAATTCAAGAAAACCAGAAATCGAATTAAATTAACGCAACAAATCAAAAAAGACCCAGAAACCAAAGCAGAGCCTTTTGATGGTAAAAAACCACATACATATCCTTCTTGACTTCTTGACTTTTTTTGTGGGATTGTGGAACGATGACAAATCAGCAAAGAATGGAGACAGAAATTGAAACCACAAAAAACATCAGAGCTTCCAAACCAAACTCCTCAAAGAGTTTCTTTCCATCTTTCTAAACGACCCAAATAAGCAGAGAGAGACAAAATAATGTTATGTATGAAGAAGTAGAACGTAATAGAATCGAATATATTAATGGCAAGAGTCAGTTTTTATACACTTTTTTGTGGGAATCAACAAGAACAAGAAATCCTCTTAAACTATATGTACATGAAAAGATCTGCGGCCAAAGTTCTTGTTCTTGTTCGAAATTCCAAAAGCTTTCTTGATCAAATCTTGTTCGAAATCCCGCAGGCTTCTTCCGCCAAAGTTGGCATGTGCCCAGGGAACGCCTTCGCCACCATAGAAGAATGTTTTTCGACCTCTGAGTCCTCTTCTTTGTTGCTCGAAACGATGATCGGAATGTACAGATTTTTCACATTGGACTTCAACGACGATTTCGTTCACGCCTGGAAATCCAAAAAAAAAAATCAACAAAATCAACATTGGAAATCAACAGCAAAATCACTGGCATCTAAAAACAGCAACAAATAAAAACGAGACCAGAAATCTTCGTACCTTGTTCCTCAACGACGATTCCCAAAAAAAATCAAAAAAATAATAATTAAAAAACGAAAACAGAAACTCTAATCGCAATGTACAAATTTGTACCTTGTTGTTCACCTTCGCCTTCACCTTGGGCTTCAACTACGATTTCGTTCACGCCTGAAAATCCAAAAAAAAAATCAACAAAATCAACACTGGAAATCAACAACAAAATCACTGGAAACAAAATCAAAACTTGTTTATTAAATTTAAAACAATTTAATAAAACATTATCTAGACAACATTAGGTTTAATGTTGTTAATAAGATTTGCATCACTTATTATATGATGAGATGAATCAGAATCAATAATAATAGGTTAATTTCGCCAGGTGTAATTTTTCCAAAACCAAAAAAATGATTAATATGATTGACCTCAAATCTACTCAACAACATAACAAAATCCAAAAATCTCAAACTAATTAAACAGTTAATCGAAACAAACAATCAACCACTCAGATTAATAAAAATTATGAAATCTTAAATCTCAAACTAAAAATCTTAAATGCTAAACTAAAAAGAAGTGAAACAATAATTTAAAACGAAGAAGAATAATCATAGTACACGATGAAAGTTAAAAAACGAAGACAAAGAAGAAAAATCATAGTAAAAAATGAGTTTTGGTGACTTATTTTAGATCTGAAGCCATTCTCACTCGTTGCACAAATCCTGCTCAAAAGAGAGAGTGTATGTTTAGAGAGGTTTTGAATTTTTTTTAAAAATCAGATGGATTTTGCTTTGTAGATTATATTTGTCTTCTTTTTACACCATTTTTTTTCTTCTTCGTACAACATGAATCCCGTCGAGCTTCAAGGGTGAAACCCAGTCAGTGTCATCACAACCGTTCGCGCTAATCATCCTAAGTGTAAATCCTTGATTTTTCTTTTGGTTTCGACAGTTTTGTTTGGATTTTCAAGATATTGCAAAAATCATATCGATCTTGAGGGAATGAATTTCTTGGATGTGTTTCTCGTTTCTCTCGTCGTGACTGGAATTCCAAAGCCTATTGTGACGGCGAGACAAAGAATCGTGGGTAACATTGGTGATTGGGGATTTGCTGTCATCAAAGGGATTGGTGTGGTTGCTTTCTTCACCTTGTTCTATTTGCTAGGGAAGAAACTTGTTGTTGAAAAGAAAATTTTCCTCGCCCACTCATGTATCTTTTTCTTTGTCCATCTCCACTTTTTTCGGGTAATTCATGAAATTACGGTTGATGTCAGATTCGCGCAAGGTGTACTTGTAACATCCGTCTTTGTCACTTTGAGCCTTAGGTTCCGCGTCCTAATTTGCGACACAAGAAACACACATGCACACTGAAAAAGGGGGAAAAAGAGTGAGTAATTAGGTTACTCAGTGAGGGAGATCATGTCTGCCCACATGATTCACATTAAACAATAATATAATTCAGTAAACAAATATACTAATCTTAGAAATACTCATGCAACATACAACTTAATAATGAAGAAACCATAATTTAATAATGAAGAAAAAATAATTTATGTTCATAAATGTTGATTTAAAAAAAAAAATTACATGTAGATTAAAAAACTATTGGAGATTTTATGGCAAAAAAAAAATGAATGAACATTCCTAACAAGGTATAAATATAAAATTATTCAAATTAATTTAAAAACCGTAAAACCCAATAATTAGTTTTGCGATTTGTAACCAAACCAAACCAATTTTTTTAAAAAATGTTAAAATACAAATTACTTTATATTTTTTTTCTTTTCAACTTCAACTTTATTAAATCGCCAAAACAGAGTAACAAAACCTTATTACTCTGCAAAAACTACGCTTTAAATTACCATTATTAGATGCATTCCCGAGTTCGAAGCCCGGCAGTGGAATGGTATTTTGTTATTTTGTATTCGTTTTACAACCTTGCTCAAACAGCATACATGTTTTCTCCCAAAATAAACAGCACGCATGTCTTTGCTAAGTAATTGATTGCCATTTCAAAAGTCTTCTCATCTTACTTTATTCTTCTTGGTGAATCAGTTTTGATCCGACTTAGAGACTCTTATAGCGAGTGAGTGATATGCTGAATTTTCATCGATTACAAGCATATCACTTAAAGTCAGCAATTAACAATGATTGGTAATGTTATAGCTTTAACAATAAAAAAGTTTTATAATGTTGCTCATGCAAAATTTCAATACAAATTTCATAAACTTTTCTCCTCCAAACACATCAAAACCATATCACTCTTTAAAAGAAAACCGATTCATCGCGGATCAACACCGTTCAGCTAATCTATCAGAGACTCCTCGGAGCTTGGAGTAAACCTTACCAGCTGGAGATCCCATAATAAGACTGCATAGTGAACTCCTTGCGATTTTAATGTTAGAGAAAGCTCCTAAGATATGAATCCTTGTGTCTGCAATCACAATCCTTGTCTTTGTAGAATTCTCAATCGCAAATCTCGTCTTCCCTCCTTTCCCTGACAATCTTCCGATCGCTCGGGACTGATGCTCCCCTTTAAGGGTCTTCACATCCTTGATCTCAAAAGATTCCACATACAGCTCGTCCATTCTCAGAAGCGAAATAGCATCAGGGATATCGAAACCGAGCATGAAAGCGTGCACGAAATCCGCAGACTTCTGAAGATTACTGACATCAGGTGTGTCAGCTCGGGTTTTGAGCTCGACTTTGCGGGATTTCAGATTCATCCTTATGTCGATCTTCATCTGGTCGTAAACCGGAGTGTAGATATCTAACCAAGCTTTCTTGAGAGGAGAGTAACGGTTTGATGGGACGGATATCTTTCTGAATTGAACCTTCCCATCAGACATCTCATGAGCCTTCAATGGCTTAAAAATTGGCTTAGCCGGCATTGCCTCGGTTTCGGTTACAGACTGAACTTCCATCGGAGTAGATTCTGCCATTGACTTCAATGATTATCTTCAAACCTATACAGCAAACAAATCATACATAAGCAAACTACGAAACTCGCGACTCCGACCACAAAAACAGGAACTTGTGATTCCATGTTTCTCAGGAAACACTAACTTAACAGATATAAATAAAACAGAGCATATATGAGTCAAGGTCTGAAAAACAATTAAGATCTCACAACTTATGGCTACATCAATTTCGTTATAACCACTAACAGAGACTTTCCCAGGAATCACAAAAGAGAAGACGAGTTATAATTTGTGCAGTCATCAGCTAAATTGACATATAAGAAAAGAAACCAGAACCAGATTAAGCTCCAAAAGTGGAACGAAATAGCTGGAAAATCAATCATTTCGATAGATAGATAGAATAATTTCGAGCTCTACAAATTTGAAGATGAACCCTAGATCGTAAAGTTGATTACTTTATAGAAAAAAAGAAGAAAAGAAAAGAGCACCTGGGTTTTTCTTGAGAATGACGACGGCTGAAGAAGAAGAAGAAGCGTTTTTGAGACTGTTGGTGTTTCGTGAAAGATACCAGAAACTTAGGTAAAGGTTTTATTTAGGGCTTTTATTCTCGCAGAGTCAAAACGATGTCGTTTATGATTGGGCCACAAGGCCCATTAGGATCGTAAATTTCGAATATTTTTGGAAAAAGTAGCCCGGGAAACAAATAAATATATTCTTCTTTTTTCCGCATCTTATGAACAAAGATTCTTTCTTCTTCTTCTTCTATTCAATTTTTTTTTTTCCCCGTTGCAGATCCAAAATATCTGCTCCGATTTCGAAGATGAAGAACGAGAGATGGTAAGTCTTCACTGCTCTTCGATTTTCTTGTCTGATTATTGCGTTTAATTTTGAGTTTCCTACGAATTAAACGCCATAATTTGCTCATACGCTTGCTCGATTTCAGTTCTCCATTTGAATAAATACAGGAACACACTCTATATACGCATCTATGTTCTTGTAAAATTTGTTGTTAGTTTTTTTGTGTGTTTTGCTTCATGAGTTTTGAGATTAAATTTTGGGTATCTCATATGTCTTAGAGTGTTGCTTTACTATTGTTTTCAGAGACATGTCTGATTTTTGATTTTGATAAGAAATTGAAGATTGATTGTTGATTTTGGTTTTTTTCCCCGGAGACGTGTTCTAAACCATATACATATTTTGGTATGTAGCACATATTCTTGTGTTAGAGTAGAAACATTCATGTAGAAATTGCTCGTATGATGAAATGTGAAATTGCTCTGTTGAAACTAGTAGTTTGGTTTTGTGAAATTATTGAATCTTTCTTGTAGAAATTGCTCATATGATGAAATGTTAGCGTATATGACCATTATAACTTTGGGCAGATTACAGATTATGGGAGGATATGCTTAGCTCTTTAGCTCAGCCTAACTTTAGAGTAAGCCTTTAATCCATATTAGTATCTCTTTGCCTGATATCTTGCTTGGAACTGTGAATCATGAATATGAAAAAAGGGTACATGGATGATTGTAATCCGAAAATGTGCTGCAAGATGATTTCAGATTTTACTTAAAAGACATATTAAGATCATAGTAATAGTGTTATAGATCAACGATTCAAAGTTGAAGCTAAGAAGCTCGCAATCAATCAAATCATGAATTTACACGTTTGCTGTTTTTATCCTTGCAAGACATAATACTTGGGTTTTGAGTTAAAACCCCAATATTTCAATCTGTACATAAAAGACCAACAAATCCTTCTGTCCATAAATGTTCTTGTATAAATAGCACACATACCCATTCTGATTCCCCTCTTAAAATCCTTTCCAGGTACTGAGGACTTCGTGGAACACTTCAGAAATCAAATCTCTGTCTGCGCATTGCATGAATACGTTGAACTCATCGCGGATCTCGAATATCTTACCAAACTTCACAAGATACCTCATGCAGCTCGCCTTTAGTTCAGGTAATTGATAGAGATAAGCGTTCTGTAGCCTCTCGAGTACATTCTTTGTGTCGATATCGTCTAGAAGACTCAAGTGGCACGCGTCTTTCAAATCAGCAATATCGTATTTATCAGCTGCTTGGAGGAGTGCCAGTCTGTGTATGAGAAAGTCTTCGTTCTGGATATTGCCATAGATATAGCTGAGAAAAGCTTGGCAAGCTTCGAGGGGCATGTCGGGTATGTTTATTGCTGATAGTTCTTTCTCTTTCAGGTCATGTAAAAACATGCTGCGGAATACAGGTGAACGGGCAGCAAGAACAGCTCGGTGAGCTCCAATGCTTCCACCAGAGGCATTGATCATTATGTCAGTGTAAATGCTTTCTGTCAACATACGTCCAAGGGATGTTACCGCTGTAACTTTCGATTGATTCTGCGTTGAACCGTCTGCCCAGATAGAGTAAA
This sequence comes from Pseudoturritis turrita, assembly GCA_900406555.1. NCBI lineage: Eukaryota > Viridiplantae > Streptophyta > Magnoliopsida > Brassicales > Brassicaceae > Pseudoturritis > Pseudoturritis turrita. The sequence continues at coordinate 664,265 of OVBL01000840.1, forward strand.
ATTCTCCACTCTGCCAATTCAGGTAAATATCAACTAAACACTTATGTTTCACCAAACATATTTTGATTCAATTCGTTGCATAGACACTTACATCTTGAGACAGAACCTTCAAGTCAAGAAACTCGACGTCGATGATGATTTTTCCAGTTAAAGGAACTTCAATCGTCCAAAGAAAATCTTCGTTTGTCTTGATCCGCTTATCGATTACTTCTGCATTCGAGTAATCATTAAAGAAACAGTGTCAGCATTTTGATTCATCATTTTTGGGAACAGAAACCAAAAGAGAAACCATAATCAAACTACTGAATCAAGCAAGATCTTCCCTACCTGGATGAGATAAAGCTTTCCTCTCACCAGTAGAAGAGACAACACGAACAGCAAATGAAGCAACTGGTGGATTTTCTCTGGTAAGATTCGATACCTCTGGATACAACTTAACATTTAATAGCATCTTACTTTTCTCCACAGACAAATGCCTTCAAATCAAACACCAAATTGTCAAAATCAATCTCTTTTTCTCATTCATCATCATATCATTATTGATCAGGTTGAAAAAAGGAAGGAGAGAGAGATCAGAGAGATACCAATTCCAAAGACCCATCTTGAAAGGGTCTGATTTGCGGTAAGTGGAGGAAGAAAGATTGTGGATCCGCCATTGGGCGAGTCTTGAAATGGTGTCTACTCTATAAGCAGAATCAGTCATCCTAGCGAAAGCCAAAGCCGCAGTGATGTCATGAATACAATCAAATATCCCCTCCAACAAATTATCCCCTGACTTTCCCAGGTTTGCTCTTTTCTTCTCTTCTTCTTACCATATAAATTCACCAAATTTTTCACCTTTTTCTTCCTCTTCCCAAAAAAACCACTTGTTTGATTTGACCCTTTTGTTCTTTATGATCACGCTCTACACAAAACACAAACTTTAGATCGAATGGTGTCTGGGTTTATGCGAGTGATCTAAGTTATAGAGAGGGAGAGAGGAGAGGAGGGGTTTTGTTTGATGTGAATTTACATGAAGATTTGTGCATACCCTCTCTCCCATACAAAAGCTATATGCATGTGTGAGTGGAAGAGAAACAGAATCAAAGAGAGAGAAGGATTGAGATTTGGGGTTAGGGAGAGGAATTGTTTAATGGAGGAATCATTAGCTTTTCTTCGATTGGTGATTTCGGAGAAGTAAAGTCTTGTTTTTGCTTTTACGTCATTCCAAGGGTTTGTTTTGCTTTTGGTTGAGAGAGAGAGAGAGAGAGAGAGAGTAAAGTGTTTGGTTGCTATGTTCGTTGCCTTGTGGAGCGTGTGTCTCATTTATTGGAGACTTTAGTCTTCTCTTCAAACTAATCTCAGACTTTAGGCTAATACAAACTTCATAATTTCTTGGGTTGGTTATGGCTTATGAATTACATAATTTACCCCCATGAATTATCATTTTCTTTATCTTTTTGTTTTGTTTTGTGTTGTTGACTTGTTGTTATTGTAGAATTTCAGTTATATTTCATTTATTAAATGGGATTGTATGTTTTAAGTAAAATTTTAGAGTACCATATATAACCATCCAATTAATGAAATTTTAATGTATGTTAATTTGACAGTGTAAGTGTTTACTATATAGATATACATAGGAAGATCTTGTTTTATAAATCTAAGTCTAGAATTTCTGTGTGTTGTTTCATTTTACTTCTGTAGATTGTGAAGTTAAGCATAGGAGTGTGATGAAAGCAATTGGAATTTAGTGTGCTTCCAAGGTAGGCAATTCCACTTTAATATTTTTTTATACATATAATTTGCGTGACAAAGAAGATTTATATAGATTAATGTGAAGTGGTCTTTTTAACTCTGACATAGATTTGTGTGCATTTCTATGCCAACTTGGTTCCTTTGCCCACTCTTTCGCAACTTACAAAATCATCTCATTCATCAACTTGAATTTCCCATGCTTGTTACATATTCAAAAATCAACATATCAACATATGCATATTAGTAAAATTGAAACAATCCTTCTCTAACCATTAGAATTTGTTTTCGAAATTTCTTTTATAATGGATGTCTCTAATTGTCTATCCCATCATAGGCTACTTGAATACCAAAGTATGATTAGTATAATCAAGTTGGTTGATAAAATATAGTTTCATCCATAGATATTTCAAAAAAGATAAAGGAAGATTTTATCATTGTTAAGAGGAAAAGGCAACAAATGGTAGGGTCTTATTAGAATCTTGAATTCCTTACAAGAGTGCAAGTTTTCTCTAATGATCTCATCTTTGATGTGCAAATTGTTTAAAATTGATTCACATAGTTTTATATAAATAATATTCAGAAATTAAAGCTTATTTCTAAAATACCTAGTGGGTATGAGTGATGAATAACAAGAAAAATTAATTTTATTGGAAAATGAATAATTAAAGGGTAGAACAAGTGTATATAGATAATTGGTCCAAGTGGAGAAGAAAGGTATCTGTGTTTTTGTCATTTTGTGGGACATTGAATCTGGAATCTAATCCAACTCCTATCTTACAAGCAACCTCTTTAGATTGATGTTCCAATTGATCGTGACCGTACATTTCCTAAAAATATCAGTCCTTGATTGTCTGCAAAACTTGACAGGTGGTTATTCTAATCCACCTTAATTTATTTTCTTTGAAAATAGTACTTTATAGATCTTGAATTTTATATAGATAAAATCGAAATATTACATTCATTGCGTTATGAAGATGGTAGGTCAACTATGAAGTTGGAGTTTGGTAAAACAATTTGACTAGAAAAATTGCATTATGGATTGAGTAGATTTCCACCATTAGTTTTGTTTTTTTTTGGATTTCCACCATTGTTTTGCTTTTACACAATTTTCTACATCCCTCAATCATAATGTTCGTGAGACTTATTGAAAGTAGATACACTCAATTTGGATAAACCGATCAAAACTGAATTGAAAAAAATCGAAACAACTAAATAAATTTTAACTCAGCTAAAATGAAATTATTTATAAGAATTTCCAAAAGGCAGAATTGTATCGGAAATAAATAAAATATGACCTGAAACCGTATAAATGGATCAGTAGTAACATTTGTTTTACATTGGTAACTATTTTTAAAACTAAACTGGAAAACAAAAAAAAATTCCTAACTGAAATATGGATTAACAACACTAGTTAAGCTATTTATGGGCTTTCACAAATTGGGCTTAATTGATGGTCTCCGTTTGGGCCGGTTTACAATATTGTTAATATTTATTTGATCATGAATAAGATTATCTCCTCTTAATTTTTTTTCAATCTCGTCTTAGTTAAAACAAGCAGTTCCACACGCACAAAAAAAAAAAAAAAAACAAGAACCAAACATTATACAATAAGATTCAAATTTTGGGGGTCGACGATCTGTATCCCCAAAAACTATTATATAGCGTCAGTTCCACACAAAGTATAAGCCTTTTTTTAACGTTACACACGTTTAAGTTTTTCAATCTGTATCCACACAATTTATACTTTTAAATCCAGAACCACACAATATTTAAATTTCGCGACTTCTATTCAAAATCACGATTAGTAACTAATCTAAACCGATTTTAATCACTAATTCGACTTAAACCGAAATAACGAAACCAAAACAAAAACCCGACCCAATCTATAACCCAACCAGAATATTTTTTTATTCATCGATCCCAAATCATCGAAGAACCCTAAAAAATCGAAATTGAAATTGATTTGGATTGTTGTGTTGTTTACGCAGGTGGAAGGTGAAAATCAAAGCTTTTTACACTAAACCGCTAAAGTTTGTATTCGCGTAGCTAAAGATGAAGATCAAAGCTTTCTCTTTTCTCTTTTGTCATTTTCTCTTATTCTTCTTCTTCTTCTTTGATCAGTAAAAAAAGTCATTCTCTTTTCTCTTTCCACACTTTGATAGATCAATTAATCATATGCTTCTTCATTTGTATTGTTAAGCTCTTTCTTTTTCGTTTCTGCAGATTCTTCCTGACTCATTTCCTTTTTGACGAAACAAAACTCATAATTTTGTAGGTTTTTTTTTGCTTACATTTTCCTCGGAAAATTCAATCTTTTTCTATGTGGGTATAAGTTAATAATTGTCACTTTTTTGGAATCTGAGAAGAAAAAAGAATCACATAGAAAAAAGTTTATCTTTTTCTTACTTCTCAATTTGGTTGTGTTTCCAAAAATCTCATTTTTCCACAGGAAAATCTCTCAATTTCATCTAGTTTTCTTCAAAATTCCCAGAGAAGTTGTTAAAATTCAACATCATGTTGATCAAAACCGACATCCTGATCCAGAACAAATCCATACATCTATGTCTCTTAAACAAATCACCTTTAACCGAATCCATAACCCAAAACCAAATTCAACAACAACATCACGAATCTTGCCTGAGAATCACCAGCAACAACAACCCAAGATCCATTCAACAATTCTGAAACATCGAATTTATCCAATTTATGAAACTCACAACTCAAAACTTTCCTCGATTTCATCAAATCCCAATTCTTCTCGAAATAATCAAGCTTCAAGGTATTATTCTTACGAACAGATTTTGGATTCGGTTTAACATCCCACACAATCTGATTCACCTAATTGATACATGATATACGATGATCGTAGACAACAACATAAGCTACAATGTTTTAAACCGAAGGAAAATACGGTGTGAGATGAACACAGACTATTCTTGGGTCGGCTTAAGTCGAATTAGTGATTAAAACCTGTTTAGATTAGAATGTAATCGTTATTTTGAATAGAAATCGCGAAATTTTAAATTTTGTATGATTCTGGGTTTAAAAGTATAAAATGTGTAGATACAGATCGAGAAATTTAAATGTGTGTAGCGTTAGAGAGAGGTTTATACTTTGTATGGAACTGACGCTATCTGATAGTTCTCGGGGAATACAAATCGTCGACCCAAATTTTGGAGATTAATAAAAAAATTCAAGTTAACATTTTGTTAATCACCAAAGCGTTTTTGCACAGCTTGAGAAAAACGGCGTTTCTCTGAGAAAGCTCCGCGTCGCTCCCGGCGCGTGACTCCAACGCGCTTCCACAAGACTCGATGGCGCTGATCGCCGCGCGTAGCCAGATGTCGACGTCGGCGTGTGCGTCGGCGAGCATGGCTGAGATCGAGTCGTCGAGCTGCTCCACGGCGTCTTGGTAGTTTTTCTGACAGTCTTCGAGCGTGTCCTCCGTCGCCGGCTCAAGATCTTCGCGGCTGAGTTTTTCCTTGAGGTAACTGGAAGTGGCGGAGGCGTTGGCCGACGCGGCGGAGATAGCTATGATCTCGATTTGGTTTGTGGTGCCTGCGAACTCGCCTGACTCGGGACGTGACTTTATGCTTGAGAGACATAGTTTTGGGTCGTCTGAGTGCTTACAGAGATCGGAGATTAAGCCGGAATCAGCATTTCCGGCTACGGAGGAGAGAATAACGATGCAGAGGAAGAGAAGTCCGGCGAATTGCTTCATCTTTGATTATTGGTGTTTGGATTTAGGATTTGTGGTTTACTGACAAGAGATTTATATTTGAGAAAAAACAAAAATGAAACCTCCAAAACAATAATCGAAGTTAAAAAAACGATTTTTGTTTATCGTTTTTGATATTGTTGAATGATTTCTATTTTTAGTAATTTTGTTTGTTAGAAACAAAAACTGAAATGCCTTTGAAAAATAGGCGGGAAATATGCGACTGCAAAACAGAAAACGAATAACTGATTGGGCCATTAAGGAATGGGCTTACCGGTCGTTTTAATTTATTATCATTAATGGGCCGATTTGCTTTTTTTTTTTAAAATTGTAATTCACTATTTTGTGATATTTTAGGTTTTTTTTTGTGGAAAGAATAATTTATAAAAAGAATGTGTCAATTTGTTACATAACAATTTTTTTTTATTTTTAAATTAACCAAAATTTCCTAAATTTAACGGCTAGGAATTGGCTACATAGAAAATTTTGATTAGTTTTTAAGATAGTTTTTTTTCTTTGGTTATCTCACCAAATTTCTCAAAAAAAATTCAATTTTTAATTAATCACTTTATTCGTTTTATGATTTGATCTGTAAATTTATTACCTTCAACTTTCTCAAATCTTTTAATTTTCTGGTTTTTGAGAATTGAAAGTATTAATTCGCATTGAATAATTGATATTGACGTGATCACGCTTCCCCGTGTTTGAGGTAGAGAATATACTTAAAGCTTAAGGAATGTTAATTTAGTAGTAATAGTAATATGTTCTAATTGTTAGATGTTTTAGAATTATCACACATATTAAAAAATAAATATTTAATTAAAATGTATAATTTTTTATATTAAAAAATTTTCCATAATTTTTAGTCAATAACAATTCAATAAATTCAATTATTTTAATTAATATTTTTAAAACTTTTAAATTATATAATTAATTATACATAGAAAATATAAAATATTAATCTTTTTGAAAAAAATTATTTTTCTAAAATATCTAATAATTAAAAACGGAAGAAATATCAATTTTTGTGGAAATAAAAAACTAATTTCCTTTGAAATTTGGACATCTCTATCCACGATCCAGTCCCTGGAAATGTCACCAAATCAAAGTCCTTAAAAAATGATAATAGTGGACTTGACTTCATCACATTACACACATACAAATAATCAACACAACTTCATGTAATAATTACTTTATATTTGATAATAACTTAAAATTTATATCCTTTCTATATTTGCTTTTAAGACGGCAGAAGTTTTTTTTTTATAGTAAACGACTTTGAATACAAAATATTTTATTTTTTATATCGAGAAACATTGAATTTCACTAATTTTGGGGTTTAATGAATCTTTTTCTTTTGTCTTGAGTCCAATATACAATATTTATAGCACGGAATTATTTTTTTTGCCATTTACATAAGAAACTAATTAAAAAAAAACAAACAAACTCTCAACAACAAAAACAACTCATAATTATCAAAAAAAAAAAAAAAAAACCAACTAAAAGAGTCACATCACATGATTCTGCAACCATCGGGCTCGTCACGGTAACCACCGTACAACACCGGAGGAGGATACGACGGAGCCACCATCTGGTAATTGTTTTGACTCATAGATCTACAAAATCCGCAAAAACCCAAATTCGGGATCTCACATATGCATCTTCTCGCGGGAGACATCTCGTTTTGCTGCTGTCCCATTGGATAAGCCTGCGGCTGCTGCTGCTGCTGCTGCCTCGGTGGCGGTGGAGTGGCCTGAACGGTGATGATACTCGTGTGACCAACTTTCTTACGGAGCTCACGTGTTAGCTCCGCCGTGTCAATCTCTTCTCCCAACACGACCAACTGATCGTTCTGTCCTTGAATCGAGACCAATCTCACGCCTGCAGAAACGATTCACACTTAACCCTAACTTGGTTTACAAGTTACTTGCGAAAGAAGCCATGGAGATAGGTTTTAATTACCTGATGTTCCAGACGCGATTTTCATAGCTTTCTTCCTTGATTTCTCACTCTCGCTCATATCCACCTTCAAAACTATCCTTTGCTGAAGAAATAACGATAATATAACGAATATAAATTTAATTAGCTCATATTTTCAGAAATGCTTAATTATGTTTCATTTCTTGCAAGAGAAAACAAGAACAAAGATGGAAAACAAATACGGCACTTACTGTCATCATATTGCCGGAAAAAAAATCGTCGGAGAGAGTATTCCGATATGGGTTTGGGACTAAAGAGAGAGACCAAGATTTTCTTGTGTACTTAAGTGTTGTAATAAAGGCGTCGACTATATAGGATTTGAGTGTCCTCTACTGATTTATATATAGAGAAGAATGATCATACGCAATGAATGAGAAATATCTTAGATTCCTAATTTTAAAATATAGAATATTATGATTTATCTATTCTATCATTAAGGATGCTTTGTTTTTAGATAAAACAATCTTATAGAATTGACATCAACCTATTATAACGACCAACCGCATCAATTTAATAGTAATAAGATGTTTTAAATATTTTAAATCCAATTGGAAATATGGAAACTTATTGATGGTGTATTAACGTCGATATTAACGAAATTATAACGTCAATGTGTATATTCACGCGGTCCTATAGACCCGGTCATAAGCAAAACCCTTGAAATTTAACATTGTATACATTATTATTATCATCATTCTTCTTTTTTTTCTCTATCAATTTCCTTGTAGTTTGCTTGACACTTTCTTTTTTCAATTATATAACTACTTATATAATTAAATTTGATTTGATTTGATAGTTGAAATTGAGGAGTTTCTCGGATAGTGATTGTCGCCTTGTCGGCTAAGTTTATTATATTAGTCTACAAGAAATGAATAAAATCATATTGTAAGTTAACGAATACATAGAAAAATAAGTACAACAGAAAAAATGCGTCGTATCAAAACCTTCTGGCCCAGCTAGAGTCTTAGAGTGGAAATATCAAAATACACTTGAGAAACTGTCTTTTGCAGAAGCTGTGATTAAGAGATTTATCTCCTTAATACAAAGCAAATCGCAACCATTTCTATTACACATTCTCCAAAAAACTAAATTAGATACACAAAATTACCCCAAAATATTCAGTGACTAGTCATCCTTAAAAACAGAAACAGAACATAGAATGTTATTATCAAACATTTGCTAGTGAGTCCAAGCTTCAGTCACCTTGTTTTCATAGAAATTACAATCCTGAGAAGCTTCACTGAAGTTCTTTGATATCAATTACCTGCGAAAGTTTAATATCGATTTAGCTCTTGGTTTCATAATATAAGCAAATATCAATGATCTACCAAATGTTGAGGTTGCTTTGCCTGCTCGTATGGATGAGAATAGCTTGTCCGTGTTAACATTCTTTGTCCTCGTCCGTTATAAATATCATGCGAAACTCCATTGACGCTGCTAGAGCACTCAAAGAATTGTTCCTGACGATGATGGCTAGCTTGATAAGGAAAGCCTTGAAATTGGATGGATATGAGCTTGTCCAGCTCTATTGAGTTGTCTTGATACCGGGCACGGTATCTTTCAAGAGCAAATGATACTTGTCTTTGAGTTGCTCGAATAGAAGTATCTTCGAACTGTGAATATCTATGTTCTTGGTAGTAAGAAAGATCAGATGGGAATGTTCTTTGTCTTGATTGAACCAAAGGATCTTGGACTTGCCTAAGGTAATGGTCCCGGCGATAGCTGAGATCAGACGAGACTGGCTGATTGTTTGAAAAAGCTTGATGACACTTTGATTCTCGTTCTTTGACTTGTCGCCCTTTCACTTTCTCTGCGTAAAGCTCCTTAGCGACGCGAGAGAATCTGAACTTGAAAGTACTGCACTCTCCTAAAATGAAAGGTTCGTCACATCTTGATCCATCTCCTCTCTTGTTCTCATAACCAGGGTACTTGTTCTTCTCGAACGCCACAAGTTGAATCAAGACAAGAAAGCATCTGCTAGCGAGCTCCTCGAGATTCCAGTGACAAAAAGGTGCCTTGTTCTTGTGAGAGACATGGATTTGTCCATCAGCCCTTAGCATATGGCTTGCACCTCGGAAAAATCCAAACACCAGTTCCCTATGCTTCCTACAACAGAAAAAGATACAGGACATCTGATAAACCTTTACACAAAACATTCAACTGCAAGAAGAGAGTATCGCCAAAACATTGAACAACTTACACTATAAGATAGGAATCAGACTCTTTCCTGTGGAAACCGGCGTGCGGGAAGTTGAAGATGATGCGATCAAACCTTCTGAAATGAAGATCAGGATGAAAATGAAGCTTGGTAGCATCAACTCCATGTAAAAGGGAAGCTCCAAGTCTCTTCAAAGTTTCAAGGTTTGATCTTGCATTCTTGTACTTTCTAACCACATCATCTGCTTCAATAAACCATAGGAGACGAGACATAAAACAACAGAGGAAATCCAAGTAAAAGCTACAACCTTTTTATAAGCTTATAAACAGAAATGAACAGAAGAACAATGCAAAGCTTGAAAAGTCAATCATTTCACCGGAAGATCCATAATCAGTAGTAGTTTACCCTAGAAATTGATTTCGATTATTACCACACAACAAGTCTGAAAGTGACATAAAAAACCCTAAAACCCCGCCATAGAAAGGAAAACTCAAAGCGAAAATGGAATCGAAACCCTAAAAACTCTTATAGTGTATGGAAACCAAAGCGTTACCGTATGAATCGAGAGAGGAAGCACAAATATTGGAAGCAGAGCCGAAGGAAATGGCTAAGCTGTGAGAGAATGAGAAATCTCCTTCGCCGACGAGAAGTATCTGATGGTTCGATGAATAGTGTGTGACCCATACTTCTTCTTCATCATAATCATCGTTTCTATCTCTGATAAGCTCTCTCATCGCCATTGGAGTGATAAATGATGATCCTTTTGGAAAGTTTTTGTTTTTTTTTTTGTTTAGTTTCAAAATATTGTAACGTTACTGTTTCGCTCTGTTGATATATAAGCTAAACTAAAGAAGAGGGTCGATTTAGTTTCCTATCGAAAATCCAAACGACGTTTCGGTTTACACAAGAAAACAAAAAGGCGATCAATGATTTATTTGGTTTTGGTTTATTAAGCCCATAAAGTATATAGCTTTGTTGCTTAAAAAGGACACTCCATGCTCATAAACAGTTATTGAGTAATGATTGGAAGAAAAAACGTTTTGTTTCAAGCGTTTGGTTCGCATCCACAATGATGACAATGAGAGAGAAGCTGAATGGGTGGGGCACTTGAAGAAGAAACCCACTTGGCTCTCCAAGCTAACACATAAATGGTGCTTTAATGGCTACCACCCTAAACCGGAGCTTATGGTTTCACAAGTCTTTGGCTTTGTGTGGAAACAGAGAAGGTTTCATGACTAAAGACCATCCTGAATCTCCTGATACAAGTTGACATAACAATGTTCGATGCCAAACTCATCTCATCAAAGCCTACGAACAATATAGTTTTGGAATATTGTGAAAACCAGAACTCGAATTGGAATTAAAACAAGTGCCTTTGTTCAAACATCCAAAAGCAAACAACACAGAGATCCAGAAACATCAACATGAAGAAATTGGTTCTGAGTCTCAGACAAACCCAGATACTCGAAAATGCAGAGCCTGTGATTCGAAAATATTCAATCTTTGAATCGAACAGTTGATTCAAACCACAAATTAGCTTCAATAACCATCAAATGTCACATAAAAACTCATAGAGAAACAGAAAATACACTGCTCGGGAGAAAGACTCCTAACGATCGGACTCCGATGGTGTCTTCGAGACGATTGAAAGAGCGTGTAATCCACTATCCAGCTCTTCCCGGAGCAAATCGTAAACGAGCCTGTGTCTCTTCACCAGATTCATACCTTCGAATCCTTTCGAGACGATCTTCACATTGAAATGGGTTTCTCCGTCGGTTCGACCTTTCATTCCGGCGTGACCGGCGTGCTGATACGAAACATCTTCGATCACTAACTCAACAGGTTCGAGCTCCTTCTCCAGTTTCTCCTTCATCCTGCTCGCCCGATTCTCGATTGCGCCCGAATCCGACCCGGTTTTCTCAACGCTGCTCATCCTCTTATCGCTGAAACCAGCGGATTTTGACCCAGTTCTCGGAGAATTCGACTCGGAGTTGAAGAATCTAGGAACGGAGATGAAGAGTTTCGGAGGATTTACCGGCGATTTTAGGGTTTGAGTCCGGTGAAATCCCGATGTGATTAACCTAATTGAAGACGAAAACATCGTCACTGTGTGAGAAGAGATTTCATCGAAGCCACAAGAAACGTCGTCGTTTATTGGCTTATCTTTTCCGGAAAAAGGCGTTATTGCGTTGACGTCCACCAATTTGAAAATATAATAGAACCAACCCAACATTTGTGAGAACAATACAAAAATGGATCTAAACTCTGAAAATGTATCGAGTTTGTGTCATTGTGTGGGTCATAAAATACAAAAATACAATATGCTAATATAAAAAAAAGGAAAATTAGCAAAACTAACCTAACAAAAAATTAATAATTAGATATATAACCATAATATTTGTTGGCTATGATATCTCTATAAATCCTATAATAATGACAAAAATGTCTTTAGTGAAAGAGAAAATCTGACATGTAAAACACACCCAATTATTTTTGTTTTCTATACAATGCTTCTTCTTCTCTTTCTTTTTTTTATGACTTTTATTTTTTCCTCTCATCTTATTTCTTTTCTATCTTTTAAAATAAAATAAAATTATTTAAATTAATGATTATAGTAAAAAAACATATTTTTTCTGCACATGTCATGATTTGAATTTTTGGAAACAAACACATTTATGAAAACAATAAATAAATGTGTCTACGTAAAAATGTCTCGTTCTATTATATGTCTTATATTTCTATTCTATGTCTTTTTATATAGAATAACACGTATTTGTTGGTACTTGCTTATCCAAATTTTGAAAAATTTGTATTTATTTTTTTTTAAATTCAAAACTCATGACATGCAAATACTACCATATTCACACATTTCTCATCTACTTCTCTTATTTTTTTTTTCAAATTTTATAGTTATGTTGGGGTTAGACTCATGATCTGAACTATACTATACTATATAAAAGAATAAAATAGTATAGACTCACGACGCATGCTCTCTTAACAACAATTAACCGTTTTTAAGAAATATATGTTCGTTTATAAAAATTTAAATCATGATATATGCAGAAAATATATGTTTTTTCAAAAAAATTACGAGTTTGAATCTATTTGTCTTACGAAATTAAAAAAAATTAAGATGAGAAAAAATACATTTAACAACAAAGAAGAATGTGAAAATGAATAACAAAATAATAAAAAGAAAATAAAAAATATTTTCCCCACTCAGACACAATTTTTCCACGTTATAGTGAGACACAATCTTTTTTTCTCTCTCTCTTATTGTTTCCAGTATTTATGGACTATGGTTATTTTGGTCATAAAAATATTTCTTTGGTTAGTTGATTGGTTAGTCTAATATGGTTATATGGCTAATTGACCCATAAAAAAATGTCTATATGATGAAATGTTAAAAATGGAGAGCTAATCTTGTAGTAACAAATTCTGAAACGTATAAAGATATCGAATTAAAGTTGTACATATTTTTTACCAGTTAAAAAAACTAATAAACGGTTATATAATAATTAAAAATTGTAAGAAAAAACGGCAATCGAAAATAGTACAAAAAACTGAGTAACAATGTTTTTGATAATGTTTTTATGATTGATATATCTTTTATAGTATCGGTATAAAATTTCAAATCAAACCTATCACGGATAGATATGGCAAAAAGGTTATTGCAGTCGCAATAAAAAATAGTTCTTCTTTGGTAACAAAAATATAAATATTAATGTTATAAACAAAATATAAATAGTAAATAATCTAGATATCACTTTGCAAATAACCAAAAACATTATTATTCGACAGTTACATATTGTATTCGACCACACCCTATCACTGCCATTTCTCGAAAAGTAGGTCCCACATCCGATTCGGAGCTGACGTGGATCCTAAATCACTCTCTTGACTTTACGGCCTCATATACACACGAATTTACAAAAATTGCCACTGCCCACAGTGCAAAAAACCGCGTACAGGGAGAAGGGTAGTTTCGTAAATACCAAGAAACCACTTTCCGGTTTTCGCAAAAAATCCGTCTCCGCCGCTGCATCCTCCCTTCCCCTCTCTCTCTCTCTCTCTCTTCACCGCATATACATATACGTTACTATATATACGTGTGTATATATATATTTCAGTTTTTGTCTGTGCATCGAGTTTATCAGGCAATGCTCGTGTCTCTGTCTCTATTTATGGTTTGATTCTTTATCTGTTACTGGGAAGCTTTTTGTGTAGCTAATCGGTGATCTCGAAGCTAATTGAATAATTTTTCGTGAGTTTTTCTTCATCTTCTTGTGAAAGTTTGGTTTTTGATTCCTATGATCAATCAATGAACGTTTTCTTCTGGTTATGGTTTCTCCTAAGATGCATGGATTTGATCTATATAATATGTGCCTTTTCTTCTCTGTTGATCTCCGTTTCTTTTTGTTTTTTCCCGGGAAAATTTACGGTTTCTCGTTTAGGATCGGAGTTTACATTTTCTTAGGAAGAATCTGGTCGGATCATGATTCGTGCTAACGCGTTTTCAAGTGTCGTTTTTGTTTTGTTGCTTTGAAACGTGATTTGAGCTAATCACGGCATTGGCACTTGTGGAATCTAAAATGACTTAAAAAGTTTGATTATTTTTTTGACTGAAAACAAAAAAGCAGTGTTCCTTTTTTGTTCTTTGTTTACTATTTTTTGATGTTGACAAACCAAAAGGTCATAGCTTTGTGTTTTCCTCATTGGAGTTTTCATGTGATTTTTAAAAAGCTATAATTGTGATGTAGGAATGGCTTCAAAATCGGCTGTGGATGTAATAGAAACATCCACAAAGGTCCATTTCTCTGGATTTCATCGAATGGATGGTTTAGATTCAACTAGATCAGAGCAAATGGCTGATGTTGAAGAAGAAGAAGAAGAACATGGGCAACCTTTTGTAATCGGTGAGAGACGCTGCGGATTTTTATCTTTACCTGTTTTATAAAGATGGTAAGAATCAGAAATGTTTATCGGATGTAGATTGTTTTCAGGAGTTGCTGGAGGAGCTGCATCTGGGAAAACAACTGTCTGCGATATGATTATGCAGCAATTGCATGATCAGAGAGCCGTTGTTGTCAACCAGGTGATTCTTTTACTCGAAATGTTACGGTTTTTTTAGTTCTGATAAGGGATCACAAGTGGTTATATGATGCATTTGAGGTTTCATCTTTATTTGCAGGATTCTTTCTACCATAATGTAAATGAAGAGGAGCTTGTAAGAGTTCATGATTACAATTTTGACCATCCTGGTTAGTAAGTCTCTAAAAAGCAAAGAACTAACGGTTCTGTGCCGCTTAGCCTTTTGGATCTCCGAATGATCTGTCATTTGCTTGCTTGTAGATTATAATTTTCCTCATTGTCTTGTAGACGCTTTCGATACCGAGCAATTGTTGTGTTCTATGGAGAAGTTGAGAAAAGGACAAGCAGTAGATATCCCCAACTATGATTTCAAAAGTTACAAGAACAATGTTTTTCCACCTAGAAGGGTAATGAGCTTCTTAGAATCTTTACTTTCTTGTTTAATAGTCACTTGGTAAAAGCATTAAGTTTGCTCTTCTTTTCTGAAGATCGAACTCATGGTGAAGTGATTAGCTCTCTTGTATATTTCGTACTCTCTTGTATATTTCGTACTATTTATATGTGCCCTTTTCAGAGAGCAACACTTGTTTATAATTGCCTATCTAAGAATCATGCATCTACTTATATCTCTCTGTTTATGATATATTCGCAGGTAAATCCTTCTGATGTTATAATTCTTGAAGGGATACTCATTTTCCATGACCCGCGTGTGCGAGATTTAATGAATATGAAGATATTTGTAGATGCAGGTCTTTCCCATACACTTATGTAGCAAATCCGTAGCATATATGAGACGCTGGACTTGTGCATTACATGGAGCAAGTGTATATAGTCATGTTGGTAATAAATTGGTTTCTTAGTCTACACCATGGCGTTATGTATGCAGATACTGATGTGCGTTTAGCGAGAAGGATTAAACGCGATACTGTTGAGAAGGGCAGAGATATCGCGACTGTTCTTGACCAGGTTTGCGTGGCTGCAAATAATTTCTTCGATGTCACAGAAATGTTGAGTTTTCGCGCTGCCTCTTCTTTTATGTTTGATTTGGGAAACTCTATGCAGTACTCAAAGTTTGTGAAGCCAGCATTTGACGATTTCATACTCCCAACCAAGAAATACGCAGATATAATAATTCCTCGAGGTGGTGATAATCATGTTGCTATCGATTTGATTGTGCAACACATCCACACGAAGCTCGGTCAACATGATCTCTGTAAAATATATTCAAATCTTTATGTCATTCAATCAACTTTTCAGGTTTTACTTATTCCTCTTTTCTCGTCTAATTAACTGCAATCATTTCCTTGTTTAGTGACCCAAATGACTGATCCTTTACACGTTGATTGCAGATACGTGGGATGCACACTCTAATCCGAGACTCTAAAACAACAAAGCATGACTTCATCTTCTACTCTGATCGATTGATTCGTTTGGTGGGGGCAAAATTTGATTTCTGTTTCGTGTTATTTTACCATGTTCGTTCTAATAATGTCTTCTCGCCAGGTCGTGGAGCACGGCCTCGGTCACCTTCCCTTTACAGAAAAGCAAGTGGTAACTCCCACAGGTAAGCTAATGAAACGGTTCTATGAAAAAACTATATCTTGTGCATTCCTGCAACAGAAATCTCCAAGCAGAGTAAGATTATAAATTCATGTTGAATTTTTTGGTTTTTCTTTAATTTTAGGATCTGTGTATTCGGGTGTGGACTTCTGTAAGAGGCTGTGTGGTGTCTCGGTTATCAGAAGGTAAAGAAACCAGCTCAAAACACTCAACACTGATACTTATCGTCAAGACCGTATAAATGATTCTGTCTGGTGCAGCGGTGAGAGTATGGAGAATGCTCTTAGAGCATGTTGCAAAGGCATCAAGATTGGGAAGATTCTGATTCATAGAGAAGGCGACAACGGTCAACAGGTTTGTCTTCTTTTCCTTTTCATCAGTTCTCCTAACTGCTTTCTGGAAAATGTCTGAACAAAAATGACACACACCAGCTTATATATGAGAAGCTACCCTCAGACATTTCGGAAAGGCACGTGCTTTTGCTGGATCCAATCCTTGGGACAGGTCTGATATATTGTTCTGTGAACTCTGCATTGGTGAGCAAAAGACAAGACATGGAAAGGTAACAAGAAGCATGTTTTGTGTGCAGGAAACTCGGCGGTGCAAGCGATAAGATTGCTCATAAGTAAAGGCGTACCTGAATCCAACATCATATTTCTCAATCTCATATCTGTAAGTTGAAAGCCAAAACCATTTTGTCTGCTTTTCTCCAATATCTGCTTAACTTAGTCACAATGTCTCTGGTTTTTGTCTCTTCAAGGCACCTCAAGGAGTAAATGTGGTGTGCAAAAGGTTCCCAAGGATAAAGATTGTGACTTCTGAGATAGAACTCGGTTTAAACGACGAGTTCCGAGTTGTTCCCGGAATGGGGGAGTTTGGAGACCGCTATTTTGGGACGGATGATGAGTGAGCTTGACTCCCTTATTTACTCAACAGAAATTTTGGAATTCTTGATGATTTTTGGTTTGAGCTTGTTATACAGATTTTTATGATCAGATTCACTCATATGTATGTATACACCGGAATTTTAGACTCAAGTTTATGAAGAAGCCTCTACCTCCTTTAGAGGGTCTTGTGGAACTTATAACATTTGGTCTTTTTTAAACAATTTTATTTATATATATATTTTGACGGTTGAGATAATTGTTCTGGATTATCAACGGTGTGGATGAGTTATAGAAAAACGAGCCAGGCTAATGATTTCGTCTTCAAGTAATCGGTGTGAGTGACCGAAGAGGAAGGTCGAGTTCCGAGTTTGAATTCGAAGCGGGAAATTCGGGATCTTTGTTTCTGGGTTTTTGTTCTTCTATCTCAAATCTGAAAGCTTGCACGCGAAATCAATGTTAGGGTTTCTCGAATTCTTCTTCCTCGTTGCTTTGAACATATTGTTGATTAGCTTCTTCTTCTTCTTCAAATAGTTACGTTTCTCTCTCTCTCTATCTCTGTCTCTATAGTATGTGTGATTGCGTTTTCGTATCAGTGATTTTTTGAATCGATTTGTGATATTGAAACTAGGAATTGAGAGTTTAAGGAGAAAAGGGTTTTAGGGTTTCTTGACTCTGTGTTAACCTGTCTCTGAATTGTCTACTCTTTCAAATGAAAACGAAGCGTAAAGTCTCTCCTTTTTCTCTTCTTACAGTGCGCCGATTCCGGATGGAGAATCATTCGGACACAGACAGTTCACAGATTTTGGGCGATTGGGATTTTCCTCTTCCGGCGAATACAGAATCTGTTTACCTGTCCGGCAATGAGGTAGATAAGGAAAGAGGTTCAACGTCAACTGTTGGAAGAGGCAAAGAAGACGCGGCGAAGAAGAGGGTTTTGCCTCCGTGGATTGATCCGTCGTGGGAATGGGGTGGTGGGAAATGGAAAGTGGACGGAAGAAAGAAGAAGAGGAAGAAGACGAAAGAGAAGAAAGAGAGTGATGAACATGTTGGCTCTGGAGCTTCTGATTTGAGCCTTGAGGATCTAATGGATGAATATTCATCTCGACCACCACAAATAGCTGAATGGTTTTGGTGTATTGAATATGTAGCCAAATTCGTTAAGGATCTACGCTGCATACTCGGTAACTCGATTTTGGAAAAATTGACTCTTATTATATGGTTTTGTGTTTATATATTTGAAAAAGGAAATCTCTTTTTGCTTCAGATTTGATGAACATGGGTTATCCCTGCACAAATGACTATGGGAAGAGAATTAATGAAGTCCTGTCTCTTAGAGTCTTGGAGTTTATGTTTGATCCAAGCAAGAATGATGTTGGTGTTTCTGCGCCAAGAGTTGAGTTTGATTTATCTTTGAGCAACACCGATGTTCTCGATGCAGTTCGGAAAGATGTATGAGCAAAACTGTAGATAACCTGACTAGCAGTTGTAGAATTTTATAGGATATATTGGTTTCTGATTTTTAGTTGCTTGTTCTTCAAATGCTAGATTCCATTATCAGAACTACGACCGGGCATGCCGGAGCTATCAAAGTTCAATGTTCTTCCGTTTATTGCTCACAAGAACAGGTTTTTGCCACAATGTGCACTGGAGAAGGTTAAGATTCCTTACAACTCTCCATTACTTTGTTTCACGCTTTTCTTTACAAGGATGCCTAATCAAGTAACTGAAACAACGATGCACTTTTTTTTCCGTGGATCTTGTAGCTGAGAGATGTGAGTTTAATGGAGAATCAGACAAGTGCAGGTCCTTCCAAGGAAGCAAATGACCCTGTTTTTAGAGATGATGGATCAATGCGCATGGATGTATGTGAGGAGAATCCGATAGATGAGCAGCAAATGCATATTGGTTCGGAACAAACGGATATAAACAAGAAGGATAAAGTAACTGTCATCGATGATGAGGACGATCCAAGGCAGACCAATGAGAAAGATGAAGTAATTGTGATGGATGGCGATGACACAATCGATGCACTCATTTACAATGGTAATACTACTTGCGAGACCTTTGCTCCAAGCTCGGATGCACGTGTAAAATGTACAAAAGATGGAATCTGGTTAATCAGTGGGAGCGATGATGAGTCAGATATGGTTAAAGGTCCAGCCTTGGCCAAGAAGAACATGAACATTCCTTCAAGCTCCCGAACAAGACCCGAGAATGTATGCTGGAAATGTGAAAAAGAAGGAACATTGTTGATATGTAGCAGAAGCGAGTGTGCAGCAAAAGTTCACAAGGAATGCTTGAATTGTCCGGTTAACTTTGATGAAGACGGGAATTTTCACTGTCCTGTGTGCTGGTATGATCGAGTCACCATGGACTACCATGAATCTCAGAAGTTGATGAGTTATGCAAATAGAAGACTGGTGAAGTTTTTTCCAGTACTTTCCAGACGAAGCAAGAGACTCAGGTGACGGAATACTTGCTGCAACTTCACAATTATCTTTTTTGGGTTTAGTATGTGTTTTGCAGGTTAGATCCCTCTTTTTGTGCAGATTAAAGCGTTCCGAAACGTGCTTGGTCTTGGTATATTTAGGGTAGGAGACGAGTTAGGGAGAAAAACGTTGAGCAATCTTCTTTGTTCATGTGTTAACAACTTAATGTAAAGAATTGGAGACACATGATGTTAATATATTAGAGCAGTTGAATGGTGATTCCCTTATTTTAAAGAGAAATTAGGTGAGAGTTACCTTTGATTGGTTTATTTTTTGTCTCAAGCTTTAATATAACACAATGATCTGCTTCAAATCCTCCAGATTCTTGACTCTTTTGGATATCACTTTCTCTTGTGGAGACTTATGGCATAGATGGTCTCTGTCCATCACCTTTTGTTTCTCCTTGCAACTCATGTTCTTCTTGTTGCCATTGTTGTTGTTGCTGAAACTGAATTTGCTGCTGATTTGTTGGTTCTTGATTCTGTTGCTGCTGTGTATTGAGTTTTATCTGTTGATAGGTCCTTATTCAAGCACACACACGAGTCTTGTCTCTTGTCTGAATCAACTCTCTGAATGTGACTTGGCTCATGTGGAAATAATCTTATGTGCAGCCCCCCAAAAGCCTTCCCTCGCAATCATGGATGGTTCTAGAGAGGTTAACAAACTCCAGGTATAATTTTGCTATAGACAAGACTTTTTTTTTTTTGAAAAAATCAACAAATTTATAAGATTACAAAACTGTCAAATTCTATTTAATGAAAAATATTTTAAAAACAAAACACAATAAACTAAAACAGAGTCGGCCTCGAGGACTAAAACCCTTATTCTCTTCTTAATCCTCCTCCTCTGTTACTTTATTCACCGTCTGATTTCCGTACGATCTGAGAAAAATGGGGATCACTTCATCGAATTCTCGAATTGACCAAGTCCTGTCACAGAAACTACTGGTAGATTCGTGGCGAGAACCGTTAATAAAACCTGTTCTAGAATTGATGGAGAAGGAGTTAGAAGCCTTACTCCCGCCGAAACTTGGAGAGTCGTCAGGAGAAACAGATAGGGAAACGGAAACAGAAGCTCGGTTTTGCGAGTTCATGAAAGGAGGTGGTTGCAAAGAATCATTCAGAGCTTTGGAAGATTGCGTGGAGGAAGCTGGAATTGGCAGCAGAAAGTGTAAGGGACACTCTTTGATGCTTTTCAAGTGTATGTATTCTCACCCTGATTACTATTACCCGATTCTCGCGGTGATGAAAACTGTTGTAGACCATGGAGTCAAGGAGCTCGGCGCCTTGGATGCGAGGAAGCAAGCTTTGAGGGATGAGGCATTGGCTGCGAGGAAGCAAGCTTTGAAGGATGAATTGAGAAGATTTAGCTAGTTTTTTTAAGGTTTGTTTCTTGTTTACGAGAATGTCAGTTACTGGATTTGAGGAGAAATTGTCATCTTCCACTTTGTGCTCTTTCTTTTTTATATGATAATTTGCTCTAAAGGTCATTACTTTGTTGATGCCCATGAATGTTTCAGCCAAGAAAACCTTGTCTTCTTTGTGGTTTGCTTAGATATTTCCTCACTTTAATGTGATTTGTTGCTTCTGAAACAAAAAAAGGTCACACCTTTATTAGTGCTTCTACTTTGTCTAAAGATCATGTTGAAAAGTTTACATATTTGTTGTTTCTTTTTGTGTTTAAGATACACTAGCATTTGTTTTCCCACTTCAATTTGATCATGACGAGGTTCTGTTTGGTTGATGTCTCCTAGGATTTAAACCCTCTACGAACTCAAAGATGAAAATCTTTCTCAAATCCCAGTTTTTTTCTCGGTGTTTGTCATTTGTAGGGAGAGATGAAACATTACACAACTTCATGTCATGTCGTGTATCAGCCTCCATAGATGACCATATTATTCTTTGCTTACCTTGTTAATCATGCTGTTTATGTATATCAGCAATGCTTTCGACAATCATGTTTAAGGAGAGCTTAGTTGTTATCGATTTTTGTATGTTGTTATTCGCTAAATTTGCAAACACATCGCTCCTGTTAGTACCAAGAATCATAAGTTGCATAGCTTCGTATGTAATCTGCATTTCGAAAGAAAGTGTAATTGTTATTCGTTTAGACAATCATGAGCTTCCATTTATTACTTATTTTAGATTTGGTTAATTAAAAGCTTTATTATTGCTCCGTTGCTCGTAGTTATGCGTGTAGATGTTCTTTCAGATTATGTAAAGTTTGTGCTTTTTTGAGTTAATGATTGATTGGTGATGTTATGATTTCACCTTTGAACAATCTGTCTGTGGTTTCTGGTCCTACCAAACAAATGAGTCACGAGACATAACAGGACAAATAAAAATAGCAAGACAAGGAGAGAGTCACATGCTCAAGATATATTCTTCTCACTTTCCGAGCTTTTCTCAACAATGGCGGCTCCGATCATACTTTTCTCTTTCCTTTTCGTCTTCTCTGCACTTAACGTCGGCGTTCAGCTCACACATCCCTCCATTTCCCTGGTCAGATCATGTTTCTTGATACTCTTTTGGTTTACATCCTGTTTATACTCATCACTTTTTTTGTTTGAAATTTGTTTTTGGCAGAGCAAAGAATGTAGCCGGAAATGCGAATCCGAGTTTTGTTAAGGTGCACAATCTCTAAGCTTGGTTCTAATTAATTATATGTGTGAAGACAAAATTTATGTGTAAAAATTTGGACAGTGCCACCATTTTCTGAGGTATGGCAAGTATTGTGGACTCTTGTATAGTGGATGCCCTGGAGAGAGACCTTGTGATGGTCTTGATTCGTGTTGCATGAAGCATGATGCTTGTGTCCAATCCAAGAATAGTAATTAACACCATACACAAGCTCTCTATTTCTAGTCCCACTTTTTACTAAATTTTGACTATACCATATGTTAAAGCGTAAATGATTATCTAAGCCAAGAGTGCAGTCACAAGTTCATAAACTGTATGAACAGTTTCCGCGATACGAAGCAACCGACGTTCAAGGGTAATAAATGCGATGGCGAACAAGTTATTGAAGTCATCTCCATTGTCATGGAAGCCGCTCTTATCGCCGGCAGAGTCTTCAAGAAAAATTAAATGTATTGTGTTTTTATTGATGAATGATGATACAAGAAAAACAAATCAACTCTTTAAAGTTCAAAATATCATATAAAACCAATAAATATTAAAAATCAAACCGTCTTCCTATCTAAACACACAAAAACATAAACATGCGTTAGAGGTAGAAGGAATGATTAAGTCCAGTCCCCAAGCAAATGCGATGCAACTCTCACTCCATCAACATCGATCACCTTATAAAGACTCTCACTCCCATCTATCAACATAAAGTCAAGGTTCGATCTCTTCTTACCTGACCAGTATTCCGGTATTCCTTTGATTTCAATCTTTCTCAAATCATTGCTTTGCAGATCATAACAGAGAATGTAAAAGGGAATAAACCAATCCCGTGGTATCAAGAAAACCTTGCCATTTTGAGTTGTACCTGTGACACAAAATTTAAATTTAGTGTTGACCAAACGGAGTTGAGAAGGCTGCAAAACCAGAGTCTTCCTCGACCATTTCTTGTTCCCGGCATCTTCCACAGCCCATAAATCCAGCAAACCCTTGTCCCTCATATTGGTTTGGTCAATGATAGCCACTTTGCCACCATACTCTATAAGACACACATTGAAGAGTCTGTCATCCAGGTCATCTCCGTCCCTACGAGGTATTTGGATCATTTTGAACTCTTGGGATCTAATGTGGAAACTCACGAGCGCAGAATTTTCAACAGCATGCCAACCCATGTAATATATAACCCCATCGATACACACTCCTCCTTTGACCGGAATGTGAGGACGATAGTCCGGTGGAGTTGGAGCCAACTTTTTCCAGGAACCTCGTCTAGATTTTAGGACAAAGACCCAATGCTCTGACCTCATCTCTTGCAAATGTTTCAAGTATACACCAGTTGAGCATACCACTTTGTACCGGTCGTTAACAGGGTCGTGTCCGTAATAGTAGGAAACGATTTTTTTGCTTTCTCCTGGAGGTATGATGTTGGAGGATTTGATGGCGGCGGGTAAGGTGACAAGTTGTCTGGTGGCAGGGTTATAGATCCGCGGCTTTTCCCAGGAGGTGTAGCACATGAAGCCACGAAGATTTTGCACCATGTAGTCTCCCCTCCGTGGGATGGTCAGATCAACTACAAAGGAAGAAGACAGAGTAGCAGTAGTAGTGTCTGGAGCCAATGATAGTGTTACGTCTTTGTGGCTGTCACTGAGATCCATCAAACACATGTAAATACGAGGATGCGGTCGGGTGAGGAAACGTTTGCTGAAATATCGTGAGTTGATGTGGGATGACCAGAGCTTTGAGACGCACTTGAATCTCATAAGGGATTTAGCAGGCAGTCTCGAAAGGATCTCCTCCATCACCAAATCCATAGGAAGAGGAATCTCCGGTCGTATTCTTCTCTTCTTTCTCCCACGTTGTTGGATCCTTAGGTGAAGCTTTTGTAGTGAAAAAAGCTGTCGGTGAATCCGGGTTCTTCCAGACATTCGGAATGACCTTCTGTAGTAAAAAAGAAAAAACGCAGACCTCAAAACCATCGTTACATAGCAAAAACAAAAAACAGCAAAATTCACATATACAGCATGCACGAAATTTCGTTTGAAACAAACTATCAGTGTCGTAACAAATCAAACCATAAAAACAAGCATGCAAAGATGCGTTTTTTTCCAGAATCATGCGTTTGCTCAAGTAAGAGAGAAATCAAAGGT
This sequence comes from Pseudoturritis turrita, assembly GCA_900406555.1. Classification (NCBI taxonomy): domain Eukaryota; kingdom Viridiplantae; phylum Streptophyta; class Magnoliopsida; order Brassicales; family Brassicaceae; genus Pseudoturritis; species Pseudoturritis turrita. The sequence continues at coordinate 688,653 of OVBL01000840.1, forward strand.
ATTATCAGATCAACTAAAGCTAAAATCAAGCGAGCCTAAAACCCTAGATATATGGATTTCGACTTGTATTGATCAACAGATCCACAATTGAACATATATATACATGTTTCGAAATTATCATCAGCAGATTAATTTTGGGTATTGAAGATTCGAATAGGATAAAACAGAGAATAGTATATTGTGAAATACGAAGAAAGAAGGAAAACCAACCCAAAAAAATCCAGACCTGATGCAGATCGCGTATTATCGTCTTCTATCTTTGTTTTTATTAGAGATAACTTTAAAAGCAAAACGTGTATCTTGCGAACCAAGTCGTAAAGTCCGTAAAATTTAAATGAAAGACTTCTCTAAATCTTTAAAATACTAGCATATTTCTTTTATATGATTATGAAACTTTACATTATGTTTTTTTGAAAACTTTACATTATGTTAGTGTTAGCAATATGTTAATGTTACCACTATATATATGTATCTTATGATCTTGTATCAAAGACACCACAATAATATTATTTTTTTATAAAATTTATCAGTTTTCTTTCTTCGACCAAAAAGTTAAACATCGTGGTGATAAATCTCTTATATATTTAAATATATGAAATACTTATAATATTAATTAAAATTAGTTAATTTAATCTGAATGGAAACTATTTTCTAGAACTTAAAAACCCATAAATCAAAAAATCCAAATCGAATCGAACCGAACTAGAATTTGATCCAAAATAAAATTTACTTTTAAAACCAAAAAATACAAACCCATAAATCACAAGTTCATCCGCGATACGAGCAACCAACGTTCAAAGGTAACAAATGCAATGGCGAACAAGTTATCGATGTCAACTCCATTGTCATGGAAGCCGCTCTTATCGCCAACATAATCTTCCATAAACGACTTTTGTCCGAACTAAATGAAACTTTTTCAGAACTAAAAACTAAATTGATTCAAACCTTTGTTGTGATAAAGAAGACTCTTCAATTCAAAAAAAAAAAAGATAAAAGAGACTATCAGGAAGTCTGCTAAACTAAATTTCTAATTTTTCCAAAATTTTCCAAAACTCATAGGTGTTAAACCTACCGATTCCAAAATTTTATCATGTTTTGACGTTATTATTAAAAAAAGTTTAAACGTGTCGAAGTAGAAACTAAATGGATTCAACCGTATGTCGTGATTAGGGGTGGATTCAACCGTTTGTCGTGATTAGGGGTGGGCAAAATTTCCGAACCGAACCGAACTATAAAATAACCCGAATGGAATATAAATTTTAAAACTGAATTACCCGATCCAGAACCGAATTAACCGAACTAACCAAATTTATTTTAAAAACTAATATTTTAAATATATAGAAAACCATATTCAAATACACTAAACATTTATAATATTAATTAAAATTAGTTAATTTGATCCTGAATGGAATATATTTTTTAGAACCCAAAAACCCAAAAATTAAAAAACCCGAACTGAACCGAACCAAATTATAATTTGATACCAAATGGGAGCTATTTTTTAGAAACCGAAAAATCTGAAATCCAAAAAACTCGAATCGAACCAAACCGAAAAACCGAATGCGCATCCCTAGTCGTGATAATGGAGACTCTAAGGAAGCTTACTAAACCAAATTCTTAATTTTTCCAAAATTTTGCAAAACTCATAGTTGTTAACCCACCGATTCCAAAAATTTAACATGTTTTAACGTTATTTAAAAAAAAAGGATTAAATATGTCCGAAGTAAAAACTAAATAAATTCAACGTCGTAATAATGCGGATTCTAAAAAAACCTACTAGACTAAATTCTTAATTTTTCTAAAATTTTGCAAAACTCATAAATGTTAGAATGATAATCAAACTTTATTTCACATCTCACCAAAATAGTAAGACAAATAGACTTTGTATTGAGTTTTATCTGTTGATAAGTCCTGATTCAAGCACACACGAGTCTTGTCTCTTGTCTGAATCAACTCCCTGAATGCGATTTTGCACTAGCACAATGTGGAAATAATCTTACGTGTAGCCCCAAAGCCTTCTCTTCCAGAGAGGTTAACAAGCTCATGTATAGTTTTGCTAAAAAGTTTTAAAAGTTTATCTTTAGAGATGACGGGATTGATCCATGGATTTTCTTTCTTTCGCCGCATTTCACTCAAAAGGTTGAAAGAAGATAGTGCATCAAGTTGTTCACGCCGACTTGATTTTCTTCCCCAAAAACTAATCTTAGACGAGTGAACTCCAGGAGAGTCACCGACTCCAACTACCATCCATGTAGAATTCATACTAGATCTAACTAGAGGTGTCAATGTGGGCTAACCCGCTCCACTGCGGGTCAGGTTTTTTTGCGGGTTAAGGTGAGTCAGCCCGCATAAACCCGCGGTCCTAAATATGATAACCCTAACCCGTCCCAATTTATGACAGCGGGTTTTGCGGTATGTCCGCGGATCTTTTACTATGCATATAAAATTATAATTTTTCACATTTTTAAATACAAACAGTTCGATCATATATATATATTTTATTAAATAAAACAAATCATATTAAACATATTATATTGATAAAGTATCATTGTCATAAAAATGAATAGTCTTTGAATAAATTTGAAGAAAATAACCTTCTAAAACCATAAAATCTATCATCACGAGAAATATTCTCAATCATTTTTTAAAAAAGTTAATATATGTGTTCTATTAGTTTTTATAGTAACCGACTTCTTTAGTTATTATATTTTAATAGGATTTGATTTTTTTATTTTAACGTGTTGTGGTCAAAATTCGCTGACCGCGCGGTCATGCCCACAATGATCCGCTGTCCGTGAAGGGCTAACCCGCAACGTCCGCTTTTTTTTTGGCATAAAAATATTAAGTTCTAACCCACCCCAAACGAAGCGGATTAAGTCCGGCCCGCGGATTTCATGCCCGCATTGACACTCCTAGATCTAACCAACTGACCATCTTATTTTCTCTACGTTCTTGACAATCCATCTTTATCTCAGACTCTAGTGACATGTTTCGGTTCTTTTCTTATTACTTAAAAAAGTCAACGACATTATCATTACCGCTAAAACAATTACACACCTAACCAATCTAAAAAAATTCACATCGAATTCGAAGTTCCATGCTATCATCACTTAACTAATTCATATTTATGGAACATATTTATATTAATCTATAAAAAATGTAAATTAAACTATGGGCTTGAGCATATAAGTGTAATATAGTAGTCGAATGATTAAATAGCGATTTTTTTTTATTTGGATAATAAAATTTACAGAAAATTTTATAAAACGTTAAAAACTAGTTTTATTAAATTAAAAACTTTCCGTTTTTTTCTTAACACATGTTATATAACGAAATCACATCTTAGAAAAGGTATAAAAGTGAAAATTTGACAAATACCATAAATAATAAAAACAAATTGATTTTCAAAACTTTTAAACAAAATTGTATCACCATTCATCATCACTTTTGAGAAAGAAAAAAAAAACAGAGAAATAAATCAATTTTGATTTCACAAAAATTAGTTTTTAAAGAAGTAAAGTGACGTCATCGTATAAAGTTACCGACAATAAATAATAATACGAAACTCTCTTTATGTATATTGTATTTTTTTCAATTCATAGGTTCCAATTTTTTCAATTTTCAATTTCTCTCCCTTTCTCTCTCCTCCCGCTTCTCTTCCCCCTTACACACCTTCTCTCCTCCCAACCATGAACAGCTTCTCCACCGATGGCGGCTCCTCTAGGGTTTCGATTCCTAACCATCTCCGCAAAACCCTTCAGAGTATCAGAGAGATTACGGGCAAGCAACACTCCGACGAGGATATCTTCGCCGTCTATAAGGAATCCTTCAATGATCCTCACGAGACCGCTCAGAAGCTCCTCTTTTTAGGTACACTACTCATGATTGTGTGTGTCTCTCTCTCTCTTTCCCATTTTTAGGGTTTTAATGGACCGCGCGCGCCTCTCGGGTTCGGTAGTATTTCTTTGCATTTTCATATCGATTTGGGCTCTGCGATAGGGTTTGTTGATTTAGTTTCTGTTCTGGAACATCATGTGATGTGCTTATGGTTACGAAAGTGTTCTGAGTTTGGTATTTCGTTGCATTTCATGCCCTTCATCGATTTGGGTTTATACGATAGGGTTTGTTGATTTAGTTTCTGTTCTGGAACATCATGTGATGTGCTTATGGTTCGCAAGTGTTATGAGTTTCTATCTAGTGCCTGAAATTAGCTGGTAGGTACTTAAAATTATCGAAAGAGATCTTTTTGTGTGTGTGTGGGCATCTTGTTTTATGTCTTCTGTTTCTAGATGTCAAGACAGGGCATGTTCGTTTATTCATTCGGATGATTCATCTGGATGAAGATGAGAATTGATGTTCGTTTAGTGCCATAAATGAACAACATCCAGATGGATCAGCTGAATGAGTTTTTAAAATTCAAGGCAATTTTTAAAAATCATTTGGCTGAACCAAATTGGATCATTTGAATGGAGATGATTCATTCAGATGGAACACTTGGATGGACCATTTGGATGGAAATACCAGATGAGCAAACGAACATGCCCACACTGTGATTTTGGGTTGCATAGAATAACAATGCAGCGTCTTTCAAAGTTTTCTTCTCATTATACTCACGAAGATTGTTGTATTGTACTTTGGTGTTTTTTTTGTGGCACTTCTGTTCGTTCTAGTGTATCTCATTGTACACTGTAAATTTTGAAATGTTGCAGATACATTTCATGAGGTGAGAAGTAAAAGGGACAAAAAGAAGGAGGCAAGTGTTCTTTTTGTTATGAAACCCTTATCTCCAGTTTTGTGTCTTTGCTCTTTTCTATTCAGTTATACTTTGTTTCTACACTTAGCAATCCTTATACCATTGTGCATCATTTGCTCTTACAGCTTTCATTATCTCATATGATTACTGTCTATTCTCTGTTGCAGAATATAGTGCCAATTAACCAAGGAAGTGGTAGAAGTGGTCAGAGGAACTTCTCCTCCTCTTATCAAGGTAGTTTGTTTTCTTTTATTGATGATACCTTTGAAATGACAATTGTAGTTCTCTTCCCTGCTTTAAGCTCTTTGTTGACGTTCAGATGCAGGTAACGGAAGAAGTGCATCTTTTAAAAGGGAGAGTGGAACTAATCATGTAGCAGGAGGTTCTAGACCTGCTCTGCCTGCCACTAACAAAGCAAGAAACCTCACAGTACCTCGTGCAATAAAGTATTTTTTCATGTCATCCTTCCGTGTCTCTATGATTATGTTCAGATAAAGATGGTTTTGATTTTTTTTCTATTGTAAAGTTGTTAAAGATTAAAGGATACCTTTTGCAGGGTTTCTGGTCCTCCCAGTCTTCCGAGTGGGGTAAGCAATCATAAAGTTCAAGATGATTTCACTGCTACTGTGAACAAGGAACTTGCAGAGAAAAATCCTCTTTCCAAGTCTACTTCCTCCGAGGATTGTGTTGAGCCAGAGACGTCTAAAGCAATTACAGAACCAGCTGCTGCACCTGTATCAGTTTCTGTTGTACAAAACCATATACAAGATGTAACGTCTGCTCAGATCTCACAGCCTGTTGTGAACTACCAGCCAACAGAGTTGCAATCATCTGCACTCGGTCAACAGGATCCTTCTTTGATTTCTGCTTCTCATTGCAGTAGCCAGTCAGATAAAGGTATATCAGCCTTTTATTCATAAATTTTTAGTTTGCCTCGAAGTTTCATTCTCTGGTCATTTAGTTATCAGTAATGGTGTAGCAAATGTGGTCTTATTTGATTCAGCCTCTGGTTTCTTTTTGTTACAGTCGTCACCGTAAATGAGACTGCATCCACTAAAGGCAAAGCTCAATCGCTTCTCAAGTCAAATGCTTGTGAACGGTCGCATGTAACATTTCCATTCCACCTTCAGGTTGCCGAAGTACTGCAAAATGGTCTGACGTTTGGCAGTTTTGATTCTAATCTTGTGAAAGAGGCATCTTCTAACAATGGTGCTAGTGGTGGTGATGACTCAAATTTTGAGTCTTCTCATGGGACAAGAGATGATGAGGGAGATTCTTCTCCCACTACCAATGGTATTCCTGGGTTTGCTTCTGCTAGGTTGGTGACTGAGATACTTTGGCTCTTACATAGTCTCTGCTTTAGTTATTGATCTACTGCAATCTCTATTCCAACACACTGTTCCCAGTCTCAGTTGAGCGAGACTATTTAGATATGATTTTCAAGCTCAATTTTGCAATTGGGAAGGTTTTTCCTTGTGATATAGCATGTGTATTTTCTGTTTTTTGTTGGCTTGTCCTTTGAACTTTCAAATTTCATGTTTGTATCTCATTACCATAACTTCCTGCGCAGAGCACCTGGAGCTGAGCTTGTGCGGCACTCGGATCACATTGTCCCACCTGTAGAAGATGAACTGAAGGACGAAGCTTTATCGAACACACAAACTCATCAAATTGCTTATGGTCAAGAAGCCCCATTCAGTGCGTTTGGTCTTGTCCCCTCGTTGTCAGCATTAGGCCAACCCGTAAACACGGAATCAGCAGAGACTCAGGCACGTGGTATATCTTGTCACAGTATATGCATTAAAAACTATCCTTTTTATCTGTTTTATATTTTCCTGATAACTGCTTCCACAAATTGCAGCCTGGAAATTCCAATGCTCCAGCTATATCATTAGCATCATATCCTCCAGATCAGCTCTCCATAGCAGCAGCCGCTCAACAGGCAACTCATCTTTTTAGGCAACAATACCCTCCCAATTTCTACCCTTACGGTCCCTATTACCCACCGTTTTATATGCCACCGCCACCATACATTCACCAGTTCTTGAGCCCAAACGGGATCCCTCAACAGTCTTATTTTCCACCAGCAGCGGCTCTAGCAGCACCTACCCATATAAATCCAGTAGGCGACACTGAGAACCCTCCCACCACAAATCCATCCCCACATGCTTCTTCCACAGACTCTACTCAGATCCCATCTACAACCGCATTAAACTCTATCCATAGTGAAGAAAATACTTCACCACTGGTCAGTTTTTTGCTGTTCTATCCTTGCGTTGATATAGTTGTAGACTATAGTTAACAGTGGTCCACATGATTTTATTGTTGCAGACTGAAAGTGCAGCTGCGTGGATAGCGCAGGGACTTGGCAACCTGCAGGTGAATCCAATGTACAACCTAGCCCTGCAAGGTCAGCCCCTTGGTTTCCCATTCGTGCAGGCTGGTCATGGTGGGCTCATGGGAATACACCAACCAACACAGCCCATGGCTGCTGCTTCAACTACATATCAGACCTTACTGCCACCGCCACACACCACAGCGGCTATGACTGAACCCATAGGACAACCACACATTGCTTATCAGCAACCTCAAGCTGCCCTAACAAGTTGGGTCAACAACTATTAGGCCAAGATGAAGCAGCTATAAAGATATGAAGCATCTATAAAGATACACATCAAACGCGTAAAAGAGGTGTTAAAGTCTGGATCTTTGGGTGTAAATACTTAGGAAACATCATCCCCAGAGGAATTTAGGTTGAAAATTACAAGAGGGAAGAAGATGTGCTTCAATGTAGCATTTTGCCTTATTTTTTGTTGTGAGACCATCCAAGACGATACATAAAGAATGTTTGGGAAGAAGATCCCTATGGAATAGTTTTGTGAAGCTGATGATGCCTCTCAATATTAATGTCTCTTTTGTCTGTATTCCCTAGATTTTACAAACATATATCAGAGGTGACTTTGCTGAGAATCAGCTTTTGCTTATCTTTAGTAGTCATGAAGAAGATTCTCTCATTCCTATAAACAAACACTGCCCTCAAAATTTGAAAGCACATTAACAAATGATTCTCGGATGACCTCAAAAACTCCCAAAATGTATGCGCCTTTTAGTCATCCGTTCCAAACCAGATTGAATTAGTTACTTCTCAAGACTTTGGTTCTCTTTCCTGATGGCATCGAGATCGGCTTGTAATTTCTCCAGACTCATGCCTCGAGCTGTGATGGACCCCAACTTCTTCTCATAGTCGACTGCTTCTCTTCTTAACCGATCAGTCAAGAGGATTTTTTCAGAGATTTGCTCGAAAATACTGTGGATGCTAGTCAGCAGCTTGTAGACCTGTCGTACAGCTGGGTCCTTTTTAACTTCCCTGCCCGGAAAAGAGAAACCGTCCTCATCAGCACAGCATAACAGGATATACAGTTTCTCTTAAGCCGACCGACATGGCAACTTTTATTTTGGTGTATATTTGACCAGACAATGCAAACATGTCAGACGAAAAGCTCATACCTTGTAACCATTTCATCCACAACAGCATATGATCGGTGTAGGCGTTCCTGGATTGAGTTACTCTCTAATTGTAGCTCCCTAGTCTCCCATGAAATCCTCTGAATATCAGTGTCCAGTTTACGGCTATTTTTTGTTATTTCTTTAATCCCATGGATATAAGATTTCCGAGGCGCTGCTTTTGGCTGCCTCTCAAGTTCAGCGTATAGGTTACACCGTTCATCTTCCCTGTAGGAAAATATTAACACATTAAGAAATATATATCTCTAATTGCCAAAAGAAAACAAGATAAAGTAGCAATCAAAAGCACAAAGCCAAAATCACAGACAGTGAAGGGCCATGTACTAGGAGTTCTCTGGTTACCTCTTCTGTATTTCTGATGAGAGAGATTGTAAATCCAATTCAGACTTTCTCAACTTATGGTATTTCTCTTTAGCCTCTGGCTCCTCTACATGAAGTTGGTCCAAGAGATGTAGTTTTTTAGTTTCCAAAGTCAGCCTTACATCGTCCCTGAAGGAAGACATGATATACTACGTAATCATGCTATACATAATCCTCCCCTGATGTCTATATCTATTTTATATGGCATTGTTCATACCATTGCTTTTTAAGATCCATGATATTACACCTTTTGACCACTAGTTGTTGATTAAGCTGTCCGAGATATGACTCACCCGGCTGTTTGTCATCCAACAACCTCTCCGCAGCCATCTTCAACAACTCCAGCTCACTGTCAAGACTGTATAGCTCTGAAGATCCAGATTCTACTTCCGCCAAGAGTAAATTATGTTGACTCTGTAACTCAACAGTCTCATTATTTGTCTACAAAGCATAAAAATGATAAAGTTACGCCTTCAACATTCATAAAACTGGTTTGACATCTATATTCCTATGTAAATGTTCAACCATATGCCCAAGTATAGAGAAAGGAGATGAGGTTACAATAAGCAGGAGAAACAGTACCTCAGACGGGTCTTCAAAAGAATTTTCTTCATATCCAGATGACTGTTGCAATGAAAGATCTGATGGTTGATCAGTAATAGGGTCATCTGTCTTTAGGGAGAAGAGGTCAACAATGGTAGAACCACTGGCTGAGATATTTTTCGCATGAGATTCCGGTGAATGAGAGATTTCAGTAGTCATTGTAAGATCTTTTAGGACAGCTTCAACTTTCTGTATATGCATATCAAAAGTCTCATCATTGTCATCCTTCACCATCATGTCTTGTGAATTATCTCTGAAATTTATCCCCATCTTTGGCCTGCTAGCTACATCACCTGCCGGAGAAGCTTTTGTTCTTTCATTTTTCTCCGAAAGCCTCTCGACCAAAAATCTAACCAACCTATACGAATCATCTTCAGATGGATGCAGAAACTGCCGCAAGCAACACATACAATCTGTTTCAGCATGATTTCACACAAATAAGAAAAGCCACACAACCAGAACAGGAAAGTAAACTTCCAAGAGATTAGACCAAAGGACTATCAAAGCTCTCCAGAACCATCCACTAAATTACAAACTCTCTTACATCCACTGTAAAAGCATGTTCTTTGAGAAACAATAAACCCTAAAGTTGTTTCCTTTAATCCAAGACGAGACGCCCTAAAAGTATACGATTCAACATTACAAAACCCAGCTTTCCATCAACCAAGCATGTACCTTAGATTCTCCGACAAATGCTGCTGATTGCGATCTAAAGAGGGATTACGAATACCTTATAATAACTCATGTCGCCGATGTAGCCTAGATTCTTAACAGAAAGAGCGATCTCGGTGCAGATCCTAAACCTTTCTGGGAGAGAATCAGGTTCTTCATCGCAGAACGACGACGCCGATGGGTCAATGAGATTAAGCAACTGAGCACAGATCGATACCAAAGCCTCCGAAGAAAATTCACCGATAGAAGAGAAATCTCCGGGAATCAAAACCCCAGATTCCATCAACGTCGACATCAATATATCCCTCGATTCCTCCATCATCACTCCTTGTTCTCAAATCGTTGTTCTGTTCAGAAGACGAACACAAACGGAATAAGCAAAGAAACAGTTTCGTCAACTATCTCTTAAAACGACACCGGTTTAAGTAGAGAAGTGATAAAATAATTTATTTATTTTAAAAAAAAGGAAAATAAAATTGATTAAAGGCACTTAAAGCTTGTGGTGTACCAAACTAACAACATAAAAGAAAGAAAAGTTGCAGGTTGGTTTATGGTTTATCCAACTTAGCTTCACTTATATAAACACAACCCTAGTTTCAGATCGATTTCTTGCATCAAAAGATATAGAAAAAAAAACAAAAATGGAGATCAGAAGATCTACAGAAGAAGTTGAAGGTATTAACCCTGTAATGGGGTCAATGCAGATTGCAAGAAGTAATGGAATTGTTGATCACAACATAGATTTCATGTCTCAAGCTTATCTCAGAAACCGATATTCATAAGAGATCGACATAGACAATGACGAAGAATGCATTGTTTCTTCTTCTTCTTATCCTCAAGAAGACAAACCTCTCCCCATATTTCTCAAGGTCTCTCTCTCTCTGTCTCTCTCGTTTGAGTTTCTTTAACCGCAAGAAATCTATTCTTGTTCCGGTGAAAGCAGTGGTTTCAAGAGTGGCTTCACATCTTAAACCGGATCCAGACCGGTACAAGCAAATCTTGAAAGGAATAACCGGAAGTACCGGTCCAGGTGAGATTCTTGCTCTAATGGGTCCATCAGGTAGCGGCAAAACCACTCTCTTGAAGATAATTGGGGGTAGATTGATGGATAATGTCAATGGAAAAGTCACTTACAATGACATTCCTTATACTCAAGCTGTTAAAACAAGGTTAGATATCGCACCATCGAAAATCGCTATCCCATACTCTGTTCTTGATTATGATCATTGCTTCTCTTTTGATTTAAGGATTGGTTTTGTGACACAAGACGATGTGTTATTGCCACAACTTACTGTGGAAGAGACTTTAGTGTTCACTGCGTTTTTGAGGCTTCCAAGGAGAATGAGTAAGCAACAGAAATATGCTAAAGTAGAGACGATTGTTAAAGAGTTAGGGCTTGAAAAGTGTCGTCACACGAGGATTGGAGGAGGTTTTGTTAAAGGAATCTCAGGTGGAGAAAGGAAAAGAACGAGTATTGCTTATGAAATTCTTGTTGATCCTTCTTTGTTGCTTCTTGATGAGCCAACTTCTGGACTTGATTCCACTTCTGCTACTAATCTTCTTCAGATTCTTCAAGGACTAGCTAAGGTTTTTCCTCAGTTTACACATCAAAAGCTAATCTTCTTCAGATTCTGCAAGGATTATATATGCTAATTTGTGTGTGTGTGTGTGTGTTTCATCAACCATCAAGCAGAATGTTTCACATGTTTGATAAACTTCTATTGATCTCAGAAGGGTACCCTGTGTTCTACGGCAAAGCTAGAGAATCTATGGATTACTTCTCATCTTTGAGAATCTTACCTGAAATTGCAATGAATCCAGCTGAGTTCTTGCTTGATTTGGCGACCGGACAAGTGGCAGATATCAGTCTACCAGACGAATTATTAACTGCGAAAACCGACCATCCCGGTTCCGAGGAGGTGATATTAAAAGTAAGGATCAAACTACTCTTAAACTTAGGTATTATGATTTGATCAACTGATGAGTCCTATATGTGTTTACAGTACCTAGAAGGAAAGTATAAGACAGAGTTGGAGCCGAGAGAGAAGGAAGAGAACCATAGAAACAGAAAAACAGCAGAGCATCTTCAAATGGCGATTCAAGTGAAGAAAGAGTGGACACTTTCATGGTGGGATCAGTTCTTTATCATTTTCAGAAGAACATACGGAGAGAGGCGTAGTACTTCGATAAGCTTAGACTAGTTCAAGCACTTGGAGTTGCTGTCTTGTTGGGTCTTCTCTGGTGGAAATCAAAGATAGACACAGAAGCACACCTCAGAGACCAAGTAAGTATAAAAACCAAAACTTGATTATAAATAAGACTCCTATATAATTACTTGATAGCTTGCATTGATCTAACTTTTTCAGGTGGGTTTGATGTTTTACATCTGCATGTTTTGGACATCTTCATCAATGTTTGGAGCAGTCTATGTGTTCCCTTTTGAGAAAATCTATCTAGTGAAAGAAAGAAAAGCAGACATGTATAGATTAAGTGTGTATTACATATGTAGCACACTATGTGATATGGTAGCACATGTTATCTACCCAACATTCTTCATCATCACTGTCTATTTCATGGCTGATTTCAAAAGAACAATCCCTTGCTTCTTCTTCACATTGTTGACAATACTATTGATAGCCATTACAAGCCAAGTAAGCACACTAATCTCTTACAAAAACTCGATAACTAATTAGAGTTTTTAAGGTTTAATCAATTAGGTTTTGTCATGTGTGTTTCAGGGTGCAGGAGAGTTTTTAGGAGCTTCAGTGTTGAGCATAAAGAGAGCTGGTATGATTGCTTCTTTGGTACTTATGTTGTTTCTTCTCACAGGAGGCTATTATGTTCAGGTATATAAATAGTTTGAGACGGCCTAATTACTATGTAAATCATATGATCATATATGATATGAAACTCATTAAGTTGTATATTTATGCAGCATATACCAAAGTTTATGCAATGGCTGAAGTACTTATCGTTTATGCATTACGGGTTTAGACTACTGCTCAAAGCTCAGTATTCAGGAGATCAGCTTTACGAATGTGGTGGCAATGGAGGATGCAGAACATTGCAGAGCTCGTCGTCATTCGACACAGTAAATCTAAAAGGAGGTCTTCAAGAAGTTTGGATTCTTGTTTCAATGGCTTTTGGATATCGTCTCTTTGCTTACTTTTGTCTTCGTAACAGAATCAATGTTTGTCCAATGTGAAAGTTAATCATTACAAGCAAATTTTTTCTGTAATAGAAAATTTATCTTGTAGTGAATCCATATTTAAAAACCTATCATGCATTTGCATGCACACACAAAATTTTTACTTTGCATTTTATTGATTACTTTTTGCCAACTATGAGATTTTACTTGTGTCATGCACATGTTAGGTCCAATTTTTAGAAGCATTTATATTGAAAAAAGAATAGGGGTATATGTTCTTCTTTTTTTTTATCTCTCTCTCAAATAATTTATAAAAATCTTCATTTACAACGTCGGGACATAGAATTACAAATTTCGGAGATTAAGTCGGAAAAAATAAAATATTTCTGGAAACTAAGCTCTAAGATAGGAAAGCAAAATGAAATTACCAGAAGAAACCAAATTTAGAACTAAAAACAAAGGAGATTACAATCCAAAAATGAAAACAAAAAGTAACGATTTTATATTTCAAATCTAACCAACATGTTTCGTCAATAAAATTTTCTAATTCGTGGATGATCAAAGCAAACCGAAAAAGACGATATAAACCTAACTACGACTAGCTAAAACTTCTGTAAGCGAAATAAAACTGACTATCTCCCGAATAAAATGTGTTCCTAGACTCCTAATCAAGTAAGAAAGAATGGGAATATGTTCCAAGAGTGTGTCTAAATGATATTTTTATTTATTATACTTAAAATAAGTAGAAAACCGACAGAAAAAATAAAATAAATAGAGAAAAAGTACGGAAGATGGTTCATGATGATGCATGTGTCATATGGGGTCTTAGTTTTTTTCTGTGATTGAATGTGGAGAACTAACACATGACGATGGACACTTATGTTTCTTTATATTTTTGTTGAATCTCACTTAATTATTATATATATATATATATATATATTTTTTTTTTTTTGATATATTATATATTTAAAATAATGAGTTTTTTGTTTTGTTATTTACTTGATGAAACATTGTATGGTGCACGCATCTTATTCTCTTTTTGTTGCATTCTCAAGCCAACTTTATATTTTTTTAAACATTTTCTCTATCGAGAGAAGATAACATACGATTATTATGGGCATCGTCTTAATTAAAAAAGATAGTCTTAATTGATTTATATTCACTTTTTTTTGTTGGTTAGTGCGTATGTATTGGATATCAATCATCAAATTCGAAAGAATTAGATTCCATAATTCTCGTGTTTTTCTTTCCTATCATTTATAATCATATAGTAAATTAATTCAAGAATATATTTAATGTTTTAAGCATGCAAATTTCATTAAATATTCCATCTCAACGTCGATTTTTTTCCGGGAAGAATATTACATAATCAAGAAAATAAGTAAAGTTTGAGGAAAATAAAGAGAAATTAAGTATTATTAAACTTTTCTTCAATGGTGGATTTGAGTGGAGATTTCCGAAAATAAATTAAAGTCCCTTTTTTTTTCTTTTTTTTTTAAATTTCAGAAAATGGAAAAAAGAAGGCATGCTCGAAATTACAAAGAAACATGAAGTGATAATTTTTTTCTAAACTCATTGGAGAAGAAGAAGAAGAGAGAGCTTTGGTTTCTCTCTCTAAAAGTTTTTTTTTTCTTCGCTCCATTAAAAAAAAAAGTGCACTTTTTTTTTCAAAATTTTCTCTCACTTTCTCGGAAGGACTATTGTCCGTAAGATCAGAGATTTACTACCTTCCTTTAGATTTAGATTTGGCGCAGAAACTTTTTCCCACAATTTCAGCTTTTTTTAGCTTCTTCTTCACATCTGAGCTAAGATCTCTAGAGAGAGAGAGAAAGAGAAAATGGGCATCGCTAATGAGGAAGCAATCAAGCAATTACGTACTTTAATGGAAGATGGTATGTTTTTTTTCAAAGTTTTAAGCTTTGCTTTGTTCGAAGATCACCGACGAAATCCTAAAGTTTGAGCTAATTTCACTTTTGTTTCTGGTGATTGACAGTTGATGAATCACTGAGAGAGTCGTATCGGGTTAGTAAATTTACTTCCTTTCTCTCTCTTTCTTTAGATGCTTAGTAACATTCAACTCCAACTCTTTGCTTGTTTAACCGATTTGGTATTTTGGGGATTGATTCTCTATAAATAGGGTTTTTGGGCAAATTGGAAACCAATCTTGTGTCTTTGATCGGAATTGGATATATTGGTTCCCAATGATCTGGATCTATATTTGATTCTGGCTCTCTGTTGTTGCATTGGTTGTTGAAAAGATCCGTTTTTGATTCAATGTTCTTGGATCTGTGCAAGGAAAAGTCGAATTTTTAGTTAGTGTATTGACTGATCCAGAGTTTGTGTGTGTCAAATGTAACTTGAATCTTTATGTTCATTCTAGCTTGAGAAAAGACATTTGATAAAAAAAAATTGTGGATTTACAAATGCTGTTTTATGATGCAGAACATTCATCAAGGGTATCCGACTGAGAATTTGTTGCGCTTTCTTAAAGCGAGGGATGGGAATGTCCAGAAAGCTCATAAAATGGTTTAAATCTGTTTGCTTTTACCTAATCAGATTTATACTTTGTTTCTTATATTAGCGTTTTTCGGGTCTTCGGGGGTTAAACTAATGACTACAAGTGTTACAGTTGCTCGAGTGTTTAGAATGGAGGACTGAAAACGAGATTGACAAGATACTAACAGTGAGTTTTCTGCTTTTGTTATCCAATTCTGAACAATCGACTTCTGTGTTTTCTGTGACCGTTTTGTCTCATCCGCTGTAATTGATTTTTCCAGAAACCCATCGTTCCTGTTGACTTATACAGAGCAATCAGAGACACTCAACTTGTCGGTTTGTCTGGTTACTCGAAAGAGGTACTTGTAGTTCTACATTTTTGAGTCTCTTTCTTTCTTTGACTTTGACTTTTAATAAGCGTCAAAACATGTTTGATTCCAACTAAATTTGTTAAATCATTTAACTTTTAGGGTCTCCCTGTCATTGCCATTGGTGTGGGGCTTAGCACATATGACAAAGCCTCCGTGAGCATCTCTATTCATCTTAATCTCTCCATCTTCCACTCAAAGACTTGATACGAAGTTGAAACTCTGACCATGGCTGCTTTATTCAGGTTCACTACTATGTACAGTCGCACATTCAAATGAATGAGTACCGGGATCGTGTAGTATTGGTAAGACCAAAACTCTATTTGGTTTAGCTTTTTCTTCCTACTCCTCCTCTACTACATATGCTTGAGTTTTTGTTTTTTAATCTTAATTGTGTGGTTTTCTTTTCTGTAGCCATCTGCTACAAAGAAACAGGGACGACCAATTTGCACTTGTTTGAAAATTTTGGATATGTCTGGTTTAAAGCTTTCAGCTTTGAGTCAAATTAAGGTAATAATCAAATCTGTGTTCTTCAGTTCTGATTTGTAACTTCCTCTTTTTCATCTCAATTGATTATTTTTTTCTTTGCGCAGTTAATGACTGCTATAACCACAATTGATGATTTAAACTATCCAGAGAAGACCGAGACATATTATATTGTCAATGTCCCGTACATATTTTCTGCTTGTTGGAAAACCATAAAGCCTCTGTTACAAGAGAGAACAAAGAAGAAGATTCAAGTGCTGAAAGGCTGCGGGAAAGATGAGTTGCTAAAGGTAAGCAATTGACAAGCTCATTACAATTCAATTCAATTTCCCAAGAAGAAGTGTAACTCTTGTGCAAGAACATTGCAAGTTTTAGCCTTTTCATGTGGTTTTTGAATGCAGATAATGGACTACGAGTCTCTTCCACATTTCTGTAGGAGAGAAGGGTCTGGATCTGGTAGGCATATCTCAAATGGAACAGCAGACAATTGTTTCTCTTTGGATCACTCTTTCCACCAAGAGCTTTACAATTATGTCAAGCAACAGGCTCTGGTCAAAGGTTCAGGTGCACCGATCAGACATGGTTCGGTCCACGTTTTGTTCCCTGAGCCAGACACCGAAGGAACCAAGATCTTCGATACCTTAGAATCTGAGTTCCAGAAGCTTGGAAATGACCAGAAGATCTGATTTCTCAGTTGAGCCGCCTTGTAACACGAGTACCCGATAAAGATCAACAAAAACCGGAATTTTCTCTGGTTTATGAGCAGTATTTAAGATAAGAAGAATCACCTTTACTTGTTTAGCATCTCAAGATTGTATTACTAGATCTGCTTGCATCAGCTAGATGCAGGTTTTGTTCAAAAATGAAAAACGCGATTTCCTCGGAAAGGATCTTATGATCTAATATATATATATATAACTCATTTCTATCTACATCCATTTGCAAATAGAGAGGCTTCTTCTTGCTCTCTCTGTTTCATATTTTTCCCAGTGTTCTTCACTACCTGGTCTCTGCAACATCATGAGTCATACGCGTTTTATGGTGATTCTTGATTTGATTCAATAGCTCCCCGATTATTATATAAAGTTTGATACGTCAAACTTCGTAATTAATATGATCGTGACACGTGTCAGCCGGTCGATCGGATTTTGACACATGTAAAAAAATTTCCAATTAGATTTTGACATGTGTCATACAAATCTTATTTCTTTTTAAACTTATATATTTATATTTATCTCAACATATCAAACAAATTAATTAGTTTCTAATAAATAATTTTTTAAAATAATTAGTTGATAAGCATTGTCTATTCCTTTAAATATTGACTTTATTATATGTCTCGGTTTTGTTTTTTTCGTACAACCATTCTTTTTTTCCCTCTTTTCATTTACGTTTATTAAGATGAATTAGGTTTCAATTTTTTCTCATTAGAATATTAACATGTAAAAAAAATTTGAGTTCAAATAGACTTAGGTTTACATACCCAAATCTTAAAAAATTATAATATTTTGCCTTTATATAAAAAGCTTTTGTGCTCTCTCAATCTTCTTACCAAGAAATTTCAAATTTCAATAATATTTTCCACAAATTTTATTTCAGTTTTTTTATTAGAAAAAACCATCGATTACTCTCTTATTCGATAAAAACAACATATCTCAACATTTTCCAATTAATTTATTTTAGTAATTCATAAAAAAAAAGTAAATAAGCTACATATATACACGCTTACATATATTTTGATTTTAAATAGAAATAGATATGACAAAAAAATCAAACACGTTTTCTCATTAGAATATTAAATACATGTGTAAAAATATTTTGAATAGCATTATGTTTACATATCCAAATCTTTAAAGATTATAATATTTCACCTTTATTTAAACAATTTTGTACCCTTTTGATCTTCCCACCAAGCACTTTAAATTTTCAATAACCTCTTCTAAAATTTTTGTTTCCAATTAGCTTTACCCACATGTCAAAATAAAATTTTCCATTTAAAAAAAATCTAATATCATTATATTTTGAAATCAGACTAAAAAATGTATATTGTATTGTGGTTTTTTTAAAGACTTACTACTACGTAGACATCCTAAATATTGTAAAATTGATGTACGAGAAGAAAATTATTTTCAAAGTTTTCTCATGTTGTGAAAATTATAAAAAATAAGAAATCAAGTGATGAAACACATATAATTCGTTTTTCATTGGAAGAAAGATAATACTTGATTCATAAGTAAAAAAAAAATTCAAATATAATTAAAAAATGTGAGTAAATCTAATTCAAATAAAAATACGTAAATCAATTTGTCAAGAGTTAAAAAAAGATATATGAGTAGTTACATAATAAAAAGTAAACATAATTTAAATAGGAATAGGAAAAACTAATAATTTAGAAATATGTGAAAAAATTAATTGAAAATTCAGTTAATATAAAAAAGTAGGATAATCAAAATCAATAAATAATTTGTAGGCTTTTTTAAGAGCGGTTTCATATCGACGTTTTCAATCTTATTTTATTTGTTTTTACAGATGATATAATTTTGTTTTCCATTTTTGTGCGGTTTATAAAATATTAAAGGAGTCAAAATAATTCAACTAAAATATGAGAATAAATTCATCAAGATTTAAAAAATGGATTTAAAAGTAATATTAATTCAAATAGAATAGAAAAACTAATAATTTGAAAATATGTGATAAATTGAAAATCAAATAATAAAATAATCAAAGTAAATAAATAAATGTTAGGCTTCTGAATTAGTGGTTTTACATCAACGTTCTCAATTTTATTTTATTTATGTTTTACGGGTGATTTAACTTTTATTTCTAGTTTTAATTGATTAACTTTTTTTACAGTTTATAAAGTATTAGATTACAAACCCATATATATATATTGGGTCTTTTATTTAGTTAGATATAAGAAACTGAAATGAAATTTGTTACTCCTCTTGAGACCAACTATTTGCTTTAGGACCTAAAGAAACATCAGCCAGCTTTTGGTCTTTGTTGATAAGATTAAGAAGTCTAGTCTTTGATTATTTGACGCTTACTTGTCGTCACCTGTCTGAAAAAGAAAAGAAATATACAGTAGTTGCTGACGGCTCCAATGACGTCAGTGAATGTTTCTTTTGACAATGTCCAAAGTTACAGCCTCCAATAATTTCTACATATACCAACAAAGCAACGAGAGAGACGCTTCTGTTATCTTCTAACCTTCCCACTTGGCGCCGCCTCAGAGAGAAAACAGAAATGAGAAGAGAAGAAGACCGGTTTAGACCGGTTCACGAAGGCGACGATGAACCGCTTTTCGAGACGAGGAGGAGAACCGGGAGAATGATTGCGTACCGGGTTTTCTCGGCGTCAGTTTTCGGGTGTATCTGTTGGATTCTGTTCTACAGAGTGACCGTACCGGTAGAGATTTATGAGAACCGGACCGGTTTGGTTCGATTAATCTGGTTGGTTATGTTGATCGTGGAGATTTGGTTCGGTTTGTATTGGGTAGTCATACAATCTCTCCGGTGGAATCCGGTTTGGCGATTCCCCTTCACCGATAGACTCTCCCGGAGATACGGAAACGATCTCCCGAGGCTCGACGTTTTCGTTTGCACGGCGGATCCGGTGATTGAGCCGCCGTTGATGGTGGTCAACACAGTCTTATCTGTGGCGGCTCTCGATTACCCACCGGATAAACTCGCCATATATCTCTCAGACGACGGTGGCTCTGAGCTGACGTTCTATGCTCTCGCGGAGGCTGCTGAGTTTGCTAAAACTTGGGTTCCTTTCTGCAAGAGATTCAACGTTGAGCCGAGATCTCCGGCGGCTTACCTGTCTTCCAAGGAAAATGGTCTTGATACTGCTGCGGCGGAGGAGGTTGCTGAGTTGTATGGAGAAATGGCGGTGAGGATTGAAACGGCGGCGAAACTCCGGCGAGTACCAGAGGAAGCACGGTTGAAGTACGGTGACGGGTTTTCGCAGTGGGATTCTGACGCTACTGGAAGAAACCATGGAACCATTCTTCAAGTAAGTAATAGTTATGTTCTGTAATTGCAGCAATCGAAAAAACTGAAACTGAGTTTATTGGTTTCATCAGATTTTGATAGACGGAAGAAGAAAAGAGAATACAATAGCAATACCAACGTTGGTTTATCTATCGAGAGAGAAGAGACCTCAGCATCATCATCACTTCAAGGCTGGATCCATGAATGCATTGGTAATGGTTTCTTGTTCCACAAACCATTCCGACTCTCCAATAGGGCACGGTTTTGATAGGCTTGTTTCTCTGACAGTTGAGGGTGTCTTCGAAGATAACTGGTGGGAGAATCATACTAAACTTGGACTGTGATATGTACTCAAACAACTCAAAGTCAGCACGCGACGCGCTCTGCATCCTCCTTGATGAGAAAGAGGGCAAAGATATTGCTTTCGTGCAGTTTCCGCAGTGTTATGAGAACCTTACAAGGAATGATTTGTATGGAAGCCTGATGCGAGTAATTGTGGATGTAAGTTTTTAAGAGAGAAAGAGACTGCACACTCACAGATTCTTTGTTTTTGATTTTAACTAACTTTTAATATTTTGGGATGTGAAAACTCGAAAAAAAGGTGGAGTTTAATGGATTGGATGGAAATGGCGGACCGTTATACATTGGAACTGGCTGCTTTCACAGAAGAGATGTGATCTGTGGAAGAAAGTATGGAGAGGAAGAAGAAGAAGAGTCTGAGAAAATTCAAGAAATTTTAGAGACTGAGATGATTAAGGCTCTCGCGAGCTGCACTTATGAAGAAGGCTCTGAATGGGGAAAGGAGGTAAGGCAGTGATTTAATACTCAATTACTCCAAACTGTTTCTACTACCGAAATTAAACCGGTTTTTGTTCCCTCTTCTCTTTGATCCAAAACCAAAGTAACTATGCTTGTTTTCCATGGCAGATGGGTTTGAAATACGGTTGTCCGGTAGAGGATGTGATAACCGGTTTAGCGATTCAGTGCCGCGGATGGAAATCAGCCTACTTGAACCCGAAAAAGAATGCTTTTCTCGGGGTAGCCCCGACTAATTTGCATCAAATGCTTGTGCAGCAGAGGAGATGGTCGGAGGGAGATTTTCAGATTCTGATTTCAGAGTATAGTCCGGTTTGGTATGGACAAGGGAAGATCAGTTTAGGATTGATACTTGGTTACTGTTGCTATTGCCTTTGGGCTCCAAGTTCAGTACCTGTCCTTATTTACTCTGTTTTGACTTCTCTCTGTCTCTTCAAAGGCATTCCTCTCTTTCCAAAGGTAATAAATGATAGCTTTCCTCTGTTTTTGTTTTTGGTTTAAACTCGGAATCTCGGGTAAAATAGATCTCATCTTTTGAATGCAGGTCTCGAGCTCGTGGTTTATCCCGTTTGGATATGTCGCTGTCGCAGCCAACGCGTATAGCCTAGCCGAGTTCTTGTTGTGCGGAGGAACGTTCCGTGGATGGTGGAACGAGCAAAGGATGTGGCTTTATAGAAGAACAAGCTCGTTTGTTTTTGGATTCATCGACACGATTCTGAAAACGCTTGGGGTTTCGGAGTCTGCGTTTGTGATCACGGCGAAAGTAGCGGAAGAAGAAGCAGCAGAGAGATACGAGAAAGAGGTAATGGAGTTTGGAGTGGAGTCACCCATGTTTCTCCTCCTCGGAACACTCGGGATGCTCAATCTCTTCTGCTTCGCGGTAGCGGTTATGAGACTGATGACTTCTAGAGACGGTGGAGGTTTTGAGAAAATGGGTTTGCAGATAGTGATAACAGGAGTACTTGTGGCCATAAGCTGGCCTTTATACGAAGGTATGTTGCTGAGGAAAGACAAAGGGAAGATGCCAATGAATGTGACAGTTAAATCAGTTGTCTTAGCTTTATCTGCCTGCACTTGTGTCGCGTTTTTGTAAGTAAGAATAAGAGTCAATGTAATTCTGAATAAATGGCCTGCAGTTTTATGTAATTTTCTTCTTATTTTTATTTTTGCTACTAAAATGGATAGCAACTAGCAACAATGTTTGGGAAGTTTGCAACTATTTTAAAGATTTTTGCTTTACAAAATCTAAAGAGAAACAGAAATCCTAATAGTCTACTACTAACATATATGGACATATAAAAATAGCCTCTTGAGTTTTCTCTTCATTCTTCTTCAGTCATATCAAAAGCTCTTCTCCTTGTCCCTGCCTGAAAATCTTCAACATCTGCCACGAAATCAGCGAAACCTTGAGATTTGTGTCATATTTCATATGGCATTTATTTGAAGATGTAGAACCAGGAAGCTTTACTTACATGTACAGAGGAGTCAAAAGAATGAAGGACTGATTGATGGCTTTTTCACTGATTCTGAGAAGGTGACGGGTTTCGAGAAGCTTTTTTGTTCAAGCAAAGCCGAATCCTTCACTGGCTTCATGAATGGCAAGTAGCAGGCGTTCCTGAAGTTGTTCCTTCGATAGATACTCAGGGAGGTCTAGTTGGTTAAAACTGCAACAGAACAATATTGGAAACAGATGTAACCAATGAGAATTACGGCGAGAATTAACTGTTTAAACGATGAAACAAAAGACTTTGTAATGACTTCTAACCATGTATGAGCTGATGGCAGCCTCTCCGGAGCTCCATATGCTTTGTGGATTTGTAATCTTTGAGGGCCAGAAATACCTTGCAGTGCCTTGAAGCCTTCCAAAGGAACCTGAAAACAGAAGCACCACTTGTAAAACAAGAAATTTCCTTTTTTTCGATTTCTAGCATTTTTAAAAGGTGAAAGTGAGGAAGGAGATCGTGATCATCAACAACCAGAAAGAAACCAAGCACGGATATATCAGGAATGTAATTTCAAGTGACTTGGACAGAAGCTGCTAATATTAGTTTACCTTTGATGTTCCCGTGACAAATTGAAGAAATCTAGCCATATCTTCTTTGCTAAAAGCTTTAACGACCTCCCAGAACCAATGAATAACAGGGGATCCTGCCGTGTAGCTGGTGTACTCGGTATTGGCTTTTAGATCATCAACTAAAAAAAAAAAAAGGAAATAACAAGAGAGTGTTATTATAACTTAGTGCATAAACAAATACATGCAACAATATTGAACAATAGGATTCAACTTACAATCAATCTCAGGCAACCCGCTGATTAGGAGCTCAAGCTCTTTATCGTTGAAAATTGACACGAGCTCACGAGGTATCAACTCATTAAAGCCTTCGAGGAAGGCGTTGATTTGAGGCCGAATAGCATTGGTAAGTATGTGGCCGGCCACAAGGTCAACATATTCATGTTTTGTTTCTTCTGTTACCCGTATGTTTCGTCCTTCAGGTTTGAGCTCATAGTCCGTCACCTTTTCAGTAAAAACAAAATGATCAATTCAATATGGTAGGCACTTTGGGATAATGAACAGAAAAACAAACGTCTATTATCACAAACCTCTGTCTTTTCGTAAAGAATGTGTTTTTCCTCATCTGCGTCCATACTAAATGTGAGGTCGAGTATGTCACTCACATCATTCTGAATAAACAACAAAAGGGAAAAATATGAGTCTTTAGAAAGCAGGACCGTGGTAACTTCAACTTATTAGCTTTATAATAGATAAAGGTAAATAAAGACTAGGTCCTCAAACCTCTAGCAGCCACTTCAAATTCTTGTAGTAATCAGGATCCACCGCCTCAATGTCATGGTAGGTCACCTTCACACCAAGTATGTGTTTATAGAAGGAACGCGTGAAATAAACATCCAAAAGCTGCCCATCAAACAACGCCTTCGCCACCTGCAGTGACATCACAAACACATCAGATAGACCAACAACAACCAATCGGATCATTGCAATGACAAGGTCCTGATAGATTACCATTCGACCAACAAACTTGAAGTATGATAGATGCTCAGTTTGGTAAACAGAATTAGGATTCGGCTGGAAGGTGGCATCATTTCCAACGGTTGTGAAAAGCAACGCTCCTTTGTCAAATATAACTCTTGACAATAACTGATACCATTCTCTGGTAAGGCCACCGGCATCAATACCCTCCTCACCTTGAAACTGCACGTTTAGACGTCCCTTCAGATCTTGTGGGGAGCGCATACGCAACTGGTTGTATGAATCTTCCAACACATAAGCTCGACGGACACTGATGCGCAGTGGCCCAGAAATGTGTTGATCATGTTGGTGCCTTATTCTTGACCTGAAGTACGCTTTCTTGTTGTCAAAATCAATCAGCCTTGGTGCCTTGAGCATCATCGAAAGGGACTTCTCCAGCAAACTCGGATTTTGCCTAACAAATGAATTCAAAAGTCGCTTATGCTTCTCCGCAAACTTTGCAAATGTAACAGAGCCATCAGGTTTTCTCTGAGCATCTACACTGGTTGTAGATGATGAACTATGAGCAGACTCCTTTACTTCTCCCGCTGTCACATTCGCATGATCCTGTTGTAATATTGACGGAGTTTGAATTTTCTCACAGAGAACAAAGAAAGCCTCGATAAGAGGTAGAAGCCTCTGAGTTCCTGGAGAAAGAGAGGACGGAGGAGAGATCCCTAGGACATGATCTCCGGGGTTAACGTTGGACACGGTTGTTGTGGCCGTACTATGATCCAGCTGCAACTCAGTCATGCTGATACACTGGCTAAGTTCTTGCCACAAGGGCTCCAATGCCACGTTCAATCTCTGCATAATGTTTTGCTCCTCCTGTTCTGTCTCCTTTTCGGTTCCCCCATTGCTATCATCAATAGGGGAAGTTAGCGAGCTAAGCACTTGCAGAACACGGAGAATCGAAGCCCCTGCCATGGAACCTGTATTGTGACTCATCTTTTGTGAATTGCTCAGTGTTGCCAGCTCACGGACAGTTGAAACACTCAAACCACTTGCCAATTCTGAGAGTTCTCTTGTGAAAAACTTGCGATGAGCCACGTCTACGGCAGCCAGCTTTTTGAGTACCTCTCCCGCTAACGAGTAAATTTTATCTGATAACCTATTACGGTATTAAAACATGTGAGTCAGTCAAAAACAATTCAGGAAGGTAATTGACACCAAGGAGAACATAATTGACACCAACACTTCTCTTACCCTTCATATCCAAGAAGAATGCAAAGATTGCAGAGATCAGACTGTGGCAACTGCAAGAATATGTTATATATATCAGCACAGTTCTTCCTTCTTGCGGAGGATAGCTCAGCTTCATCCACCAGGTTTTCTTGACTAGATTCAGCATCTTTTCTTGTATCACCTGAAGCTTCTTCACCAGCGGGTTTGTTTTCTGATTTCTCAGATACTGCTGACTGCGGAGACCAACCCTCAATTCGAGATGCTGCTGTGTAGACAACTACTTGCAGCAAACCCATGACCTGAAACATACAGAACAAACATACACAACACGGATAAGAATACAACCAAAGCAACTGTTTAGAGATTGAGCGAGAAGATGCCTACTATTCTGAAAATCATGCTAAACATACCAGTGCTAGATGAGATGTACTCTGCAAAAGTTGAGGCCGATTAAGCAGTTTTAGGAATACAACCAGAGGTATCTCCAGGTCCCTGGAGTCTGTCACATGACTAACTTTCTCCTTACCCTTGCCTTCACATACAGAGGGTTTCGGGCTTGTCAACTGGGACAGAAGTGACGAATCAAAGTAAAACAACATGTCAGCAACAGCTGAATGATTCGTAGCCAAGTATGTCAAAACCTCAAGCACCCGACGGAACACTAAGGGAGGAAGACCTGTTTTAGGAACGAAGAAAGTCAGATGGTGCTCTGGAAGCTCTAGAGAATAACAAACAAAGAATTTCGATAGAAAATACTACCATTCAACAGCTGGGATCGACCATAAACAACATTTGATTGACAGCCATAGAGCCTTTGTGGATTAGTTATTGCCAACTCGCTCGGTGATGTTTCCATCTCTGGCCTAATCATATCCAGCAAAAGTTGAACCAAGTTTGCTCTTGTAACACTGTGGGCACATAGATTTAATAGTAGCCTCTGCAGAAGGCCTTTTCCCAGTGGCTGATACATTAAAATGACAACATTGTTAGAAGCGAAAAGTAGCACAAACCAATACTTATGAAACTTCCATTAGAATAGCCAATTAGGCATATCAGGAAATAAGCACCACAATCATTGTTTTATTTCTTTGCTAGAAAGGGGTAGGGAAAAAAACAGGAATGCCTCTTACCTGTGCCAGTCGTAATAGCCTGATAAGTGATTTCAAGGCATCAGGATTCACAAGAGGGTCTCCTTCAATCTCTTTTACTTTTAAGCCATCTGCAGAAGATGAAACAGCCCTCTGGCCAATAGAGACTCCAACACCCCTGTCCATCCCCGTCAGCCTATTGTAACCCAAACCATTCCTTCGATTATTCAGCCTGTGGCTACTTCCAAAAAGACTTCGAGCCTGATAGTGACTCATTGCTCGGTCTCTGAGCATCTGCGCTTCC
Organism: Pseudoturritis turrita; assembly: GCA_900406555.1. Classification (NCBI taxonomy): domain Eukaryota; kingdom Viridiplantae; phylum Streptophyta; class Magnoliopsida; order Brassicales; family Brassicaceae; genus Pseudoturritis; species Pseudoturritis turrita. The sequence continues at coordinate 715,480 of OVBL01000840.1, forward strand.
GCAAGCAAAGGTGAAGGCAAAGCTGCCAAAACTGCTTCTGAAGAAGTTAAGAGAACCTGAAAGTAGCAAATTTCAGAATGTTATAACCAGTTCAAAATCCAAATTACCTAATTCAAATAAAGATGGGAGATACATACCTCTTCACGTAAATCAGCAGGTAAAGTAGCAATAATTGAGGCGTTATCCATGTCAACTGGCTGTCCTTGGGACTGCTGTACCATCCTTTGTGCCCTTTGTTGAGCAAGAACTTCTGTTTGGATATCTGGAGGTAGGGCTGCCAAAAATTCAGGATCTATGTCGTCTACTGGAGGTGGTTCATAAGTTGGAGGCTGAACGGACTGAGCCTGCTGAGAAGCAAGAACTTCTGCCCGCAAATCTTCAGGGAGCGCCTCCAAAAATGTAGGATCAATGGCATTTGCTTCAGGTGCTCCACCATCCAAGCTACCTTCAGCAACCTGTTCATCATCCCTCGCATCTTGTGTAGCTTCCATAGATGAAAGCTCATTGTTGTCACGGACCAAAGGTGAAGGTTGGACACTTTGATTTCCCTCAGCACCATCACTACTCATATCGACATCTACACTTGGTTGAACATTAGATACAGGACCATCTACTGGAGGAGGCCTCCCGATAACAGACACATTTTGAACACTGGAAGTATCAGGTTGACTCTGGGCAGTGGAGACGAGATGCACTGCCTCAAGGTCTGCTTGCTCAGTAGGTACTCCATCACCTTCCCCAACTTCCATTCTATCAATATCATTTGGTGTACTGTTCAGAGGAAGAACCTGCATAACTTCATGCTGCTGTGGACATTCACCTGCATCTCGGACGAGAGGAGATGCTAGATTAGCTTGACCTTGAGAAAAACTTCCAGTCGCTACATCAGGTGGGTTATTAACATTGTCATTGTTATTTGACAGTTCCCGCTCTTCACTTTGTTGATCACCGTCATTGCCATCCCCCAAAACGGTTTCGCTTCCATCAGATGGATGGACAACAGGGTGCTGCTGCGCTTCTGTGCTATTAGTCTCCCTTTCGACAACAGTATCTGCTGGAGCAGAAGCACGCAAGTTGGAAATAAAATGTTCTTCTATCAGCTGAGCAATTGAAGCAGATTGGCTACTTGGTTGAGGATGACCTATATCAGTCCACCGACTATCACCAACCCCTCTTCTTGATGAATCCATACCCACAACAGAATAATCAGTCAAAGGAGGAGGTGCCCCACCACCTCCTAAACGATCACTGAAAGGATTATTACTTGGTACTTGATCAAATGGTAGAACAGGTGTATCAAACATGTAAAACTGTGCTACATCATAGCTGCCAGCTTCTGAATGCCTGGATATACTGCCTGCACTTGCTGAACCTGAGGCTGTATTGCCACTTTGCAAAGGTCTGGAGAAGAGCGGATGCTGAAAACCATGTACTTCTGAACCAGATCGATCAAAAGAAGACCTGCCTGTTTGACGTCTACGCTCGAAGCCCAAGGGTCTCCGCAGAGCAAACAGATCGTCCACATTCACTCCTTCAAAAGGCTCAGCTGTAATATCATCGATAAAACCATTTCCACCACCAGATCGCCCAAGAATCTGAAAGTGATCCAGCCCATCAAGAGCTTCCCTCCACCGCACCTCTATCACACGATTCTCATGGAAATCCTCCTCATCTTCATCAACCATGTCATCGTTATATTCATCTCCAAGGCCAGTATCTTCAGGGTCTTCCACATCAGTTTCAGCAAGAGACATAACACCAGCTCCATCTTCCACTAAATCTGCATCATCATCATCTCCTTCATCATCCTCCCCTTCGTCTCCCATGTCATCATCTACATCATCTTCGGCCCTATTTTCAACATGAAAACTCATTTCGATTTGATCACCTTCAATCTCTTCTCGCATGAAATCCATCTGAATAGGTTCAGGCAGTATTGTCTCATCGCCTTCTATCCTCATCTCCTGAGGCATAGCCTGGGTTTGATTTGAACCCCTTTCACCTTCGCTTTGAGAGGAAACTTGAGGCTGCTCCTGTCCATTCTCTGTTGCATCTGTCACTTGCTGTAGACTGCTAATATGTTGGTTCCGCTCATCAACTTCAGCTTGAGGTGAAGTTCCATGACTATCATGTCTCTCATTAGAATCTGTGCTTTTTTTCTCATTTGGCCCTTCTGATTTTAGCTGCTCAGCAGCATTTGCAGCCCTCGTCAGTGTCTCGAGAGACTTAAGAATAAGAGTGACAAGCTTTGGAGCATCAGGGTGGTCAAGATCAATCACGTGAAGGATGCTGGTCAGACACTGGATAGTTCCCCCATCTATCATACTCTTTGCAACATCAGGCGAACAACCACAACCAGGTAAGTTGCTGGAAGATGAATTCTTCGTCAAGATCGAATAAACCAGGTCAGCGAAGGCAAGAACTCTTTTATCAGGTAATAGAACACTTTTACTAGAACTCCTTCCCAAGGAAGCAAACACGGATAAAACCCTCGAAAGCTCGTTGATTATTCTTTTACGCCCTTCACTGGAACGATTGCACAAAACGACAAGAAACCATGAAGCCTTTTCAGACAATTTCTCCTTCCATTCTTCCGGTCCAACAAACTTTTCGAGAGATATAGGAAGTAATCGATGAATGACATGGTAAATTAAGCCTCCATTGCCAGGTGAATCATCAGGTAGATTGGATCCCCGAAGCTGAGATATTTCTGTATCCCGTCTCAGTAAGACACTGGTACCATGCACGTACATGAGAATGATATCACTCAACAATTTTAAGATAAATGTTACCCTGGCCAAGTCTTCAGATTTTTCAGATCCAATTTCTGTTTTCTCCGGATCACCAACTTTTGATTTACCCTTCACTTTAGTTGTCGGCTCATCAACCTCCATCGAAATTAAATTGGTTTCATCATCTTCCTGCCTCTTCACCCCAGGAAATCTCAAGACAATGTCAATAAGCTGATCAATAACTTGGATGAAGTTAGCAGGGACTCTTCTGTGGATTTTTGAACATTTTCCTGACCCATCATGAAGCTTATTTTCGGATATTCCAAGGGGTTCATTCAAAGACAATCCGTGTTCACTGCCAGAAACTTTTGGCTTTTCTTTTTCCTTTGACAGTATCACAAAGTCCCTCCCTCCTGATGACTCCAGCTGACAAGTTGAAGCCACAGCTTTCATAAAAACCACTGGATCTCTTGAAATTACAGGTGCCATTGTTGTCAGGAATGTCCGAGGTAATACCCTACCTATATGTCTCTTCCCACTCAAGGTCTGTCGTATTTCAGATTCCATAGCAATTTGTAGGGTCTGAGGATCTTCAACGAGATGCCGTACAATAACAGATGCAACAGTATCATACCCAGGGAAAAAACATTTCTTCGGAAGATTAAAAAGTGAAGATAAGCCTCCATTTTCCAGAAACTGGATAGCTAAAGCATGTGTTTTTGTTAGACGAGCACATAATTGAAGAACAGCCTGCATGATCATTGCTGGAACACGCTGCTTTATGAGGCCACAGGAAATTAGTAGAGCTTTTTCACCCTCTTCCATGCTCAGATAGCCTGTAGACTTTCCAAAAATCAATTCCAAAGCCGTGTTCGACTCCCCCTTACCAACATCTGAAGATAACACTTTCTTCAAAGCAACTGCTGATTCTTGCGGAGAATCGCTCGGCTCCAAAGATCCACCTTGATTTCCTTCCATATATTCAGACGGGATTCTTGTCCGTGCCTGCAGCATCATGCTCAAGATAAGAAGCAAAGCACTAATGCATTTCGGAGCCAGAATCTCAGTTTCAGACTCACTCTTAAGCTTGAAATCCGTCAAGATATCAATTGCTACAGCCACAATACCTTCCTGTGCAGCAATTTCTCGTGTGTTATCATCCTCTGAGAGAACTAATGCTAAAATGTGTGGTATCATAGTCAAAGCACCAGTATCCTTGGAGAAGTCAAGTTGTACTAGCTTCAATTGCTGAATAAGATACGACACGATTTTTGGCCGATCTTCCCCTTTGTTTCGGCTACAGAGAGTCACAAACAAATCCATCAACGGGAAAGCCATAGAATCATCACTTTGAAATAACTTCACTGATCCAGCAATAACTTCATCAACAGGTGGTTCTTTTGGCTCTGCTTCTTCCTGCGGAACATCTACAGGCTTTTCTGTATCATCAAGTTTTGGAGTTTCAGATGAATTTCCAAGAGACAGTGCAAGCGCTTGAGCCAGCTCATCATCTTCCTGCACATGATCCTCAGGATGGGTAAACAACCACTCCATGGCCATTTCAACACTGTTTGTTCCAACTCTTCGCAACGCGTCTTCAGCCCTTAACCTTGAAAATCCCATTTCAACAATCATACCAACAGTGGCTTCGTCAGGCTGTAGAGGCAAGGCTCTTTGGTTTGTACCCCGGGTAACACCACTTCGATTTTGCCTAGCATCCACAACACCAGAGTATATATGTGTAACAAGGGAGGTAACTGAAGCCACAAAATTAGGATTGCAATCAGGAAACATAGGATGGTTCCATATAGGTAGTATGACATCCAGAACCTGAGACTGCAGATTTCGCACAAAAGTCTCAGGTTCCCTTGGTACAGGAAAAAGTCCGATTGACAAACCAATTGAAGCTGGCTGCACAAGAAGCTGCGTTTGAGAAGTGGAGGCTGGAGATAAAAGAAATGTAGAGTTAACAAAATAGTCCAGAGCTCGGCAATAGTTTTGCAGAGTATCCACCAGCCACGTACTGTGAGACCATATATTCCTTTCACCTGGCTTCTCATTCTCAATACCAGATGCAGGAATAGAGAACGGCACTGTCCAAAGCAACTGGCTTGTAGCTTCAAATGTGGTGAGAAGTTCCTTAAATGTTCCATGGACATAAAAGCTATTCACCATAGCAGTAAAACAGACCCTCCTTCGAGTATCAAATGTCAGGGAAGTGATGTCATCTACCACTTTTCCAAGGTACCGGCACTTTACTGACAGAGAGATATCATGCCCAGCAGTAGCACCATACCCCTCGAAGTTAAGAGCTTCAAGAAATACCTTAGCTAGAGCAGTACCAAGCGTCTTAGATGCTGAACTCAATGAGGCTCCATCAATTCTGCGACGATTGGCAGAGGTGAATCCTTTCACAAGGGCTGTGAAGAAAAAGCGTAGTGTACAATTCAGCTTGTTTAAAATTTCAACAATGAGAACTTCTGTGCTTTTCTTTTTCAGCTCATGGGAAGATGACGTTTCTGGTAGATCAAGTGGAATCTCAGAATCAAAACTAAAAGACTCCAGATGTCGACGAGTCCTCCCACCCCTCATCCGGGCTATTGCATGTCGAGTACGACCATGAATACCTTCGCCAGAACGCACGACAGACAGAATATCACGATCCCCACCCCAGATAGACTGAGAGCTGCTGCTTCTAATGGATACAGGGTTTGTGTATCGAACTGCTGAAGCATTGCTTGAATCCTCATCACTCTCTCTTTCAACAGTACTAGATGACCCTGGAACTGAATTATCAGGTCCTCGATCAAGACTCTTCTTTTCATCTTCCTTGGTATCACTACACAAAGCCATCTGCCAAATCGTTTCCTTGTATGTTAGACCAAGTTCTTTCAGTACATCAGCATCGGCAGCACTCAATTCCGAGATAACTGAAGCTGTTCCTTTCAACAGAAAGTTGGAGAGGGACAATATGCCTTCTAGGCAGGAAAGAGATCTCAAAATCTTCGTCTGCACCGCCGACTCTAATTTAAGAAGCTGAGTGCCTTTAATAGAAACCAGAAGGTCATTTGTGCTCTTCAGATGGTCTCTTAAGTAGGAGCACACTACCCGGGCTAGACCAGCCGAATGCTGAGGGGAGAAGTTCTTAAAAGCGACAGAAAAACTTTGACCAAGAGAGGTTGATAGAGGCATAAGAGGTAAAGAGAATAGCTGCAAAACGGCATCAATTCCTTTCTTCTCAACAAATAGGGAACATACTTCCGCATTCTGAAGAACTGTCTCAAAGAGACGAGCAACATTACACACACAATCTGGAAGAAATAGCTCAATGTTTGCTGGACAAGTATCAGAAGATGGTTCCACCTCGTCCGAAACCGCCAAACTCTTCTCATCAGCGTCAATTTCCATAGGAACGGGAGCAGTATCAGTAGGCACATCCGTTGACATAGAAGTGGTGGCCTCCATCCCAGATCCAATAATCAACATGGATTTGAGGATTTCAATGAACATATCAACACCATAAGTGCGCAACGAAGACTGGTGTCTTAAGAGTTCATCAAGCCCGCTTGACAAAGAACCAGGTGTATCACCAGTAAGAGCCCGGAGATAAGACGGAGAAGTAAATATTTTAACAAAACACCTCAAGGCATTTCGTTCCTTTACAGCTTGAAGACCGATATTGTTGAGACACAGAGCATCCAGACACTGTGGAATGCATGTTATGGCTTCTGCAGAGCAGATGACCTCATCAGATATAGCATCAAGAAACGCAGATGTTAAACCAGCTGAATCTAAAGCATTGAAACAAGTGGGATCTTTATGAATGAGATCACTCATGACGGTGGCAGCAAGCGAGAATACTCCACCGCCAAAGTCTTTTGCTCTCTGGAAGATAATGCATAAGCATTCAGGCAGCAAGCTCTCCTCGGAACCATAGAGGTTAGTGTTACCAGGAGCATAAGTTCCAAGAGATATTGCACGTAACAAGGCTTTTAACAACAACTTCCTGTGATACGAAATTAATGCTTCAGAATAGGGAAGCTGTTCAGTATCAGGCTGATTTAGAGAACCACCAAGAACATGTGAATCCCTCCCATTACTATCTGAACTGCAATTTTTTTCTTTTAGATCATCTTCAGTATGAGAGACTTCCAGTTTCAACCGAAAGATAGTATCATCTAAGCCACCCAAATCTCTGAACAAAGCAGCAGCTGGATTGCTGTAATCCATGAAGGCTTCTAATATATGCACAGCGGTACTGACCAAATGCAAGTGCTGGGGATCTGTATCTTTGATGAGAGGCACTAGGGTCGGAATAAGACCAGCTTCTCGCATGGCTGAACATCCAGACGATGATGAAACCAGTACTGTAACAAGGGATAGCAAGGCTTCCGCAAAAGCCAGAGACCACTTAGAAGTATTACATATAACAGAATCAATCGCTTTCTGCATTAGGCCAGATAGTAAACCACGATGCCCGCCGGAGGTCACTGCAGTTAAAACAGTCGGCTGCCGAGTACGATCTTGCGACAGTGCAACCAAGGAAAGCAAGCATAGTATCCTTATTTTCTCTGGGACAGTCTCCTCATAGCTTACCAGCGTAACTAACTCATTTACAAACTCAGGTTCGCCATTAAAGAAAGAAACAACATTCTCAGTGTCACCGCTTGCTTGAACCAAAACAATAAAAGCATATAAGCGAATGCATGTATACTGCTGCCGGGTTGCCAGAGACGAGAACGCCCTTGCAAATCTCAATCTGGTCAACAATGCGAATCTTAAACTAGGAGGAACATTGTGCTCAATGACTAATTTGTTCAGAAGTTCCAGGTCAGACTCTGAATGCTTGCTAACATCAGGTACATGGATAACTTGTAAACCGCCAGGAAGCTCACTTGATGATTCATTAGAAGCATAAAACTCAAAATGAAGAGTACAGCCTAGCTGGTGAGAAACTTGATCACAACTGTTTCCTGTGGCACATGGCGTCAAGCCAAGACCTTCCTCTTTTCCACCCCAGCCTTGTGCAAGGGAAAATAGTTTTGAATTCAGAGAAGCATCTCTTATTGAGTATTTTCCAATTTGCCTCTTCAAAAAGGCAGCCAACGTCTGCAGGCAGGCTTCAACGACATCTGCATCAGTAGATGCAAGCAGGAGAGAAAGATGCTGCTGCAGTTATGAAGGAACAAGTGTGTGAGAATAATTCAGGCAGACATCTCAACAATTAGCATATAAAGCGACATATCCAGCGAAACAACCAGAAATCCAACATAGAATATGAATTGATACCAGTTAAAAAAAACCATGCAAATATAAAGTGATATTTAGGGGAATTCTGGCACAGACTTACCTCATAAGAGCTATAAAAATGTTTGTTTGTGCAATTCTCTAACACAACTCTGATAACTCGAAGAACTTGAAGGACAGCATCCTTTGGGAAAGAAGGATCAGATTCCTCAAAGTTTTCCTCGATATGAAGATCCTTCCTTGCTTTAACATGCTTCTCAAAAAATGTGTCAAAATGATTGAAGAGGTCCACCCAGTGATGGAAATCACCCTATATAAAGAACAAACAGCCATAAATCAAACCGAGAGTAGGGAGAATAAAAAGAAACAACTTTGCAAACGAGATTTAGTGTACCTTGTCGAATTCCCAGCGAAAACATTCGAGGGGTTCTTGTATTTGCTCGAGTGGAACAGCAGTAACACTATCGATGAAAGATTTGATTTTGGGAGGCTGTTACAAGTGAATTAAAGAATGGTTAACATAGCCAATAGATACAACATCAAATTGAATAGAACCGCACACATTAAGAAGCAACAAAGAGTCAAATACAGAGAAACATATAAATGGAACAGACAATAAAGATAACAACATACAACACTCCATTGAAAATCATTACCAACGCCTCCATGTTTTGGCTTAAGAACTCAAAAACCCATTATAAAAATCAAAGTAAATCAATCAAAGCCTGAATATCATATCGATAAGCATACATCAAGACAAACGGGACGAACAACTACAACAAAAGATAAGCCCAATAATTTCACTGAAACCATTTTTTAAGCAGATGAAACAAAACTACATGTACACGAAAATGCAATAGGAATCCAAATGATCAAAGGGTTTAATAACGTGGTTTAGGAACACTTACAACTTCCGAAGCCCTCCTCCTTCTGAGCTTCATGATTAGAGACAGGGCATCTCCTGAAGCAAAACTAAAGATTGAGAGCACTGATCAAATCCTCAACACGAGAGAGAGGAATTGATCAAATACACCGATTGAGAACTGGTAATCAACTTGTGAAACGACAAGGAATCGAATCAAAACACCAACGGTGATCTGGTCCAATATCTGGAGGGATGGCGATCGCCGACGCGGATGAAGAAGAAACTGGAGGAGAAGAATTGACGATGATCCTGGAAAAAATCCAAGTGTGGAGCGATCGGAAACTAGGGTTTTGAAGAGGATCGCGGATAGAGGGATTTGATAGAGAGAGAGAGAGAGAGAGAGAAAGACGGTGAGAGAGAGAAGTGGAGAAGATTTCTAAGAAGCTAAGGCGCTTTGTGTTATATACAGGAAGCGAAAAATGTTCCAATGCCGGTTTAGAAATTTTTTATTTTTATTTTATTTTTTTCCTTCTTTTCTTTTATTTTCTTTAATGTTAAAATTTCAATTTTATACACTGAAACTACTATTGTTATTGACAGGAAATCAATTTATGAATATCCAAGCCAAAAAAAAAAGATACATATTTTCCAAACTACGTATAAAGCTTTTACATATATGATTTGTTATAATGTTTTTATTAACTTTAGAATAGTTCATACATAAATCTCTAATAATACTTGATTTTTTTTTTTTAAATTGATTATAAAGTTTATCCACTTAATTTTATTTTGAAAATCAAGTCTTTACTTTTCTTAAGAAATCAGCACGAAAATGCTTCTCAAATATTGTCATACAACTTAAATCTTTTATAAAAATGTTGATCTTGATATAGCCGGATATTTATATCTAGTTAATATCTTATGTATGCTGACAATAAAATAAAGTAATATCTTATGTATAAGTTGTTGTAGAAAATAACTTTAAACATGTATTAAATCCTTCATTGGGGAAAGAAATTGGGACTATTTCATATTTTATTATTTACAAAGCATCTTTTAATCCTTGCTTCCTTTGTAAAAAAAATTTGGGGATATTGCATATTTTATTATCTACAAAGCATCTTTTAATCCTTAAACAAAGTTGATTAGAGAGGAAAAACAAAACAAAAAAGGATCCTTGAGAAAAGGGTAGAAGCAAAAGCTAAAGACCATTTGTGTGATGCTTATCTTTACATCTAAATGTCTTTTCCTTTCTTCCTAGTGATTTCAATTTTATGAAAGAATCATAAAATTCACTTGTATATAATATTTACATTTACAAAACATTTGCCTAACATAGAAAATAAAGAATCAAATATAAACAAAGAATCATAATCACTTGCACATCTACACAGAGCCACTTCTTGTGCAAAGAGAGCTTAAAGACTCAATCCTCAGTATCTGGTATCTCAAAGACGAGAAATTTTGCAAGAGAAGCGACTGTCTTACTATCTAGAGATCTCTTTCTACGGGTCTTGCTTTTGAAAATAGATGATGATAGTGAAGAAGACATATGACTCTTTCCCTGCATTCTGATGTTGTTTGCAGCCACAATTAGTTTCTTGCTTATCGTTTCGCTTTTATTCAAAGAATCTCCAGGTTTCCTCTCTGGCGTTTTTGGTGTGAAGATGTTGAAACATTCAGAGTTTTTCATCTCAGCAGCTCTTGGTACTGACAATGGCGATCTTATTTTGGTTTCAGGTTCATATGTGGAAGGACCAAGAAACTCTCTCTTGTCTAGGGACGCATGTCCGGATGCAAGATTTCTGGAATCAAGTTTTGGCACCAATTTGATCCGAGATTTCTTTATCTTCTTGTTTTCACCTTGGATCAACCCAATGACTCCTTCAACAGACTTATAAGAACCAGAGCAATGTCTAACAATGCTGTTGGATATGCTTAGCTCTTGTGATCCGTTAACAAGTCTAGCTTCTGCGTGGATAAACCAGGGCTTTTTGTTATCCCGGAAGATGAACTTTATAGGCAGAGATTCGGCAAGGTAATAAAATTGAGACTTTCGTTTAACCTATACTACGAAAGGAGCAAAAGTTAGCATTTGCAGCCATGGATTGAGGTAACAAAATCAAAATCATGGGTGTCAAAGAAAATGGCTTTGCTCATTTCCATTACCATTAGACCATGAACTCGTATCTCCCCTAAGCTCGGTAAGCAACTTGCGTGTGTTTTCTCAAGTTTTCCTGCAGAAACACATTCGGCATTGATACATGTTTTGATATTCATAAAGAAAAACTGACAAATGGTAGGTATGGTGTATCAAAACCAAAAGGAATTAACAATGCATATGCAATCTCATCTCAAGATGTCAAGAAGAATTAACAATGATACACATTCACAAGAACTGAGCGGGTCCTCAACAGACAGAACATCAAAGAAATCAAACACCAATGATGCAGAAGACCGTTAGAGAGAAACACTTCTTTTAGTGCTCACCATAAGGAATAACGATATATCTGTAAAATCCACCAAAGTTTTCATCTTTACCTCTCAGAAACAAAAAATAGAGATCCCCCTTCATCTCAAAATGGGCATATGCATATCAGTTTCCTCACGACGATTCAGAAAAATTCAATTAAAGACTCCTATCTATCAGTTAAACCTAAGAGCTAAGCTCAAAACTGCTAAAACCAGAGTTAATTGACAAAACAGAGAAAGACCAAAACTTTGATAGAAACATTAGCTACGGAAAACACAATCGGAAGAGAAGGTTTCAACAGAAATCTGTAGGAATAAAAAAAGGGTTTTTTTTACTTTAGAAGCTTACTCTTGAAATCTGCAGATGTGATATCCATAGGAACAGTCATGACGATTCGGGTTCCCAAGTTTGTATCAGCAAAGACAGTCACTTCTTCTGCAAAACCCATTTGTGTCCGTGTGTGTGAGAGCAGAGAGACGGAGGCTGAAGTAAAGACGGAGACAATCACGCTGTTTCGAGCTTGGTAAAGAGAAGTGTTCACAGTTTCAGTTAGCTAGAAACGACTCACTGTGCAAGTGTATATATTATTTCGAAAGTCGAAAGCTTGAGAGTCGTGAAACGGCACCGTTTTGTCGTCGGAATCATCTTTCTTTCCCTCTGCTCTTCCATCGAACAAAACCTAAAATGCTCGTTTGATTCTCTCTCTCTCTCTCTCCCCGTCCAGAAATGCGCCGGCACAAGCGATGGCCTTTGAGGCCTCTCGCCAGTGGTTTGGTTCGTTCACACTTCTACTCCGTTTCTACATATTCTGCGGCGGAGACAGTCACTACTTCAACGGCGGCGGCGGCGGCGGCTTTCCCGCTGAAGCACGTGACGAGGTCCAACTTCGAGACGACGCTGAATGATCTGCGTTCACATGTAAAGGCTGCTGATTTCGTGGCGATCGACCTTGAGATGACTGGCGTGACGAGCGCTCCGTGGAGAGATTCCTTGGAGTTTGACCGCTACGACGTCCGATACCTCAAAGTCAAAGACTCCGCCGAGAAATTCGCCGTTGTTCAGTTCGGCGTTTGTCCCTTTAGCTGGGATTCTCTCACTCAGTCATTCGTTTCTCACCCGTTAGTCTCTTTCTCTCTCACTGAGAAATTTTGTTGCTTTTTCCGATGGATTTTGACTATACGGGTCCGTTTTGGCAGGTACAATTTCTTTGTGTTTCCTCGTCAAGAGCTCACATTTGATTCACCAGCTCATGAATTTCTCTGCCAGACGACATCCATGGATTTCCTTGCTAAATATCAATTTGATTTCAACGCCTGCATACATGAAGGTGCCTCCTTTCTCCTTTTCATTTGATTCTCATGTGTGCATATGCTTTTAAATACCAAATTTGGAGAATAAACAATTAGCAAGAAACTCTGTTTGTGAAACTTTGGGTTCCAAAAAGTGTGTTTAGTCCAGAGAAATTCACATTTTTGAGTAATCCCAGGAATATCTTATTTGTCCAGACGACAAGAGGAAGAGGCAAGTAAGCGTTTGGAAATGCTATACGACGAGGAGGGCGTTGATTCAATGGTGGACACAGAGGGTTTAAAGTTGGTACGATTGGCGGATGTTCTTTTCGCTGAAAGGATGAAGAGCAAGCTGAATGAGTGGCGGTCTGAGCTGTTACATGGTGGGAATGCATCCTCTGAGTCTACGAGGATCTCTAATGGATCGACTCAGAGTACTGAAACTGTGTTCTACCATATGCGTCCAGCTCTCAGTCTGAAGGGTTTCACTTCTCATCAGCTCAGAGTGATTAATTCGGTAATCCTCTATGTTCTGAGATTGATTGATTGCTCTCTGTTTTTCATCTTTTCTTCAGACTGTTTTTTTTTTTAAATCGGTTGGCTCTGGATTTTGCTTTGCAGGTTTTAAGAAAGCATTTTGGAGATCTTGTGTTCATACGTGCGAATGATAAGACTTCCTGTTCACAAGACTTTGTTGTCTACACTGATTCAGAATCCGACAAGGAAAATCTCATGGTAAGGTAGCATTTAGGTTGCTGGAAAGATTTGTTACTGTTAGATACATTTCCTTTGGATCTTACCTGAGAGCGGTGAAGAGAATTATTTGATGTTAGCAAAGTTCAGGCTTCGGAGATGATCTAGTGATCGTGTAGTCACTGATTTTTTAACTTTAAAAAAGCCTTCGTTGATTTAGATATCATTACTGTGTGTCTTTTCACAGAAGGAGGCGAAGGATGAACGCAAGAGAGTGGCGGAAAGAAAAATACAATCTGCAATTGGGTTCCGTCAAGTGATTGATATGCTTTCTTCAGAGCAAAAGTTGATCGTTGGTCACAATTGTTTCCTGGGTATGCAAGCAAGTTGTTTCTTTATACGTCTATGAAGGTTTTGTAACTTAAAGATACCTTGCTCTAACCGTTTTTGCTTGATCTGACGCAGATATTGCACACGTATACAGCAAATTTGTGGGTCCTCTTCCTTCAACAGCTGAGAAATTTGTCGCCTCCATCAACCACCACTTTCCTTACATTGTAGATACCAAAATACTCTTAAACGTGAACCCAATGTTGCATCAGAGGATGAAGAAGTCCAGTACATCACTATCCTCCGCGTTCTCCTCATTGTGTCCACAAATCGAGTTTTCTTCGAGAAGCTCTGACTCGTTTCTTCAGCAGCGTGTCAAGATTGACGTCGAAATAGACAACGTTAGGTTTGTTCCTCCTCTATTATTGGCATGAACGCTTCTGTTGCTTTCTGGTTAAACTTGTTTTCTCTGTTTCAGGTGTTCTAATTGGAATGCAGGAGCGAAACACGAAGCTGGTTATGATGCTTTCATGACAGGTTGCATCTTTGCACAGGCATGCAGTCATCTAGGAATGGACTTCAAAGATCATTCGCAATTAGATAACTTTGCCCAGAATGACAAACTTGACAAGTACATCAACCGTCTTTATCTCAGCTGGACAAGAGGCGATATCATCGACCTCCGAACAGGCCATAGTAATGCAGAGAACTGGCGAGTATCAAAGTTTAAATACGAGAACATCATCCTCATCTGGAACTTCCCACGAAAACTCAAGGCTAGAGAGATCAAAGAATGCATCTGCAAAGCCTTTGGTGCGGCATCTGTCATTTCTGTCTACCACGTGGATGACACTGCGGTTTTCGTCTTGTTCAAGAACTCAGAACTCGTCTCGGACTTCCTAACACTCAAGCAGCAGCTGGAGTCAGACGATGGTCCTGTCACGATCTTTCACCCTCTCTCCAAGATCCTTGAAGGAGGAAACACCAGAGCTGCAGACTACGAAGCATACAAAGAGATTTGCAGCTCACCCATCTCAAAGGTCCTATTCTCTGACCAAGCTGAAACAGTTGGTGTCAAATCAAGAACACAACACGACCCACAAGGCGAAACAAGCCCTGAGACTGAGAGAAGAGAGAACACAGTCGCTGTGACTGACAAAGCATCGGATTTGATCGATGCATTTTTGGCAAATAGAGTTAAAGTCGAAGCTGCTACGAGTAATTAACCAAGCTCCCTTTGTTATCAAAGTCTTATTATAAAAAATTTGTCAACATGAAACGCATATAGTTTTAATACTAGAGATTTATGTTGTTTTGCGCAGGTATAATTGAAAAGTAAACACATGAAATCGTAATGTTAGGAGTAATCTCAGACAATGGATCCGATGGAGATATCAACCTCAATCAAGTTCTCTTCTGCTTCAATTTCTTCTAATATCTCCATGATCGTCATTTGCTCGTAATACTCTTCTTTACTCATCCAACCTTTCTTCACACTCTCCTCCAACTTCTCTTCCTTAGCTTCTCTCAACAGAGAAATCTCTATCAACCCTTCTTCTTCTTCTTCTTCATCTTGGTTGGTTTTAGTTTCTTGACCTTCAATCTCTTCCTGATCATGAAGATGATAAGACTTGGACTTCTTGTTGAACACGTCACTGGTGTGGAGAACATTTGAGAGAAACAAGATTGGGATAGTTATGAGAACGTAGAGATTCTTCAACAAGATCAATAGTGTCTTCTTATTGACTCTGTTTTTCGCCATTGTTGGGATCATCATTAGACCTTACACAACTGATTTATATATGTTTATCAGGACTCTCTCTTGAGATTTCCAGTCGAATGCATTGAACACAGACAAGATTCTAATGGTATGAAGACAAATCTTTGATTACATGTTCCCCATAATCTTGTTAGGGACCCCATTAGGTTAGGACTTGTGGACAGTTGAGAAGACAGGTAGTAAGATGCAGTTATGGGAGTTTCTGAGGTTAGACACATGCATTGTTACTTTGACTTTCTTCCGTTGACTCCAGACATAGCTGTTATCTTATAATCTTGTGTCCTTCACAGTGCTTCAAAGAATTTGTCACCCTCATGTCCAAAAATCGACAAGATTCCGACAAAGCCGGCTTGATGAATCTGAAGCTATTGTAAGCTGATAGATAGTTTCACTTTATGCCGATAAACTCTAATGCGACTGCTGCGGTTGGACTCAACCCGTACTGAGCCAAGTACTTAGGGTCGTGAAACTTGCTTAGATGTCTCATTCCGCTATCGCAAAGAATGGTGACAATTGTGTGACCAGGACCAAGGGTTTGAGCCACCCTCACTGCCCCAACACAGTTCATTGCCGAGGAGCTTCCAACAAAGAGCCCATCCTTCTTCAGAAGAAACCTGGGAACATAAATTAAGAAAAATATCAAGATCGCAACTTTTATGAATCTTTATCAGTACTCTCTGAAACAGGTATGGCAAAACATATAAAGAATGAGCAGTACCTCGACATCTCAACGGCTTCTTTATCAGTACCACGAAAACCGCCGTCAAGTTTTGCCATCAGGAAGTTTTTAGTAAGCCTATTGATTCCAATCCCTTCTGTTATTGTATCGAATGGGTTCTTTAGTCGGCGCCCTTCAGCTTCCTCTCTTGTGTACATCACTCCCCGTGTTACTTTATTGTACAGACCAGATCCAGGCGGATCGATCAGGAAGCATTTAACCCTTTTATTCTTATCCTGTTTAAAGCACAAGAAAACATATGAGCTTTTTGTTTGTTTATAAGATACACGAATGACTCATTCATACAGCTCTGATTACTACAAGCCCTGAATAAGCATACCTGAAGAAACCTTGAAACGCCAGCTAAAGTACCACCTGTACCCGCAGCAGCAACAAAGGCATCGATCTTACCATGAGTCTGGTGCCAGATTTCAGGGCCAGTACCTTCATAATGAGCCCTATAATTTGCCAAGTTTTCAAATTGATCTGCAAAGAAGCCACCGGTAACTGAATCTGAGAATAAGGAAGGCTCCTTCTCTTCCTCAACTGTGCAACCATTAGTTTTCTCCTGATGTATGCCATTTATCCCGCTCGCTAGTCTTCTCTTCGATGCTAACTCATTTGCTTCGTCAGCCCGTCGCCTAGCAATGTTGACATAGTGATCTTTGTGTGTTATTGACACTGGCCTCACCCTCTCAACGGTAGCTCCAAGGGCTTCAATGATTTGAGACTAAAAATAAGTCCAACAAGATACAAATTTGAGTATTATGTATAATGAATACAAGAGAATGTGTAACATCAAGGTGTTTGAAAGATTAAAAAAAACCTTTTCAATAGCAGCATCATCAGGTATAACAACATGACATTTACACCCGTACGCCGGAGCAACCGTAGCAAGGCTAATGGCAGTACTCCCTGCACTACCTTCTGTTACAATACCTCCCGGAAATAGCTTACCAGATTCCAAAGCCTAAACAAAGAAGCAAAAAAAGATCAAGGTTCTCGATTTCATTTTTAACCATAAAAATAATCAGAAGTTCTCTTTGCAACACATTACTGGCGAGTAACAAGCTGATGATTTAGATCACCGAATTCGAAAAAGTCGAAACCTTTCAATATGCTAATCATTGTTGCAGCAGACAATACTGAAAATTTTGAGCTAAAAGAGTATACCTCTTCAATGATCTTCACAGCAACTCTATCTTTAACGCTACCTCCTGGATTCAAAAACTCGCATTTCCCAAGAATCTGAACACCAGACGAAACAAGTAGAGTCATAAGATAATCAGAAATCAAATCAAACATAACAAACCTACACTAGATAAAGAAAATCGAGAAAAACCTCACATCCTGTAGCCTCGGAAAGGCTATTGATACGAATCAGAGGAGTATTGCCAATGGCGTCGACGAGTCCGTTTCTCGTACTCCTCTTTTTCTTTTTGTCTTTGTCGGAGATGCGGAAGAAAAAACCCAGATAACAGTAAGAAGAAAGCATTACCATCGCCGCCGCTGCAACAACGGTGCCAGTTATTCTGAGAGGCGCCATTGAAGCCGATTCCAGTTTTCTCGCCTTCTCCGTTATCAAACCGGTGAAGTAATTAGGTCGTCGGCAAAAAGAAACACTCTTTCTCTTCGTTTTTTTTAATTTTAAATCCCCAATTCTTCCTTTAATTACAGATACGGAACAAATGTTTTTAAATTATATAATACGTCCACCAAAATTATCAGAGATGCACCTTAATTTTGTTTTTTTCTAATTTTCATTGATTTTAAATATATTTACTTGGTAATTTGTGATATGATTTATTCTCCTTTTTTTAATTTGTTCTTCAACTTTCAAAAATCGTAGTAAAACCCCTCTCCTGAAAACACTTTCAAAACGATGTCGTCCTTATCTCGCGTCCTCCGTGGCGCCTTCAACACTTCCACGATCCGCCGTTTTTCCTCCTCCGCCGCCACAGCAGTCACGGCCGCAATCTCGCCACCTAAAAACTCACTTAGCAGTATCGTAAATGGCGAACGAAACCCAAAACGCATTGTGGAGAAGTTTAAAAAGGCATGTGAGTCGGAGCGTTTCCGGGCTAACATAGCCGTGTACGATAGAACCGTGCGCCGTCTCGTCGCCGCAAAGAGATTACATTTCGTCAAAGAGATTCTGGAGGAGCAGAACAAGTACCGCGATATGTCAAAGGAAGGATTCGCGGCGAGGATCATTTCTTTGTATGGAAAAGCCGGCATGTTTGAAAACGCCCAGAAGGTGTTCGACGAAATGCCTGAGAGAGACTGCAAAAGGTCAGTCTTGTCTTTCAATGCATTGCTTAGTGCATATAGTGTTTCCAAGAAATTCCATGTGGTTGAAGATCTTTTCAATGAGTTACCAAGCAAGCTAGCAATCAAACCAGATATCGTATCTTACAATACTTTGATCAAGGCATTATGTGAGAAGGGTTCCTTACCCGAAGCTGTTGCATTGCTTGATGAGATTGAGAACAAGGGTTTGAAACCTGATATAGTCACATTCAACACGCTTTTGTTGTCGTCATATTTGAATGGACAGTTTGAGCAAGGGGAAGAGATATGGGCTAAAATGATGGAGAAGAATGTAGCGAAAGACATCAGGACTTACAATGCCCGGTTGTTTGGATTAGCCAACGAGACGAAATCAAAAGAGCTACTAAATCTCTTTGAAGAACTGAAGACTAGTGGGATCAAACCTGATGTTTTCAGCTTCAATGCTATGATTAGAGGGTCAGTCAACGAAGAGAAAATGGACAAAGCCAAATCGTGGTACAAAGAAATTGTGAAGCACGGTTATCGTCCTGATAAAGCTACATTTGGTTTATTGCTTCCTGCTATGTGTAAAGTATGCGACTTTGAGTCTGCGGTTGAGCTCTGCAAGGAGACATTCAGTAAGCGGTATCTTGTCGGTCAAGCGACATTGCAGCAGTTAGTTGATGAATTGGTGAAAGGGTCCAAGAGAGAAGAAGCTAAGGAGATTGTGGAGCTTGCAAAGACCAATGATTTCTTAAAATTCAAGCTCAATTTCTCGTCGTCCCAGGAGGAGTAAGTGGTTAATTGTTACTCCCTCTCTCTCACTAGTGTCGTGTTGCAGTGTGTGAGAATTGAGAACCTTAGGTATTTGCGGATGTTGCTCAAGTCAAGACTTATTTCACTCTGGCAAAAACCTTGTCGAAAAAAGGTTATTTCACTGTGGCAAAAAAACCGGCATGTAGTCGAGGTGTAAGCAGAAGAAACGTTATGCATTTAATAAAATTTTGTTTTGAGTTTATTGTTTTGGGGAAAACAAATACATTTAATATACTGTAAATGAATCTAAAATACACCATTGTATTTTAGGGAAATTGTGTTGTATAACCAACAAAAAAAATATAACTAAAAAAATAATCAATTTCTCTAGATCTTATGGCTATGATTTTACCATGTAAGACATTTCTGATTAGTTTCTTAGTTATAATTTTTTTTTTATTCACCAAATTAACTTTTGTATTTAATGTGAAAATAAAATTCACATAGGTGGAAAAAAAGAGGAGAATTTATTCACATATTGCCAACGAAAAACATAAATGAAAATATTTGGTAAAAAGAGAAAAATGAAAAAAGAAATTGAAAATCAATATCGGTGGCGTGGACAAAAATATCGGAGCTGAGATAAACCGACTTCCAAACAGTCGATATGTCTTAAAAATGAGCCCATAATCTCTGTTTCCAAACAGTCTTATTGTTTATTTCCCTTTTCTCCGATCATTCAAAACCCTACTTCAACCCTGCGATTTCCCAGTGCTTGGAGAAAACGCCGAAATCGAAAATGGCGTCTATTGTTCTTCGATCTCGCCTTTTGTCGAGATTAGCAAAGTTTAGATCTCGTAATCCGAGGGTATTCTCTACGGAAGCTTCTTCTTCGAATCCTTCATCGAGGGCTCCGGGAATCTCCGCTGGCCAGTCGATCTTTTCCGATATGCCACCGCCAAATATGCCTCCTCCTCCTCCTCCTCCTCAAGCGGAAGCGGCGGCTCTGGGAAAGGATCGGAAAGGTTTTAAGTTTCTTAGTTACGGGCTCTGGGCACTCACGGGTGCTGCCGCTGCTACTGGCTACGCTAGTTATGGTCTGTATCTTTTTCCTTGCGTAGTTGTGAAATGGCGAGTAAATGTTTTGTGGGTTTAATCATTGGCATTGCAATTCCAGTTTTTTTCCCATGTCTGTCGATTGACTGCACTGTTCTTCACTTTACTTGTGATTGTTCTTTTGTTATGCAGCTTACACATTAGATGAAGTGAATGAAAAGACGAAGGCGTTCCGAGAATCAGCTAAGCAGGCACAAGCTGTTAATGCTTCCAATGTTAATTCTTCTGGCATTGATGTGAGTTTCTTGAGTCGCTTTCAAATTAAATTTTGACTACACATAGTCTTCTTTTGGAGAAGCCAATCAACTTTTTTTTGTCACTGGCTTTAAATTTGTATCTCAATTACTACTTTTGCTTCCATGTTTAAGCTTCTCTGACTTTATATACTCATCTATCTCTCTGCAGAAATATCAAACTATGTTGTACGCTGCTGCGATTTCAGGTATAGTCCTTTCGCCTCTGTCATCATAACTAATATTATGTCTTTAAGTAAGCTTAGGATGACTTAGTTTGCTTGAATGCTTATCAGTTCCTGCTAAAGCCATTGAAATGTATTTGGAGCTTAGGGAGGTTGTGGAGGAACAAGTGAAAGTACGTCCTTTCACCGAGACTCATTATTGCTTTTTTATGCATCTTTTCTTTACTTCTGATTTCTTCTGTAATTCTCGTTTCCTCTCCGGTTCCTTATAGGGCTTTACGGAACCTCTCTCGGAAAAGCTTCTTCCAGATTTGCACCCCGCAGACCAGAATATCTTCACTCTAGTTCTTGATTTGAATGAGACACTGCTTTACACAGACTGGAAGGTAATAAATTCATTGCTTTGATAGTTGGCCACTGATCACCAACAACTTGTATCAGAGATGTGAAGATAGTATCTTTGGCTCGGAGTTATGTCGCGGGACAAAACAGTCCTGGTGAACTGATTTGTTTTCTTAAGAAACACCGTATTTAACCTTTCTGCCTTTTTCTTTACGTAAATGTTTAGCGAGACAGAGGGTGGAGGACTTTCAAAAGACCAGGTGTTGATGCATTCTTGGAGCATCTTTCCAATTTCTATGAGATTGTTGTGTATTCTGACCAAATGGATATGGTAAAGTCCCATTGATATGTTTTAGTTTTTTGCTTGTAATTTCATAGTTTTGCGGCAACTAACACTTGTTTCATTTCTTCTAGTACGTAATGCCGGTCTGTGAGAAGTTAGACCCAAATAACTTCATACGTTGGAGGCTATCAAGAGGTGCTACTAAATATGAGAATGGAAAGCACTACAGGGTACGTAAGCAGCTTATCTTGGTCAAAACATTCTTTCTCACTTACCAGAGTAGCTGTTTCTCAACCAACTATTAAAATTTCCTGCTGCAGGATCTGTCAAAGCTGAACAGAGACCCGAAGAGGATTCTGTATGTTAGTGGAAATGCTTTTGAATCGAGCCTTCAGCCAGAGAATTGTGTGCCAATCAAGCCCTACAAACTCGAATCAGATGACACGGCCCTTGTCGACCTGATACCATTCCTTGAATGTAAGTATGGTGAACCGCCGAATAACATAAGTTCTATTCCAGTCTCGTGTACTGCCTTTATCAATGTTGGTTAGTTGGTTGGTTGATCCTTTCTGTTTGAGTATGCAGACGTTGCACGTAACAGTCCAGCTGATATCAGACCGGTTCTAGCCTCTTTTGAGAGAAAAGATGTTGCCAAAGAGTTCCTCGAGAGGTCCCTAGAGTATCAAAAGTGAGTCAGCACAACTTTTTCATTACCCATCATATCAATGCAAATATCTGTTGCCACTGTCCACTAAGACTGGTCATATGAATATGCAGGCGAAAGAAAGAACAACAGGGACATGGCCGATTCTGGAGGCGTTAAAGGATCTAAAACATTTCTGTATAGCGAGAGACGATTATATCCTCATTGATGCACACCATAAAACAGGAACAGGAGCGCGCTACTGTTCTTCGCTGTGGGAACTAAAATCGTGTCTTTCTCATCAAATAGTTATGTTCTTACCCAATTTTTCCCTCTTGTGACCTTTGTCTCCGCTTTACAAAGTAAACTTTCCCAAGAGAAACAAAAAGAAATCACCATATGAAAGGTTCCTTTTTCGTAGGCTAACATATATATTTTGTTTGGTTAATTACCAAACGATTTATGATTTATCAACTTTTGATAAGATATTGGTTGAAACGTCTATTTATATGTGTAGTTAAAAAACAAGAGTAAGGGAAGTAATTCACCTTTTCTAGTACGCTAATATCTGTCTGTTTCAATGCGTGTCTTAAGGTGCAATTTCAGGTCTACAATTAGGTCAATCAACCTCTCAAGGAAACAAACCAAATAATGCAACTATTTTCTTCTAAATTTTGAATTCATCCAAAGATGGTCCAAGTCTCACAACCAATTACAATGTTCCTTCACCTGTAATCCTTTCAATTGTGTTGTAGTCAAACAACCAAAAACCACAAATTATTGTACTACATGACTTTTTTTTAATGTAGTACGACTCTTAACCACCACTTATATACCAGACGACATTATCTCTTAACTTCGAATCACAGACACACAAAACCCACTAACATGTCTCGTCGTCTTCTCTTCTTCGTCTTCTTCCTCTTTCTCGTCTTTGTCGTCCCTTGTCTCTCCCATGGTACCGGAGGAGACCACGACGACGATGAGGCTCCCGTTAAGAGTTCCGATCTCAAATCAAAATCTTTAATCACTGTCAAAATCGCATGTCTTGTTATCATCTTTGTCCTCACGTTTATCAGCGGCGTATCTCCTTATTTCTTGAAATGGAGTCAAGGGTTTTTGGTTCTTGGAACACAGTTCGCCGGAGGTGTGTTTCTTGCAACCGCCTTGATGCATTTCTTGTCCGATGCTGACGAAACGTTTCGTGATTTGTTGACGGCTGAAGGAGAGTCGGAGCCATCTCCGGCTTACCCTTTTGCTTATATGTTGGCTTGTGCTGGTTACATGTTGACCATGTTCGCTGATTCTATCATCGCTCATGTCTACTCCAAAACCCAATCTTCTTCATCACCCAACGATGTGGAGCTTCATGGTAACCAAAAAGATTCTAACTTTCTCAAATCTCAATCCGACAATCATAACGAAAGTTTGGTGCTTTATTTCGTTTCAGGAGAACACAAATCGAAAGCAACAACGGAAACTTCGATTGGAGACAGCATTCTATTGATCGTAGCTCTCTGTTTTCACTCTGTTTTCGAAGGCATAGCTATTGGTATCTCAGAGACTAAATCAGATGCTTGGAGAGCTCTTTGGACAATAACTCTACACAAGATATTTGCAGCTATTGCAATGGGAATTGCTCTTCTTCGTATGATCCCTGACCGTCCTTTATTCTCATCAATCACATATTCTTTCTCATTCGCAATCTCGAGCCCAATCGGTATTGCGATTGGAATAGTTATCGATGCAACAACTCAAGGGTCGGTCGCGGATTGGATATTCGCAGTGTCGATGAGCTTGGCTTGTGGGGTTTTTGTGTATGTTTCTGTGAATCATTTGTTGGCAAAAGGGTATTTACCGAGCAAGAAGGTTAATGTCGATGAGCCTCGTTATAAGTTTTTGGCTGTTTTGTTTGGAGTTGTTGTCATCGCCATTGTTATGATATGGGACGATTAACCAATTGTCTCAAAGTATGGATTAGAATATATTCGATTTAAAGAATTTGTAAAGGAAGGTTGTTGATCTAATACAATGATTTTGGATTTTTCTGTTTGTAACAACCCGGTTTTGTAGCATCATCAAGATAAACTCGAGGGTTAGACTCCCCCAATCCCATTAGTTATGCAACTAAAACCATTCTCCCTCGTGATAATTCACTGTTATTCAATCAATGATTTTAAATCATACTTTAAAATCTGGTGTTATTGGATATGGTATTTGCAAATCTGGTGTTATTCAACATTAAAAGATTCTAGAAATCTTTATTTTTTAATGGATTTGAAATGACTTGTGGATGAAATTTAATGAACAAATTATTAGAAACAAAATTCAAGGTTTACTGCAGAGATTTTAGAATCCACACACATAGATTCCATCAAAAATTAAAATTTTGAAGATTTTAAAACTGATGGAATTGATTTTAAATCATTGATTCAATAACACCCCATAATAGTTAAACAGCACCAATTTTCTGATTTTATAATTATCCAAATGAAATAAAAAAAATTAATTCTATTTAATTAACCAATAATCGTGTTTCTAAAATCGGGATTGGCTTGACCCGAAAAAACAAAACAACCCGATTAGGTTTGGAGTTAACCCAAAAATAAACTCCGCGGTTTGTAAAATCGTGATTGACTTGTTTTAAACCCGAAAATAAACCATACGGTTTCTTTGGGTCAAGTCAATCGCGGTTTTACATACGATTATAAACGAAATTAAAAAAAAAATTAATTTCGATAATTACAAAGAGACAAAAAAAATTGAGTGTTGTTAGCGATTAGGAAAAATTGTTTGTGTTATAAAATAAAGAGGCAAAAAGTCTAGAAAATATAGGTTTTAGTTGCGTAACTAAGGGGATTGACGTTCTTGGAGACCACAAAACGGTACGGATTAACAATGGGGCCGATATGTTTTAGGTTTGGGCTTTTAATGGGCCAGTTTATGTTGTTATTTACTTACATGAGTAATGGTGTGTTTGTCCCGCCACCCTCTGTAAGACCAGAATACGCTTCGCATTTCAAATTCCCCTTTCTCGAAGATCGGCAAGGTCGGAATTGTGTGGTTTGTGGATCTAAATTTTCAATTTTTCGAGGAGGGTTAGGGTTTTAGTATCAGGAATTTGTAAAGGGTTCGATGAATTTGGGAGATTTGAACAAGGTTTGGGAAATTAAGGCTTTGAAGAGGAAACCTAAGGAAGATGAAGCCATGAAGATTCTTCATAAAGTAGCCAATCAGGTCCAGCCGATTATGACTAGACGAAAATGGCGTGTCAAGCTTCTCTCTGAGTTCTGGTAATTAAAGGGTTCTCTTTTTTCTTCTTACTTATCTTCTGTTCCGATTTCGAAAGGCGATGTTTTTATCATCTCTTTCTCTGCGATTTCAAGTTATTGGCTTTTTAGGGTTTCATTGTGTTGTTGTCGATTTTCGAAAATTGCAGCCCAACAAATCCGAGGCTTTTGGGGGTGAATGTAAATAAGGGCGTGCAAGTTAAATTGAGGCTTCGGAGGGTAAACAATGACGGAGATTTCTTATCTTACCATGAGATTCTTGACACTATGCTCCACGAGCTTTGCCACAACGCTCATGGTCCTCACAATGCTAGTTTCTATAAGCTTTGGGATGAGCTTCGAAAGGTATTTTGATTATATCATTATTTGAAGTTGATGTTTTGGGATGCTGTCTTGTTTCATATTGATATAACTAGTAATGTTCAGAGCTCTTGTTAGCTGAAACCGCTTACCATCACAGCTTATTTGAGATGAATCAATGGTTGGAAATGTTTCTTATCCAGGGGATACCGCAGTAATGGCTTTTGAATGAAATATGACTTGAAATTTTGGCTACTTTTTTTCCTGTTGCATTGCCTTTTTGTTTCTTCCGATGCTGTTTTGATTAATTACATTACGTCCAGGAGTGCGAGGAGTTAATGGCAAAGGGTATAACAGGGACAGGGCAGGGATTTGATGTTCCTGGGAAGCGTTTGGGTGGATTTTCTCGCCAGCCTCTGCTCTCGTCTCTTCGAGCAACAGCAGCTAAAGCAGCAGAGAAAAGAGTACGTGCGGGTAATCTGTTACCTTCAGGACCTCATCGTCTTGGTGGTGATAGCAGTATTATGTCAGATCTTAGTCCAATACAGGCTGCTGCAATGGCTGCTGAAAGGCGTTTACTTGATGATATCTGGTGTGGTTCCCAATCCGCAGAGGCTTTAGAAGACGAAGGGAATGATAGTGACACATGTAAGGAACCTGTTTCAGTGAGGGAAACTTGTACGGGCTTGAATGCAAAGTCGCTAAAAAGAAGCAGTAGCTGGTCCAATACCAGTTCTTGCCCTCCATCTTCCAGTCATCAGTGGGGATCAGATGTCATTGATTTAACAGAAGAAGCTTCTGAAACAAGATGTTTAAAAAGAAGTTGCAGCCCAGGCGATGAGGGTCCTTCTTGTTCCAAACGTGAACCGAACCCTGGAGTCATGAAATCATCAGAAAATTTGCCTTTGACCGGTTACAATGCAAACGAAAGCAGAGAAGAATCTGCAATGTGGGAGTGTATGGAATGCACCTTATTGAACCCAGTAAGTCTTCCTCTGAGATCGTATTGAAACTTGAAGCTTCCTGTTATCTCTATTCCGTTTTTCATTTCGTGTTGTTTTCTCCGACCAGTCATTGGCTCCGATATGCGAGCTATGCACCGCAGCAAAGCCAAAGGAAAAAGAGATGAAGCACAAAGTCTGGTCATGCAAGTTTTGCACGCTTGAAAACGAGGTGAAGCAGGAGAAATGTGAAGCTTGTGGTCAGTGGAGATACTCTTATGGACCACCATTGTCGACTCGTGCTCCTAATGCTGGCACTTGAGGGAGTCCCCAGTCTTCTCTAAGGACACAAAAGTTAACTCTTAGCCATTTTTTTTGTAGTCAAGGAGTGACGACCACAAAAATTCTCCAAGTTCTGTAAACTGAGTCCCACTTGGGCTTGTGGCTGCGTTGTGTCATGTTCCATTAACAAATATTTGTTGGCCCAATTTGATAATTGTCACAAAAGTTAAAAGGTATGTTCCCAAGCCATTCCAAATAGATAGATACCCAAATTTATTTATACTCTTGTTATACGGTTTATCCTAAGAGATATTCGACATTGTTTCAATCTAAGTTTAGAGAAACCAAAAAGTTGTGTGACTTGAAGGAGAAAGTTTATGTATCCGTTGAGAACCAAACTAAATTCTAACTGAATAGTAAAGTAAGGTTTTGTATTTCTTTAGATTTTGAAGAGCCAAAATCTACTTGAATGGTTGAAATTGAAAAGAAAACCAAATATGGGGTAATGAAAATGATATGATTGGGTCCTCAAACAATTGCTACCACCACTATTTCACTGCCATTATTAAAAAACAATCAATGTTTTGATTTGATTTGTTGTTGTTTTCTGATGTCAAAGACCCAAAATTCCAACAAGATAAGATAATTTATTTGCAGTATGAAAAAAAACGGATAATTTATTTATTTAACCCATCAACATATAGAAATACACAGATTTTAATTATTTACGAGATATATTGAACTATAACGATAGTCTTTTTTTTTTTTTTTTTTTTTTTGTCAACTAGCTTTTCATTATGTAGATCTCCTTGCATGAAGAAAAATACCGATGAAGTATGTAATGTGTAGAGTATTTAGTCTCACTTGAAACTTTTAATTGGCCACTAGTATGAATACAATAAAGTATTATGACTAAAAGTCAATTAAGAATACACTATTAATTAAAAGATTCCAAGTTAAATCAAATTAATCAGATAATAATAATTAAAAGAGTGAGAGAATATATGATTAAAAAATTCAGGTAACCTTGAATCTAGGGAGTCTTCAAGTCAAAGGACGATGGCTTCACGTAACATAGAGACATGTCATTACAAACGTCACCTTTCTCCTATTATTCCTTTCTACCAAATTTTTTTTTTTCTTAATTTATTTTTCTCATTAATTACAAAATTCAAAACCTACTAATTATATTGTTCTACATCACATTGAAATTGGTATTTACAAGTTATCTAAATACTATTAATTACTTTGATTATTACTTTAAATTAGTCATTTAAGTAGATATAGATAATATATAAAAAACAAAAACAATCGAGGAGGTTGATGATGATATTGTTATACAAAAGTAGGTGGCACAAAAAACATGTGATGACTGATGAGCCTTAAATGTGTAGATAACCATATACTAATATTAACACCAAATACAATCAAGCAAATAACAAACTACTTTATCAAAAGAAGAAAAATTCACAACTTTTTCCTTTACAAATGAACATTTGTACACAAAAATTTTAGAATAAAAAAAGATACTAAAACACATAAAAACAAAAATGAAGAAATTAACATGTATGGACGAAAAGTAAATTATACAATATTCCTTAACCTCCTTCATTTTCCGTAAGGATTCTTAAAAATATAAATTTATAGAGAGCCAATTTTTTTTTTTTTTTTGTTACTTAAAACATGTTCTGGGTCAGAAGAAGTCGTCGTCATCTCTCAATCTGCTCCCTATATAAGCTATCTTCATCATCTTCTTCTCCACAAAACCATTCTCTCTTCTCTTCATTTCCTGTAATTTCTTCTTCCAAAACCAAAGTTTCAATGGCACCGTGCATCGACACTTGCAGAACCGGAAAAACCCAGCTTTCTCAAGACCATGATTCTCGTTTCCATTACACGAATTTCTTCCGACCCATCAACACGAAAACCCTCCACACCAGCTCTCTGGTCCAAGACTTTGATCGAGACAATGAAACCGAAGATGTCTGGATTAAGATGCGAGAAGAAGCTAAATCCGATGTTGAGCAAGAACCCATTTTGTCAAGCTACTATTACGCTTCCATTACATCTCATCGATCTTTAGATTCCGCTTTGGCGAACATTCTCTCCGTAAAGCTCAGCACTTTAACCTTACAAATCAACACGCTCTTCGATTTGTTCATCAGCGTTTTACAAGAAAGTCCAGAGATAGTCGAATCGGTGAAGCAAGATCTTTTAGCAGTCAAGGAAAGAGACCCAGCTTGTGTAAGCTACGTCCATTGTTTTCTAAGCTTCAAAGGCTTCCTCGCTTGTCAAGCTCATCGAATCGCTCACAAACTATGGAAGCAAGACAGAAAAATCCTAGCTTTATTGATCCAAAACAGAGTATCGGAAGCTTTCGCCGTCGATTTTCATCCCGGAGCGAAGATTGGAAAAGGGATTTTGTTAGATCACGCGACCGCTGTTGTGATAGGAGAAACGGCGGTGGTTGGAGACAACGTTTCGATTCTTCACGGCGTTACGCTCGGAGGAACAGGGAAACAGTGCGGTGATCGGCATCCGAAGATCGGCGATGGAGTTTTGATCGGAGCTGGGACTTGTATATTGGGAAATATTACAATCGGTGAGGGAGCTAAGATTGGATCGGGGTCGGTGGTGCTTAAGGACGTGCCGCCGCGTACGACGGCGGTTGGAAATCCGGCGAGATTGATTGGTGGGAAAGAGAATCCGAAAAAGCATGACAAGATTCCCGGTCTGACAATGGACCAGACATCGCATTTAACCGAGTGGTCTGATTATGTTATCTAAAAGAAAAGTGTATATTTGATTACTTGTTCTTTGTTGTAGACTGGTAGCTAAAATCAAGTCATGTCTCTATTAAGATTATAGTCTGATTTGAAAACTTAATTATCTTCTTAACCATGATGATTGTCTAAAGAATAAACCGGATTAAGATACCAAACCAATTGAACAGATTACCAAGATACTGAACCGGTCCGGTATGGCTCAAGCGCCGCATAAGGGCACTAATGTCATTTGTCACTTGATCGACGAAACTGGTCTGAGAAACAAGTCGACGGAGGAAAAGACGCCGCCTTTCTCCTCTCCAACAACAACGACGACTCCAAAATCGTAATTCTCAGTTTCATCGTGTTTCGATCAACAGATTGATAGATAAATAAATCTCCTTTTGGCTTAATCAAATTACAATCTTAGTACACTCGCGGGGAAAAAATTGGTGGTTGCGAGGTTTATTTTCTGGGGTCTTCGTTTATCATATTCATATGGAACTTGATTTATCTGTTCTGGGTCGATCTGTAATTGCCACGAGGAGGGCCTCAAGTTTCACGCGACCATGTCAAAATTCGATTTTTTCTGTAAGATTACTTCAGAGAAACTCGCTCTGTGTCTCGTCTAATCCCTCCACTTTGAGTTTCCGGAAAAGATGTGAATTTAGTCACAGAAATCGGTTTGTAGTGTTTAGCGCGAGTGAAGATCATGTGGGTAGTAGTCAACAACATCCCAATTCCGGTGAAGAACTCGATTCGATTAAGATTTTGCTGAAACGAGGAATCGTTTTAGGAGCAGTGGTGTTTGGAGTTTTGTTATATGGATGCAGGAAAGCATTAGCATCGACAAATGTGGTGGATGTGGCTTTTGGTCAGAGCGTATTGTTGTTGAAGAATGCTTGGCCAAAAACTTCTCAGGTTCTTAAGGTTCTAAGAGAACAAGGTCTAATCTTAGCTGCGCTTCTCGGTCTATCAGCATTCTTCTCCATGGCAGAGACTTCCATTACCACTCTGTGGCCGTGGAAGGTAAGCAAATCATGTCGTGGGTTTAGTAATGCCAATGAACATAAGCTGTTAGAAAGTGCTTTGTGTTGCCTCTGACCTTTATATACACGTTTACGGTCTTGGTTCTTGATTTGTCTCTCAGGTGCGTGAGTTAGCTGAAAAAGAGCCTGAAAATGGCGTTTTCAGAATGCTCCGTAGTGATGTTACCAGATTCTTGACAACCATACTAATCGGAACAACGTAATGCTTCTTTTTTTTTTTATTAGTTGGAATGTTGTTTTTTGGATGTTTGCTTGAATTTTTTGTCTCGTAACTTTGGTCTTTCGGTTGTTCTTAGTGTTGTGAATATTGCGGCAACTGCCTTGGTCACGGAAGCGGCAACAGCTATTTTTGGTGAAGCTGGTGTTAGTGCAGCCACTGGATTGATGACGGTACATATAATTTTTTTTCTTATTACTCCTGAGTCCTGACTGAGATAGCCAATATATGTTTTGATTCTTGAATGAATATAGGTAGCCATATTACTCCTGACCGAGATAACTCCAAAAAGTGTAGCTGTTCACAATGCTCAAGAGGTTGCAAGGATTGTGGTAAGGCTTGACTGACAGAGTATGTTTATATGATACAAGAAATTCTTTGATTTATGTTGTCTTACTATGCATCTAGGTCAGACCAGTGGCGTGGCTTTCCTTGATATTATATCCCGTTGGAAGAGTTGTGACATATCTTTCAATGGGAATTCTAAAAATTCTCGGTTTGAAAGGACGGAGGTATGCATCAGATTTGGACTTGTCTGTCCAAATCAAAATATATTCGGATACTTCTTTCCTTGTTGAGAGAGAGTTAACGGAACTTACCTATAGTCTATTGTTCCTTTTCGTGTCAGTGAGCCATATGTTACTGAAGATGAACTGAAACTAATGCTACGTGGTGCAGAATTAAGTGGGGCCATAGAAGAGGAAGAGCAGGTATGAGTTTGTTTAATATGGATTCTCGATGAGTCTGTAACCATATACTTGTGATAATTCAAATGATACACGTTGCAGGATATGATTGAAAATGTGTTAGAGATAAAGGATACCCATGTTCGAGAGGTGATGACTCCTCTTGTTGATGTAGTTGCAATAGATGGCAGCGGTAGCCTAGTTGATTTCCATAACTTTTGGGTGACCCATCAGTACTCAAGGTCTGTAAATTTTCACAGCTTTTCTAATGAGCCTTTTTTGTTCCTTAGGATTATTTGTTATGCTCAAAGGTTTTGTTCACAGGGTGCCTGTTTTTGAACAGAGGATTGATAACATAGTTGGTATTGCATATGCTATGGATCTCCTAGATTATGTCCCGAAGGTCTGGCTGCTTCATTTTCTGTTTCTTGTATATGTTTTCTTTCATTGACCTCGTGTGTGTGAGGACATCATATTTGTGCACTTGTGTTGAATGAATTTGATATGTTCTCTTTGGTTTTTAAGGGTGAACTGCTAGAAAGTGCAACCGTGGTGGACATGGCACATAAACCTGCATACTTCGTCCCTGGTAATCTTTGATGCATTCAATCTTTTGATTTGATACCTATACCTCAGGCACTATTTGTTCACACAGAAGAAATTTGATGTTAAGTCAAAATTTGCAGATTCAATGTCGGTTTGGAATCTTCTTAGAGAGTTTAGAATAAGAAAGGTTCACATGGCAGTTGTTCTTAACGAATATGGCGGAACCATTGGAGTATGTAGCTGGTCTTCCTCTATACTTTATTTATTTTTCACTCTTGCTCTATTTTGAAAGGTTGTCTAATTTCTATCCATGCAGATAGTAACTCTTGAAGATGTGGTCGAAGAGATTGTTGGTGAAATATTTGATGAGAACGATTCAAAAGTAAGTGTGTCCTAGTTTTAACTTGCTGCTGATATAAACTTATATGCTTCAAGGGTTGGGTCTATTTCTTCACTTAGTTTCTCACTTCCATTGTTTTGGGGCTGTGTAGGAGGAGATTCAGAAGAAAACGGGTTATATCGTGATGAGAGCTGAGGGGATATATGATGTTGATGCCAACACTTCGATTGACCAGTTATCTGAAGAACTCAACATAAAGATGCCAGAGGTAATCCCCTCTTTTATGTGTCCTCTAGAAATCAGAACATATCTTTAAGATTGCTTGATGGCTATCCCTTTGTTTTCTAAATTGTTGATTTGCAAGCAGGGCCATCAGTACGAAACAGTCTCAGGTTTTGTCTGCGAGGCCTTTGGGTATATCCCAAAGACTGGTGAGAGTGTGTCGGTAGTCCTCGAAAAGGAGTGCTGGGAAGAGCATGACGAAAAAGAAGAGGGTAAACACGAGCGTCAAGATCAGAAGGAGAAGCACCAAATTTATAGACTAGAGGTACATCGACTCATAATAGAACTTCCCTTTGCACCATATTCAGCAAAGATCATCTTTTATTCTCTACTGCCTTTGTGGACAGATACTAGCAGGTAATGCCAGAAAAGTGAGCGCAGTACGGTTTGAAAGAGTTAATGATATGGATAAAGTTTCAGAGGCGCGAGATGTAAGAAACATGGTTCCCAAGTTCGTGAGAAAATGGAGCAGTGAGGAAGAATCCGAGGGTAATAACCAAGCCAAGAATGCCGTCTCCGATGAGCATCTAATTACTGAAACTGAAAGTGAGAAGAAAGAAAAATGACAAAGGCGAAGAGGATGAACGTTACTGTTGTAAATTCTGTAACAACTTAGTTTCTTCTTACATTCATCACTTGTTTTACCAACAGTCACATTTGAATACATTACACAATATCAAAGAGACTTGCACACTTTTAGGGATTCCCATCACTCATTGAAATACTTAGGCGTATCGGCATGGAGAATCGAAGTACTGGTGCACGGATAATATCAGGTTTTCCAATCAAAGAGAAGTCATGCTTTGTGACTAGATGATGAAGAAATATAGCCATTTGAAGCCTGCCAAACTCTGCTCCTGCACAGAGTCTTGCACCACCTCCAAACGCCATGAACGTTTTAGAACCCGAAAGCAATTCTTTCCCTTCCCATCTCCATGGATTAAACTCGCATGGCTTCTCATAGATTTGAGAGTCATAATGAAGAACAGATGGAACAACCAATACAATCCATCCTTTTGGAATCGTATACACTACAACCAAAAAAACTTATTTGAATTGGATCTCATTGGTTACAAGCTTGTAGTGTATGGTGCAAAAGAGAGAATCATACTTACCTTTGATCTCTACATCACTCACCGCCTTTCTAAACATAGCTGGTGACAAACTTCCTAGACGAAGAGACTCATTGATAACCTGCAATTGCATCAACCAACCAAATTGATGCACAACAACTTTGAAATGTTATGTATAAGAAAACAAAGAAGCTACCATATGGGTAAAACTCATCATGGATCTGTATTCTTTCCAAGTAACTCCAAACTCTTTATCTCCTCTGTTTTGGAGGATGGTCTCATGCTCTCTGTTTAACATAGTTAAGCTTAAGCATCTCATTCAAGCTTCTCAACTGGTTAATTCATCACAAGAGTTGTCTATGTAAGTTACCTTCAACTCCATAAGCACTTTGGGGTTTTCAGCTATGAATTTCACAGCTATTGCAGTCATAGTAGAAGTAGTTTCATAAGAAGCAATCAGCCAACTTAATATTAGCTCTACGGATCTTTCCTCGTTCACCGTATCGCCTTGTTTCTTCACCTCATCTATCAATATCTCCATGAAGTCTCCATATCTTAATTCATTAGATGATGATGATCCTTCTCTCCTCTCTTCAAACATTCCCTTTATCATATTCATCTTATTTATACGTGCCTTTAAATCGGAAGATGGATGCAGAGTGTTAATAAGCCAGTGAGATGAAAAATCAATGGACAAGAGATCTTACCATAAGACCAATGTAAAGAGCCTTCCAAAAAGAAGGATCAAAAGGAGACCTAACCAAATCAAAGCTGAAATCTCTAAAGTTTTCTATAAGTTTGCTCTTATTCTCAGGTTTGATGTCACTTATGATCCTCTGGATCATTTGTTCCAATATCAACTGCAATAAAACAATAACTCAATCAAAACAGAGAAGTGAGTAACATTTTTGTTGATTCTTGATCAGCTCAGGGGATGTTAATACTTTTCCAATAGTATCTTTGACGTCTAAGATGCCTTGGGAGGAGTCAGATTTTAGATGCTCGCCTGTTGCTAGATCGATTTTGTGTATAAATCGTTTCTTTAAACACTCGGGACCGAGAAGTTGCAGGGCAATCTGTCTCATGTACCTATGGAAGTCCTTGCCTTGCTTGAAGAACAAGTTATCTTTCCCGAAGATTCTAACAAGAGCTTCTGGATAACTCATGATGAAACACTTGTTCTCTTGTTTGAAAATCTCAAAGTTCACTTCCGGGTCTGTCGAGACAATCGTCTTAAAATTATTTTTTCCTTTTTCTTATTCAGAAACGGAATTTTTTATCCATAATTGTTATTTTGTTCCTTTGTCACACAAAATTAACCCTAACAAGAAAACCAAGTTTCTAATTTGACATATATAAGTTGTGTCATTTAGTATCTCCTACTTTTGATGCTTGTCATTTTCCAGTAGATTTTGAAGATTGGATTTTTTCAGGAACTTATCACAGACAGTTGCAAGAAAGATAACCTCAGGCTTGTCTAAGTATGTTGCCAAAGGGCTTGTTCCTTGTTTGGACCAATTGTGGGTCCTTTTAATTCAACATCACAAAATTCAGTCAAAGATAGAGAGGTAGAGGTAGACTTATATCAAAAGAGGATGATGCTCTTTAAATGATACAAGAAACACGATTAACTCTTCAAATATAAAACCAATAAATAATAATTCAACTGTGTTCTTAATCTAGATACACAAAAAGCATGCATCAAGTCTACAAGTATATGACGCTCTCACTCTGATCCATAAACATCAAGTCAAAACGCCTGTTGGCTTTGTCCTTGCTAATCCAGTGGTTCGGTATCCCTTTGATTTCAATCTTTAGCATATCATTGCTTTGCAGATCATAACAGAGAACATGAAAGGGAGATAGGAAATCTTGTGGTATGAAGAAAAGCTTGCCATTTTGAGTTGTACATTTTACCTTGAATATAAAGTTGTTACAGGCCAAATGGAGCTGAGAGAGCTGCAAAAGCAGAGACTTCCTCGACCATTCCTTGTTTGCGGCATCTTCCAGAACCCATGAATCAAGCATACCTTTGACCCTAAGATTGGTTTGGTCAAGAAGAGTTAGTTTCCCCCCACAATCTATAAGACTCAGATTCTTGAACCTTTCAGACAGCCCGTTGTGAGGTACTTGGATCGTTTTGAACTCTTCGGATCTAATGTGGAAACTCACAATGACATAATTATAAATACCAATCCAAGCCAGGTAATATATAACCCCATGGATACACAGTCCTCGCATGTCAGGAATGTGAGGACAGAAGTCCGGAGCCACCTTTTTCCAGGAACCTCGTCCAGGTTTTAGGACAAAGACCCAATGCTCTGACCTTGCCTCTTGCAAAAGTTTCAAGTATACACCAGTTGAGCATACCACCTTGTATTGGTCGTTAACAGGGTCGTGTCCGAAAAAGTAGGAGACGATTTTGTTACCATCTCCAGGAGGAGGTATGATGTTGGATGAGGATTTGATGGCGGCGGGTAAAGTGACAAGTTGTCTGGTGGCAGGGTTGAAGAACCGCGGCTTTCTCGGATTCTTGGGAAAGGTGTAGCACATGAAACCACCAAGATTTTGCATGATGTAGCCTCCCATCCGTGGGATGGTCAGATCGTGGTCAACAACAAAGGAAGAGGGAGTGTCTGGAGCCAATGATAGGATTACAGATTCACGGTAGTCGCTGAGATCCGCTAAACACATGTAAAGACGAGGACGTGGTCGGGATGGGACCGTGAGGAAACGGTTGCTGAAATATCGTGAACTGATGTGACATGACCAGAGCTTTGAGACACACTTGAATCTCATGAGTGATTTAGCAGGCAGTCTCGTAAGGATTTCTTCCATTACCAAATCCTTGGGAAGAGGAATCTCCGGTCGTCGTCTTCTTCTCTTCTTTCTCCCACGTTTTTGGATCACAGTTAGAAGGAAAGAAGACAAACCCATCTCAATTTTCACAATAATTCACAATAATTCCAAATCCTAAACCATATAGCAACATAAAAGAGGAAACTTGAATCAATTTTCCTTCTTTAAAATCGAAAAGCTTTCCTTTTTCAACTGATAATGAGCGACGAGCAGTTGCAACTGGAAAATAAAATCCCTAACCGAGTAATAAAATCAACTTGGAAATAAAACCAGACTACTCATCTCAACACAAAATCCCAATGGAAGCCAATCACGTAAACTAGCAACAAGGAATTGGGAAAGTGGGAAGATAACGTCTAAATATTAGGAGGAGGAAAGAGAAGGCGGGGGCATATTTAATCAGTTACAAACATTTAATATTTAAATAAAAAATATCTTAGCTGGCGGTAATGGTTAAGGTTTCTACTAAGCCCACGTTGAGCCCAGTTTCGAATCCTTTTGGAAGACCAATTACACAGGAAAAAAACTATTTTCTTAGTTTTTTTTCAAAACATTATCTTCTACATTTTTTTTTTTACTTCGTACATCAAACAACAAAAAAAGGCAAAGGAATATGTTTTTACTAGTTTTTACGAAAAAAATTATAATAATACAAAATTATCTATGAAAAGAAGAAAAAACTGCTAATCAAATAAAAAAATAAAAAATATGTAGTTAGTAGTTTATGAGTAACAAAAACATTATCAAAACAACAAGAGAAAAAACGAAAACAAAAACAAAAACATGAGATTTTGATAGGAATCAAAGGGGAGAAGTAAGAAAAAGTTTGGTAAAGGTAAAACTAATAGATTGTTGGGATTGGAAACAAACTCTAAGTATCAATATATGAACCAATTCAAAAGGTTTTAGACACATGTGATTTTGAGAACTAAAAAGTAAATGTTTTTGTTTGGACATATGACAATTGTGACAAGGATTGGATGTTTTATTAAATTTTCTTTAGGTAAAAGCAATACATTAGAAAGAGCAGAGAAAATAACGATTGAAATAGCGAATAAACGGTAAAATCGAAGAAAATAAAAGAAATCAGAGAGATGAACAGAAAGAAAGAATGCTTTGATACCATATTAAAAAATATATGTTTTGTGAAATGATTTTCTATTTTCTCTTTTAGATCAAAGACTATTATATTTGGTATACTATATAGTGCATATTCACAAGTGATTTCTAGACAAAACCGGACTCACTATGCTAAACCAAAATACACATTTGATATCTATGCTTTAGTTTTATACTACTAATTAATGGAAAAGTAAATTACTAATACTCGAAGAATACAAGTTGTTTTACTATGCTGAGAATATTAAAGAGACTTTCATAACTTGTATGGGAAGTAAACAAACATCAAGAGATTCCCATCACTCACTTAGTGGAATCTAGAGATACTTATACATATCAGTTTAAAGAATCGACGTGACGCTGGTCGAGCTTTAATGGGCGTTACTGTTATTGAAAGAACATTCATCGGTTGCTTTACCAACAATGAGATTTGGGATCCATTACACAATAATATCAAAGAGACTTGCACACTTTTAGGGGTTTCCATCACTCACTGAGATCTAGAGACACTTATGCGTATCGGCTTAGAGAATTTCTCTACCTTCAATACCATAAGCACTTTCGGATTTTCAGCGATGAATTTCACAGCTAATCCAGTGATAGTAGAAGTAGTTTCATAAGAAAGAATCAGTAAATTTAGGATTAGTTCCACAGCTCTTTCTTCGTTCACTCTATCGCCTTCTTTCTCCACCTCAACTACCATTAAATGTCTCCATATCTTAGTCCATCCTATGATGTTTCTTCCTTTCTCTGTTCAAACATGTCCTTTATCATCTTGGTCGCATTTCTGCGTGCCTTAACTTGGGAATTAGTTGCAAAGAGTGTCAATAATCAGACAAAGAATCATTGAAATGGAAAGTTATCTTATCGAGAAGGAATCTCACCAAAAAGGCAATTGTAAAGAGCCTTCCAGAAACAAAGGCCATAAGGAGACCTAAGAACTTCGAAACTGAATGCTCTGAGGTGAAGTATAAGTTTTCTCTTAGTATCAGCTTTGATATCACTTATGATCATCTGGATCATGTGTCCTAATATCAATTGCAATTGAACAGAAAGAAACACACATAAGAGGAAAAAAAACAGAGAAATTTGTTGATTCTTGATCAAGTTAAGGGTATGTTATACTCTTGCAGCAGTATCCTTCACTTCTAAGACGCCTTGAGAGGAGTCGGTTTCGAGATGCTTGTGTGTTGCTATGTATTTCTTGCATAAATCTTGGCTTCAAACATTCGGGACCAAGAAGCTGCAACGCAATGTGCCTGATGTATTTGTGGAACTCCATACCTTGCTTGAAGAACAAGTTATCTTTTCCCGAAGATTCCGACGAAAATAGCTCATGACAAAACACCTGTTTTCTTGTCTGAAGAACTCGATGGTCTCTCCGATCACCGGAAACCCTATTGAACCCGGAGGCAACTTGCCGGAGCAGTTAGGAATAGCTCATTTATAGAACCAGAGAGTGATTTTCACAACCACTAAAGCTATTGCAACACACAATACAACACCCAACATTTCTTAAGTAAAACACTGGTTTTTCCATATATAATTAAGATTCAGGTTTTGATATATCAATCTTTGTTACAGAAGACAACGCTATAAATGTATTACATGACCAAGTAAATGTAGCTAGTGATCAATGTTATGGTGTACAAAAAACGATTAACTCTTTAAAATACCATATAAAACCAATAATTAATAATACAGCTGTGTTCTTAACCTAAATACACAAAACATGCATTAATTAGAGGTAGAAATGATTAATTCAAGTCTCCAAGTAGATGACGCTCTCACTCTGGTCCATAAACATCAAGTCAACACATATAGTCTTTTTGTCCTCACTAAACCAGTGGTCCGGTATACCTTTGATTTCAATCTTTCTCATATCATTGCTTTGCAAATCATAACAGAGAATGTGAAAGGGAGACATCAAATCCTCTGGTATCAGGAGAACCTTTCCAGTTTGAGTTGTACCTTTTACCACCAATACAATGTTATTGACCAAATGCAGCTGAGAAGGCTCCAAAACCAGAGTCTTCCTTGACCGTTCCTCGTTCTTCGTATCTTCCAAAACCCATAAATCTACCATACCGTTGTCACTAAGATGGGTATAGTCAATAACACTTACTTTGCCACCATAATCTATAAGACTCATCAGCTTCTTGCTCCTTATTTCTCGTTTATCTCCGTCCTTGTGAGGCACATGGATCATTTTCATGAACTTTTCAGATCTAATGTCGAAGCTCACAACCACAGAATTATAACTACCAATACTAGCCATGTAATATATAACCCCATTGATAGACAGCCCTCCTTTGACAGGTTCATGATTACAAAATCCCACTAGAGGCGGCGGAGCCAGTCGTTTCCAAGAACCTCCTCCAGGTTTTAGGACAAAGACCCAATACTGTGACCCGAGCTGTTTCACAAGTCTCCCTATCCATGGCCATAAAAAGGTTTTGGGAATTGAGCAGATTACTTTGTACTGGTTGTTAACAGGGTCGTGTCCGAAATAGTAGCAATGGATTCTCCTAAATGTCCTAATCATGAAGTGAGGCTTTCCTAAAGGTAGCATGTCGGATTTTAGGGCAGGTAAGGTGACAAGTTGTCTGGTGGTAGGGTTATAGATTTTCGTGTTTTTCAAGTCTGTGTAGTACATGAAGCCACAAAGATTGTGCGCGAGGTGTTTTCCCATCTTTAGGATGGTTTGATCGTAGTCAATAACAAAGGAAGATGGAGTAGTATTATCAGGAGCCGATGATAGTATTTCAGAGGTATGGTAGTTGTTGAATTCCGATAAACACACGTAAAGTCGAGGACGCGGTCGGGATGGGACCGTGAGGAAACGGTTGCTGAAATGTCGTGAGGTGATGTGAGATGACCAAAGCTTAGAGACGCACTTGAATCTCATGAGGGATTTAGCAGGAAGTCTCGTAAGGATCTCCTCCATCACCAAATCCATAGGAAGCAGAATCTGAATCTTCGGTGCTTCGCTTCGTCTTCTTCTCTTCTTTATCTTCCGTTGGATTACCGTTAGACGGAAAGACAAACCCATCTCGCACAACAACAATCCAGACAGAATCGAGCAATCTTGGAGAGAAAGTAATCGCCGACTCCGACAGAGAGAGAGACACAAGTAACGATTTAGGGCTTTAAGTAGTTAAATATAAAAGTACTTTTATTTTTTCCTTAATTTTATTTTTGACAACATTAGCCTAACTAATATATGTTTGCATTTTTCTTGTGTGTTGGAAACGGGAGAGCCATATAGAACTTATGTGTTTTGATCTTTTAGTAATGAAAAGGTACTTTACTAATTAGTTTCTTCTTACATTCATCACTTTGTTTTACTATGTCGACTTGCATAACTCCTCCGCCTCCTCTTCGTGATGGATATTGGATGCTATGTATTTATAGATCAAGGCGATATATGCATCAGGTTTGTCTTTATAAACGACGCCGTTTCTGAAGAGGAAAAGGAAAAAAACCCTAAACCCCGACTTGTATTCCTCTCTCTCGGATTAGGAGATTTCTTTTTCTCCAAGATTTCTTTGGCTACTCTGTCTTGTAACTCTTGTCTGGATTGTTGTTGTGCGAAATGGGTTTTTCTTCTTTCTCTAAAAAACGAGAAAGACTACTAGAGATTCTGCTTCCTATGGATTTGGTATTGGAGGAGATTCTTACGAGACTGCCTGCTAAATCACTCGTGAGATTTAAATGTGTCTCAAAGCTTTGGTCATCTCACATCAACTCACAACATTTCAGCAACCGTTTCCTCACGGTCCCATCCCGACCGCGACCTCGTCTTTACATGTGTTTAGCGGATCTCAGGACCTATGAATATGCAATCCTATCCTCGGCTCCAGACACTACTACTCCGTCTTCCTTTGTTGTTGACCACGATCTGACCATCCCACGGAGTGGAGGCCACATCACGCAAAATCTTTGTGGCTTCATGTGCTACATCTTTGGGGTAAAGCCACGGATCTTTAACCCTGCAACCAGACAACTTGTCACTTTACCCACTGCCTTCATACCTCCTCCAGGAGAAGAAGGTTACAGAATCATCTCCTACTATTTCGGACACGACCTTGTTAACGACCAGTACAAAGTGGTCTGCTCAACTGGTGTATACTTGAAACTTTTGCAAGAGATAAGGTCAGAGCATTAAGTCTTTGTCCTAAAACCTAGAGGAGGTTCCTGGAAAAAGGTACCTGACTTTTGTCCTCACCTTCCATCGATACAAGGACTGTGTATCGATGGGGTTATATATTACGTGGCTTGGATTGGTCCTGATAATTATGTCATTGTGAGTTTCCACATTAGATCCGAAGAGTTCAAAACAATCCAAGTACCTCACAAAGAGGGAGATCGGCTGCCTCGAACGTTCAAGAGTCTGAGTCTTATAGATTATGGTGGAAAAGTAATTCTTCTTGACCAAACCAAACTTAGAGAGTCAAGGGTATGCTAAATTTATGGGTTCTGCAAGATGCCACAAACAAGGAATGGTCGAGGAAGACTCTGGTTTTGCAGCCTTCTCAACTCCGTTTGGTCAATAACTTTAGATTCAAGGTAAAATGTACAACTCAAAATGGCGAGCTTTTCTTGATACCACAAGAGAATTTCCTTTCTCCCTTTCACGTTCTCTGTTATGATCTGCAAAGCAATGATATGATAAAGATTGAAATCAAAGGTATACCGGACCACTGGTTTAGTAAGGACAAAGCCAACAGACGTTTTGACTTGATGTTTATGGATCAGAGTGAGAGCGTCATGCACTTGAAGACTTGGTTTTATAATTTATTAACAGACGTTTTTTCCCTTAACAAGACCTTAAAAGAAAGATAGCCAGCTTCGGCTTGTCTGTTTATAATGTAAGTTTTTCCCATTCATATGAACACAAAATGCAAATCTTTCCGCTAAAGGTTACAACATTTCGAAGACCAAAAACTACCAGAGCTCGTGGGGTCAGAGGTAAAAACCTTTCTCTAACCCAATGATAAGGAGATTCTTACTTAAATACTGGTGTTCTGATTCAGAGGAGTTCCACGTTTGTTCAGCTTCGTCAAGAGGTAAGCCAATGCTACTTTAGCACCTAAGGCTGAGTGACCACGGGACAAGCAGATCGCACCTCCCATAAGTACCAGACCTTTTGCAATCAGTTTCTTTGATGGCTTTCTCAATAACTTCTTCCGTTTAACTACATGTGTCGATAGTTCTTCACCACTAGTAGTTCCTGTGGAGGCTGTGACATCCTCTGTCTGGCTTTCTAACTCTGATGGAACCTGCAGGAACAACGACGATGTCAATGAAGGCAAACATTTGAAACCGCGACCAAGACCAAACCGGTTGCTTCCATTTTGCAGAACAGATTTTTGATATGAATCTCACCTTTTTTATTAAGCTGACAGCAGATAAAACGGGCCCTTGGGGTTTATGACTGATTGCAATGTATTTACGAAGGGCATTTTCCATCTTACAAACGTAGCTCCAAATGCCTTTTGAGAAAGCGAGCTTCGCCATCTCAACATTTAACCCAGCATTTTCCTGGTGAAACATATTGATCTCACAAGCATTTCTACCGGGAACTGCAGCAAGTTTAAGGTTACCAGTTATGCATCAAAGGTAGAAAGAATGATGAAAAGCACAAACAGAAGAAGAAACTAAGAACCGTATTCACCATGATCAATCGATATCTCTGATTACATGATGTATTCAAACAACATTGATGATAATTGTTAAGTTGAACTATGGATAAACAAACCACTTGCCTTTCCTGATTCGCCAACCAGATCTAAAATAACTTACACGTACATACTTCCTCTGTCGCGGTACCATATTGTGATCACATTCCTAGTAAACAACCAAAGAGCAAAACAAAACCAAGTTAGTTGTCAAGCTCCGTGAGGCAGAGAGAAGTTTTAGTTCAATTTTACCTTTGTGAAACAGTAGAACTTGTCTTTTCCCTCCCACAATCTCCAAGCTAATACGTACTCCCTTGATGTCAGCAAGGGAAATTTTTTAATTGTGCGACCAATCTCAATTCCGCTATTACGGTCAACCTGCAATTGCCCATGCTCAACCACAGTCTTATCCCATTGTTTCCTATAATCATTGTCCATGTAAAAATCCCTTAAAATCTCTGCGGAGCAATCCTCAAATACCGTAACACTTAGATACTTCATAGGACCACCACCCTAAAACAAACCAAGGCTTATACTCAGTAATCAGAATAAAACAAAACCAACTAGACACTGTGAAAAGTGAAAATATCGACAAAACGATTAAGTTTGCTATATTACTTCTGGCTTGCAGCGTTTAGCAGTGTATGAAATGCGATCGGTGCTTTTGTGAATAACATTTTCCCATATCTCAGAATCATCATTTCTTTCTCCCAAATTTTCGATTAGGCCTTTCAAATCTTCGTCAGAAACTAGTCTGGATATGCTGCAAAGCGTATAGAGGTATAAAATGAGTAAACAATTCTAGATAATAACTGTAAAGCGAAATCAAACAGATGCAAAAAGCAAACTGATTCTACTAATCACACACATCAAGACGAAAGTAAAGTTGATTCCTTTGTTACCAATAGCTCAACGAAACTGAAACCAATCCACATAGAGCCTAAAGATCAGAACCATTCTAAAAGCAGAATCCTTCAAGTCTTAAAGTTTGAAGATTTGAAAGCAAAGCAACGCACTTGAGCAAAACGCTTACAAAATCAGCAGTTTATTTCCATTGGAAACGATTTTTGTAAGAAAACAAAAGCAGCCCAACTGAGAATCTAACACAGGGGAAGTAACAAAGGGGGAAAAATCAAACTTTTTCACCTTGATTGAGAGCTCACGGCATGAGAAATTGAGACGGTAGGGGAAGAAGAAGCAAAACTGAAGAAGAAGCGAAATTTAGTGGAAAAGAAGATGTGGAAGATAGTGATTAAGAGAAGCGAAATCGCGGTGGCCCAGAAACAACAAACACCTCCATTAGAAACAA
The DNA here is from genome assembly GCA_900406555.1 of Pseudoturritis turrita. Taxonomy (NCBI): domain Eukaryota; kingdom Viridiplantae; phylum Streptophyta; class Magnoliopsida; order Brassicales; family Brassicaceae; genus Pseudoturritis; species Pseudoturritis turrita. The sequence continues at coordinate 760,175 of OVBL01000840.1, forward strand.
AAGCTCGCCGGAAAAACTCGTCGGAGGAGAAAAACGAAGCCCACTTGGGTAAGAAGCTATTCATCGAATCCCAAAATCGATCTCTACGCTTGCGAAATCGTACGGATTTGTAGATTATTCATTCATTCGCGGCGTGTACGATTCCGGGCATGTTCCAAGTTGCGGAGCGACAAAGCCAACGGATTCCGGGACTCTGTTTTTTCTCTTTATTTTATCTCTTTGCCCATAAATTTGGTTTCTTCTTCTGTTTTGACCCCTTTGTTTTCCTCTTCTTACAATTTCACCCTCCTTGTGCTCAATCAAAATGGTTATATATATACACAAACATTAGTAACTTTTGACAGGTCAGACTCTATCTGATTTAGAACCATAAATTGTGGCAATCCACATAATAAATTTATGAGAGTGAGAGGCATCACATAAAAATGGAAGAGTCTAATTTTAATCCAATTATTAAAAAAGAAAATATATGGAAGAAAAATAAACTGTCACAGAATCTTGATTCTCTATTGGATAAGGGTCATAAGGCAACAATTGCCTCTATTGACTATTGAGATTCCTTCGCAATCACAGGACTATATATATATATTTTTTTTAATAATAACGTCAAAACGTACGTGATTCTTTTAGAATTTTTGGATTTAACACCTATAAATTTTGGAAAATTAAAAAAAAATTAGAAATTTATGTTAGTAGGTTTTTTAGAGATCCCTCTAAAACAAAAAATTGTCAAACAATTTAGTTTTTACTTCTAACATATGTCATTCATTTTATGGTAATAATGTTAAAAAAATATTAAATTTTTGAATTTATGGGGTAATACCTACGAACTTCTAATTTGTTTTGAACAAATTGTAAATTGATGTTCGTAGGTTTCTTTAGATACCATTTTACCATATCAAATGGTCGAAACAATTTAGTTTCCATTTCAAATACATTTCATTTATTTTTTTGTAATAACACCTACAAATTTCTGAAATTTTGAAAAGCTTATCCAAAATTTACTATGTTTTAACGTTAGTACCAAACAAACGGATTAAATGTGTCCGAAGTAGAAACTAAATTGTGAATGTACTATATTTTTAGTAATAACGTCAAATCATATTAAATTTTTGAAATTTGTGGTTTAAAATTATTAAAAAAAACACTTATGAATTTGGTTTTGTTTTTTTTTTATGTGTGTGTCAACGAGTACCATATATTAAGTTAGTAGGGGGCCGATTGGTAAGGACTGTGACTGTAAACTGTTACTGTAAGCTTTTGGCTGTAGAAAAAATGGCTGTAAAAACTGTGGCTGTTACTTTTAAATATTAAGAAAGTCTGATTGGTAATAAAAACTGTAAAAACTATTGCTGTTATTTTAAATATTATAATTTTATATTAAAAATGTAAATTATGAAAATTTTAAGTAAGGTATGAGTGTTATTATCGTTCCATATGATCTTTTTCTATTGACATAAAAACACATATATTAGTATAACATAATAAATAAATATTTTTAATAAGTGTTATATTTGTTCTTAGATTACCTTACGAGAAGATGATGAGAAAGCCATTTTCTGTAAGAACAAATTCTTTTAATACAATGTAATACAAAATAAAAAATAGAATTATTTACACAAAAAGTGAAAAAACATAAAAAGAGTAAAACATTTGCTTGAGTAATATTTCTTATGTTTATCATTGTATTTATAATTTTTAGTGATATTATAAAAATAGTGTTCGAATCTTTCTTAAAAATTTGCTTTCAATAATTGAGAGTTTAACCGTTCAACTATTGAGTAGAGATTACTTTGAATGTTTATTTTTGTTCTGAGTAAACATTTATCCCTATAAATTAGAAAAGAAGTATAATTGGCTTAATGAACAAGAAAATGATTAATTAATTAATTAATTGGCATACCAATAAAATGGATCTTAAAAGAAAGAGAAAAAAAAATTAATGATTAATCAATTAAAATTTCTTTGTAATAAGTTGTACATAGATTTATATATAGATTTTTATCATCTTGGGGGAAGAAAATAAATAAAGTTTTAAGTTTTTTATTTTTAAAACCTCGTAAAAATGTGATTGGATAAAAAAAAAAGCTGTGAGTACTGTCAAATACCCTACAGCGTTAACAGCCACAAAGCCAATCACACCCTAGGTTTGTTTAAAAGAGTGTTTTACCACAAAAAAAATGCTTATAAGTAAAGCTAAATAATATGTGGAGAAAACTACAAGAAACAAAAATACGAGGGTTTCTTCCGAATGGACTATAAATCAGGCTTTATTCATTGGGCCACACTATATATGTTTGATCAGGCCCACTGTAATTCAAAAACCACTATGTGATATGAGAGAGCTGGTCAGCTTTCATGGTTACAAAAGATTCGATTATTATTGGCCAAGAAAACGGAATTAATTATCAAATTTTTAAATAAGTACAAACTCCACCTGCTACCTTTCCTTTGATATGGAAGGAATTGGTCCCATACTCAATAGTCAATACATATATGTAAGCAAGTGGATCTTCAAATCAAAACATAGGAGCATTTGCTGACCTCACTCTATGTAATGATTCATGCCTCATAGTCATTGTACACTTATCTTAAATATTTCAATTATTTGGAATTTTTTACAAAGTGGACTAATTTTGTGTGGGTGTGTTTTGTTTATGGCCCATCTAATGTGATTTAGGAATGATACTACTTTGTCTTTCATTACATATTTTAAAGATTGATATTAATGATTACTCGTAATAAACCATTAGAAGAATCTTTTTCTACTTAATTTTAAGCATAGAGAAGAGACGCACCCTAACATGTAGTGTAGATTTTTAAAATTTCATTATCCGTATTTAAATTCGTATAATCCAAGTCGATTGACATCATAGCTATCATTGTTACGGAACTATATTAGTTAATTACCGATTGATTAATAATTATAATTGCTTACAATTATTATGATATGTAACATTAATTCGTACTAGTGTCATCGTTGTACCAATCATCTAGACTTATAACCGATAAAAAACATGTTATTGATGAAATAAATATTGTAATTGCTTGCACTATCAAATATTTTAGTGTAGAGTCATTTGCATCCTATTTCTGTTTCAGTTGTAATATTATGTAATGATGAAATGGTGAACAAACATATACCTAATGTAATAGCAAAATAAAAATCTTTAAAATGGGAAGTAAAATCATTTATCCATTCCATTCTATGATATAGCAATTTGGGGACATTGTTTACAAAAGGAATATTTTGGTTTCATCAAAGCATCTAATTTCCAAGTCCCCCAAGTTGCATATGATTGATCTTAAGAAAAAAATACTAAACTTATTAACTTAAAGTATCAATATAATATAATCGGGGTTTCCTACTTTTGAGTTTATACAAACTCATTATTTGCTTCATTTTGTTGAGTTGTTAGTTCATAAAAGTATTTATCTCTGTTGCTTGATGTGAAATTTGAAATTTCCATGGAAGCAGCATGAACAGCCATAGCTTCTTGTCCATGGATGGAGGAAACAATGGTTGCTCATCCTCTCTATCTCCACTCCATAACTTCCTCAACATTCGACCTTCTGAAACCAGAAACTTCCCATTCTTGAGATCTTCTGTCTTCTGCAACTTATCATCATCTTCAAGCTCTGAGACTCAGAAACATCTCGGGACTACTCTTCCATTCCTTCCAAATCCTTCGACTGAAAGATCTCCAGCGAGTTCCAGTGAGGATCTTTTTGTAAGCAATCCACACAATGGAGAAGAAGACAGCTCCTTGCTTACTCTTTCTGGAGATGCTTGTTCTGATGGAGGTTTTCAAGATCTTAATGACAATTTTTCCTTATCGGAGCAAATGGAATTGCAGTTCCTGTCTGATGAGCTTGAGTTAGCCATCACAGACCGTGCCGAAACCCCCAGGCTTGATGTGAGTTTACTTCATTTCCATCGGTTACTGTGAAGAATGAGTTTCTCTCCTTCTTAACCTCTTTGCTTTTTGGTTTGGTTTCAGGAGATTTACCATGTGTCTGGATCGAGTCCGGGCCAAAACTGTGTCCCTGCAGCAATGTCTGTTTTATCTTCTCAGCCTTCTCCAGGATCAGAAGTGAACCACAAACCAAGAATGAGATGGAGTCCTGAGCTCCATGAGTGTTTTCTAGAAGCTGTGAAGAAGCTTCAAGGGCCGGAAAGTAAGTTAGCTTCTATGTGTCTCTTCTTTTCGAAAGAGTTTTCTCCGGAAAACGCTCTCTAAGAAGGTGTTGTTTTGATAATATGCAGAGGCAACTCCTAAGGCTGTTATGAAGCTGATGAATGTTGAAGGTTTGACAATCTATCAAGTAAAAAGCCACTTGCAGGTACTAACACTCAATCAGTTGAAATCTGACAGAGTTTTCGACTACATAATACCGAATTAGCTGAATTTTCTTCGAAAGCTGTCTTTTTGATGCAGAAGTATAGACTAGCCAAGTATATGCCAGAGAGAAAGGAAGGTAAAGCCAGCTTCCACATCCAACTTGTTCCCTCTGTTGCAACTTTATGATCATCTGAGACAGATTATTGTTTTGTTTTGCAGATAAGAAGAATGGTAACTCGGAAGACAAGAAACCAGCTTCCAATACAAGTGAAGTAGATGGTAGAAAGAAAGGGTGAGGCTTGCTTAATTTTTGGATTTTGTAATATATTTTCCGACACATTTTCCTTACTGATTTTGTCTTTTCTTGATGGGCAGAGCCATACAGTTAACAGAGGCTCTAGGAATGCAGATGGAAGTACAGAAACAATTGCACGAACAGCTAGAGGTAAAACACATTCACTCTTAAACCACTCCCACAATGGTGAAAGGTTTTATTCAAGATTTGCTTGAGCAGGTACAGAGATCGCTTCAACTACGGATAGAAGAGCACGCGAAATACTTGGAGAAGATTTTGGATGAACAACGCAAAGCCACCTCCAAACAAGAATCTCAGCTTCCATCATCACCTGCAAATAAGAGATCTTCTGAAGCTAAAGACGATGAATGTGAAACTTCCCCAAAACGTCCCAGGCTTGAAACTTGAACATTCTGTGAGGTAGTAACACTAGTTTTCAATCTCAGGTCTATTTGATGTAAATACTGTCCATGTGTTATTTGGTAGATAGCTTGGTGAACTCAACTGGTATATATAATATTAAGGAAGAAATATATTGCCAAATTCCTATTGTTATGTACAAAAGAATCAATAAACAAACAAGATGAAATTTTGCAGCCAATACAAAGAATATGAAATAGAATTCAAATCAAAGATTCGCGAAAATCTACATCTTATATTTGGCATACCTATACCTTCCATATGTACCACCAGGGAAACCTAACTTAAGCTCCTCCTTTTGCTTCTATTCTAACTTAATTTCCCCAAAAGTCAATAAAAGAATGAAGCAAACATGTCTTGATCAGATGAATCAGGAAGTGTGGGTGGTTTCAGCAGCCCTTTCCCGCATCATCTCCATTACAGCAGCTCTGCGTCTTTTGTCTGACTGCTGCTGCTTCCTACTTCTAATCTCTCTGATATCTCTGCTGGGAAAAAGAGAAGCAAACACCTTAAAGAGTTAGCTATCTATATATGTAGAGCAAATGGTTAATTAGTGTTGAAGCATGTTAAACTCCATGCACCTGCATTTGGGGACAGTGCACTGGGAATCTCTACAGTAGCGGGCATGGAGTCTGATGATATTCCATAATCTCTTACAATGGGGGCACCCTCCATGAACAACCTTACATGATAAACAATGTTTGAAGAGCAACTTCATCTGGTGACACCTTTGATATTGGCACTGCGGAGAGCGGCATGTAATTGCATGTACCAACAATTGTTTTAACTGCATTATCAATAAAATGAGCTTTTTATTACTCGGTTCTAGCAGCAACACACACAGAAACAATCCAAATATAGGTAATGGCTTAATCATAAAAACACCTTCTCAAGCTGGATTTGATAATTTTGATTCGCTTGCCCGTTCTGTTGTACAAGAGTATCCGTAGCAGATGAGCGGCTTATCAGGTGATGTGGATGGTCGACAGACGCCTTGGAGTAACATGCATTGCAGACATCATAGCCTGGACAAACTTCGCAACGCCAGCCTTGAGCATTTTCAACTTCTTGTTGGCAGATTGTGCATGTGGTTGCAAATGCAGGGGCAGTTGGGTTGTGGAGATGATAGAGAAGCATCATGGAAGAATGTTTCGCCCGCCTTAGTGTGTCGTACTGATAGTTATTGCCTTGGCATAGACTCAGGAAAGCTTGTCTATTATCAAAGAATTCGCTCTCCATGTTGTCATCTTTGTCCTCAATCTCAATGGGAACATCTATGATGGCCACCTGCAGAGATCCACACACAACATTGTCATTTTCCAAGATACAAAAGGAGAATGAAACTTTTAAAGACACATACAGGAAACAGTGTGTGCTTCTCTTTCTGATTGGTTGGATGTCTCTCTGTCTCTTGGCGCTTTTGTTCCACTTCATTACACCTGCGGCCAAAAGGACAGTTGGATTTAATAATTCAAGTATCAAATAATCCGAATATGATCATGTAGCAGAGATCTTACTTGTCACAGATTTGAAAATTCTTGCACTGGTTGCACACCCACCGATTTCCAGATACCATGAGTGTGCAACAATGCTTGCAGCAATGTTGCAAATGAACCATGATAAAATCTTCCTTCAACGGGCAGATGATGTCACCAAGCTACACAAAACGAAACAAATCGATAAATCTTCCTTCAACGGGCAGATGATCTCAAGATCATCCGCGAAACAAAGGATAAGAAGTTACTTTCTGCATCGTCAGGCGATCCTTGGAGGCATTAACAGAAAGATCCGACTGGCCAACTGCTTTAAGGGCTCTTTTCGATATGACCTTTTTGGTGAATCCTTTTCTATTTAACTTTGTCCCATCATCTTCTTGGGTCATTTGATGTATTAAATCCTCGGCAGCACCTGGCCAGTAGTCCCCATCAAAATATGGTAACCTTGCAGCGGTTATATTAGCTCTACATTCCCCAGACTGGACAAAGAACTGATCATAGAGGTTTGTACATTCAACGACCACATCTTCCTTTGAAGCTTTCCTCAGCATTGCTAAATACCTGAAAAAAAGGAGGAATGTGATTAAAGCCAACAAATGTACACAAACAAGTCAAAACAAGGCGGTTGATTTCATACCATTCCCTTAGTTTGTCAGTCTTGGGTGTCTTCTGGATTTCAGGATGACAATATAGAATATAATCTTCACCCTTAAGTGGGGGGCATGCCCATATATAGCAGCTTGTAAACCCACGTTTCTTGCAATAATCGAGATAACCAATCTGCAAATCGGAACAAGTCTATGCTGATACGCAAAACATAAAACTTAAAAGAAGGTGGAATTAGAGGAAAAGTGGCTTACCAAAATTTCATGGTACACAAACGTGCGGAGGGCTTCTCCAGACACCGTTCGAACCTCAGGTCTGAAATACTTAACCGAGTCCAGATAGGAAATGTATACCCGCCGCTGATTGGGAGGTCCAGATTCTGTTCCATATTCCTGGATGAACATGCCAAATAAGCATACTTCCACACTTTCAATCTTCTGAAACAACAGTATGGCCTGAAATATATATATATATATATAAAGAAAATAGATCTGTAAGTGCCAAGGAAGCAAAAAATGTCAACAAGCATCATGAAAATGAACAAGAACCAATCTACCTTAGACTTGTAAGGGAATTCAGATGGATAATTTTCATCTCGGAAAAGCTCACGGAAACGTTCCTTTACTTCTACTACTTTGTCAACCGATGCCACAACTCTGACAGCAAGTGATTCGGCTCCAGGGACCTCCTCGTAACATTTTCCTTCAAGTCTAGCCCTCTCTTGTCTTTCCTTCTTCAAGTTTTTGAATAACCGCTGCTCTATATGGTTGCTGAGAGTAGTAACTGGTAAACTTTTTGCCCCCGGAATCGCACCCTGTGGCAATGGTCTTCTTTCTCCTTGTTCCACCTCTTGTATATAGCAATTAGGGCAAGTGTACTTGGCTTCACCATGATTTCTTCGGCTGTTGAACAGAGCGCATATTTGATGTTGCCAGGCTTGACACTTATCACATTGCACCCACTGCATGAAACAATTGATTCAGACACGGAAAAAAGAGAAGCAGATTTTAGATATCCTATTAAGTCATGAGGCATACATACCGCTTCTCCAACTTGTTCATCATTTTTCTTCTTCTCAAGCCTTGCTTTCGGTATACAAGTTCCATCAACAGAAACAGAGTTTTCCCGCGCTTCATGGTAGCAAGGTGCGCAGACATAATGCCATGTCTCACCAGCGGCAACACTATAGTGCGAGGCATTTCTCTTGATGCGTACACCACAAGGTGAGCAGTAAATAGGTATTGGCTCAAATACAAGCCTCTCAACGGCACATAACTGGCAAGCATTCACTGACAAGGAGCACCCCATTGCTTTGTTTTTGTCCGCCTTGGTTTTACTCTGAAAGTAGAATTACAAAGAAAGAAAAACTAGCATCATCCACTCTTGACAAATTAAGACCTCGTGAAACCAAGAATTTGACTGTTTACCTGGCCTATCCACTGACGAAGACCGCGGATATGCTCTTTTACTTGCTCTGGAGTAAACAATTCAACGAGCGAGGAGATTTCCATCTTAGATGGATCTACAGACTGCTTCACATTCTCTTCCTTTGGCGCACTCATTTCATTCATACATTGGGATTTCCCTTGTGCCGATAAACAAACAGTTTTGTCATCCATAGAAAATTCACCACCATTCTTAACCTTGGGAGTATCTTCAGCAACATGCTTCTCCACCTCACGGGTGACAGGAATCCCGGAAGCATCAGAAACATCTATGTCCATAGGCATAACCTTAACTCTGACACTTTTGCAGTCATCACTTTGCAAACCATCTTTCTCTTGGATATCCATTGAAGAATGAGATTTACAGACAACACCACATACTGACACTGAATTGCTCTCTGTCTCAGGAGTAGCATTTTGGGAGGGTTGCTCTGTTTTCAGACGCTTAGTTGAAGGTTGCAGATCATCATCAACAGATGGAGCTACTGTGCCTCCTTTGTTATATGCTTGCCTTGACTCTGAGGATTCCCTGGGTCGACCTTTTAAACTAGCTGAGCTACGCTTATTACCTTCACGGAGATATTTCTCTATTTGTCTCTTCTTGAAGTTTTTGACAAGTACACAGATAGGGCACGATTTGTCCCTGCACTGCTTGTAATGAAGCATCAATTCCCGAGTTTTAAGACAATGGAGATATGTGCAATCAGGGACCTTGCAGTGTTGTGAATGTTTCAATGTCTCTTTGCCATCCAAGCAATAACCGCTCTCACACTTACCTTCTGGTGCGCTGCAATGACGTGCATGTAACATGAACAGGATCCACCGCAAACAGTTTGTATCATATCGACCGCCATCTCCATTGAAGAGTTTACTTAATTTATTGTTTCCATCCGGAAGACGTTTCCTCTCAGCAGTGCTTGTAGGAGAAACAGTTTGACGGCTTATAGGCGGTCTTGCAGACGAGCAACGATTAACAGCTTCAGGCTGCTTAGGAGTTGTTTGACATAAGTTTACCCCGATATGTTCTCTCTCTCCATTATTGTTTTCTGATTTTTGAGTTGAGTTCTGTAGAGATGACTGCGTTTGAACCAGGGCTAATGCCGACTGCTTCTGATGAGGATGTGGTGGGAAAGATGGAGAGGAATTCAGCTGACTACTATGGAGAGGTATGCTTTGAGCACCGATATAGCTATTCTGTCGGTACTGCAACTTGGATGGTTTGAATCCATTTATAGCCTGTTTCTGAAGAGCTTCTTTGTAAACATCCAAGCTTGGTCCATGCTTGAAAGGGGTAGCTAAACCCGTAGCCAGCTGAGTCCGATAAGCATCCTCGTATAGCAAATGTTCTTGTTTCTGCAGTTGACTAGGATAAAGCTGCTGAGAACGTTGTCCTTGGTGCTCCATATCACGAGCTTGCTGGTGAAAGCCATGATCTATGAGTTGTTGACTCACCCGAGCCAAATTTTCTTTGTTAGTGGAAGCAGATTGGAAACTCTTATTCCCAAGCTGATGAAGCAGCAATCTATTTTGTTGCATTCCTTGCAGATTTGACTGATTACTTGTGAAGGTAGCATCAACTCTCAGCATAGGATTTGGTTTCAATGGAATTGAATGTGCTGCCATTGAGCCAGATGAGGTTACAACTCCGTAGAAATTACTTGAACCAAAAGAATCAGCGTTGCTCATTGAGTATCCTTCACAGGAAGAAAGCAACTTGTAAGAAGCATACCAATATGAGTTGCATAACAATTGAAAACTATCCATAACACCATGAAAGACTTAATTTCAAGAAAGCAGAGGAAGCAAAAAGAGAGAATCAGAGAGATTACTGTGCATATGTGACGCCGCCTGTAACTGATTAACAGGTTGCACCAAAGGTTTAGATAAAGTTGGCAAATGTGTTGAACTGAGGAGCTCTTCAGAAGTCATGGGTCTACTAGCAAGCTGTACGTTTCTGATCATTCCTAAGTCAGTAGTGGTTAGAGGGCTACATATCCCAGAAGTAATTTGGTGTATATTTGGCCTACAAACATCAACCATATGGACATTTGCACTAGCAGTTTGGTGGTGTCTCTGCAGGTCAGATCCAATAGCTGAAACCTTGACACCATCACTGTAGAGAGACTGATCAATATTAGCGGTTTTGTTAAACACACTGTCGCCAGAACTAATAGGAAATCCCGCGGATACTCGTTGGCAACCATTAAATAGAGAGCCTGTTAACAAACAAAGCGTACATGTCGACAAAGAATCAGGACATGAGATTGTATTTATAGTCAAGAATTTACAGATCAATAGCTGGATTTACCTCCACCGGTGCAATTAATTGGCGGTATGCTTCCAGATTGGAGAGTTGCATTTGGTAAGTTATTAGAGCTGATGAAAGGAGTGGTCATGGAAGTATCGAGCGCATGGATAGTTTGATTCCTTCCATGTGAAACAGAAGTTGGAGGAGGACAAGCACGGCGCTGAAAACAGAGTCTTTGAAGTTGTCTCAAAATAGAATCTACGCGGCGTTCAAGATTCTCTAAATCTGAGTACTCCCTCTGCAAGAAAACAAATAATCAAGAAGATGATGAGTGAATGTTTAAAACTTAAAAAAAAGATGAGGAGTTAAGAAGTGGAGGAGGAACAACCTCTGATTTGGCCAAACTCATAAGTTTCTTCTCAATCATGCCTGTGAGATCGAGAAGCTTTCGTTGGAAGGAAGCATCAGTCTTTCCAGGGAGCTTACGTTTCAAGATAGCAAAACTGAAGAGAGAGAGAGAGAGAGAGAGAGAGAGAGAGAATGAATGAGAAATCAGAGGTTTAACACAATCAAACCAACAAGAAGCAAAACTCATGATGAATGATGAAAAGTAAGTTTCTTACATCCTTGTTCGTGTAGCATTGCGTAAGTTTTCACTGAAACTAGTCTGCTCAGGAGAAACAAGACAATTCTTCTGCTCAAGAACATTCATATTCTTGAAAGCATGTGAAAAAAGCTTATGGAAGATGATTGACCTGAAAGTGAAAAACCAATCATCAGTAGTCAAAAAAAGGTCAAACCTTTTTTAATCGAAACCCTCTGAAAAGTTTCAAAATCCACAAAACACGAAGAGACAACGCGATCGAAACCAAACAAACAAAAGACAGTTACAAACCCTAGGGATTACGGACAAGGTGGAATCAAACGCTAAACCTGAGCAATTCAAGTCCAGAAAAAAATTGATTTAGGCGATGTCTAAAACAAAAGACGATGATTGAGGCCGCGAAAAACAGTCACCGAAGACACAAGTCAAAACGAGAGAGACGACCCGAGGAAACGATGGTCGGTGACTGATTACCACACGTGCGATTGTGACGGCAGCAAACAGTGGAAACCAAAAACACCGAAATTATTTATTTTATTTATTTTCCTCGAACGTGGGGAGCCAATATTTGTTTTTTTAATTTATTTACCTGACAAATTAATATAAATATAGTTTTGACCCCCAACAAAAAAAAAAATTAATTAAAATATAGTTTTAATTTGTTGGCTGATTTGAGTTTGACTATAAAAAACAAGGGTGAATTGGATGTATATTATAAATTGGTGTCTTAATTGGGTGAATAGCATGGAAAGTGGTTAATTAAGAGAGTAGCAGTAGTCAACAATTTGTAGGTAACTGAAGTGACTTTTTTGCCCTTAAAACGAAGAGAGAGAGGACGCTGCAGTATTGCAGCAACATTGATGCAGGAACATTGATCGAAAACAACATCTGACAACAACAAAAAATCATATATTTAATGGCATACCCATATTGTATGAAATGTATAGATAAACATGTTTATAGTTGAGCGTGCATAAATGTTGATGAATGATTTCGTGTTATGTGTCAACTATTTCGTGTTTTGTGTCAATTATTGTGAATGTAGACAACTATATGGCACAAATAAAATGTTATATGAAAAATCATACTGAAGAATGTGTTGGTCTAAATGATGTACACATGTAAAAATAGTTATCTACTCCTTAGCTCTATTTTATGAAATATATGTCTATTTCATGATGATTAACTTCTAGGAATATAGACAGCTATCTCACAACCATAATGATATGTGAAATCAAATACGACAGTATAATCATCTAATCTAGACAAATAATGTAGTGGATTATTTTGGAAAATGGAACAGGCGATGTATAGTCTTATACATAATTTCTTATTGAGACATACATATGTAAATGAGATAGAGAACTACAAAAATAGTAGACTATTTGGGGGAGGAAATGTAGTTGACTATGTATTATATCATACTGAAAATGTGATATAAAAATGTAGAGATCTGAAGTAGTTCTCTATCTTTTGAAATAGCTGGTAATTGAAGTGTCGATAACATATAGTTCTCTATGTTTGCATTGGTTAAAGAACCATAAAGAACCACTGATACAATCATAAATGATATATGAAATCAAAATAATTATAAAGTATAATAGATAAATAAATATATTAATAGTTATCTATTGAGAATAGTCAGCTACTAAAATTATAGTCGTCTATTTGGGACATACTAATCTATCTATTGAGAGTAGTCAACTATAAGCGATTTAGAAATATTTATACATTAAAGCCACCTACTTAGACTACTTATAGTCGACTATATATACATATAGCTATGTGAAACAAAAATAAATAAAAAATAGTCTTATATGTTGTCATACAAAGCTAAATAGATTAGACAACTACTTCAGAGACATAATTATCTACTTTGGACCAAAGTAGTCGACTATTTGTTTGTATCTAAATCGACCTAAATAAAACAACAAATAGTCATCTATTAAAAATTCATATAGATCAGTTCATCTTTGAAATGAGAATCGTCTATCTTGTGAGCATATAAAGCTAAATAGAATAGAGAACTACGTCGAAGACATAATTGTCTACTTTGAACTAAAGTAGTCGTCTATTTATAGCTAAATTGACATAAATAAACAATATATAGTCATCTATTAACAATGCATATAAATCAATTCATCTTTCAAACTCCATACTTATAGCAAGTCTATGTTGTGAGCATATACATCTAATAGAATAGACAACTACGTCGAATACATAATTATCTACTTTGGACTAAAATAGTCATCTATTTATAGCTAAATTGACATAAATAAACAATAAATAGTTAGCTATTAACAATGCATATAGATCAATTCATCTTTGAAACTCCATACATATAGCAATTTGAAACAATAAACAAAATTTAGTAGTTGACACGCCTGAGGTCTTTCGAAGAGAAGAAGAAATGTGACTGAAGCCAAAGAGCATTCGGTGTTCCTTCGCGGAAGACTCTACCGGTGACGAAGCTTGGTCGCCTTCTTCATCGCCTTGTCTTCGAGAGAGTCTTTCTTTTCTTCAATATTTATGACGGGGCGGTGGAAGAAGTGGAGGAGTTACAGAGGAGAAACAGAGAGCTTGAGAGAGAAGTGGAGGAGATGAGATCGGAGATGGTGAAGTTGTGGCGGTGGACGGTGGTGGCGAAGGAGGCGGAGGAGAGCTTGTGCTAGTGCAAGATACAGAGAGGGAAAGAGTGATAGCGACACCGCAAGAAGAAGAAGGAGTCGAGAGATGAAGACAGAAAAGTCTCCCCTCGGGAAGCTGGCCTGGGAGTGTGCGTTCAAATTTCAAAATTCACATGCCTACAGCTTAGCCCACTTGAATTGTTTAATTTTTGAACGTAGAAAGAGGAAGTATTGTCAGTTTACGGAAAAACGTTTATGATGTTAGAATATATAAAGAATGTTAAGAGTTAAAATAGTAGAGAGAGATTTTGGGTTTTTCCACTTCTACTTTCTACAATATTTTATTAATATGTTATGGACTCAATTATGTTCTCCAAAAATGATATCCATGCCAATTTCCCAAAAAACAAATCATGTTTTGTAATATACTAGATAAATGACCCACATATATGCGGGTTTGTAATATAATATTTTATAAACTGTAAAAAATTTAATCAATTAAAAATAAAAATAAAAATTAAATCACCTGCAATAAATAAATAAAATAAAATTGAGAACGTTGAAACCACTAATTCAGAAGCCTAACATTTATTTATTTACTTTAATTATTTTATTATTTGATTTTCAATTAAATTTATCACATATTTTCAAATTATTAGTTTTCATATTCTATTTGAATTAATATTAATTTTTAATTCATTTTTTAAATCTTGGTGAAATCATTCTCATGTTTTAGTTGAATTATTTTGACTCTTTTAATATTTTATAAACCGCACAAAAATAGAAAACAAAATCATATCGTCCGTAAAAATAAATAAAATAAGATTAAAAACGTCGATGTGAAACCGCTCATAAAAAAACCTACAAATTATTTATTGATTTTGATTCTTCTAGTTTTTTTATATTAACTAAATTTTCAATTAATTTTTTCACACATTTCTAAATTATTAGTTTTTTCTATTCCTATTTAAACTATGTTTACTTTTTATTATGTAACTACTCATATATCTTTTTTTAACTCTTGACAAACCGATTTACGTATTTTTATTTGAATTAGACTTACTCACATTTTTTAATTATATTTGAATTTTTCTTTTTCACTTATGAATCAAGTATTATCTTTCTTCCAATAAAAACGAATTATATGTGTTTCATCACTTGGTTTCTTACTTTTTATAATTTTCACAACATGAGAAACTTTCAAAATAATTTTCTTCTCATACATCAATTTTACAATATTTAGGATGTCTACGTAGTGGTAAGTCTTTAAAAAAACCACAATACAATGTACATTTTTTAGTCTGATTTCAAAATATAATGATATTAGATTTTTTTTTAAATGGAAAATTTTATTTTGACATGTGGCTAAACCTAATTTAAAACAAAAATTTTAGAAGAGGTTAATGAAAATTTAAATTGCTTGGTGGTAAGATCGAGAGAGTACAAAATTATTTAAATAAAGGTGAAATATTATAATCCTTAAAGATTTGGATATGTAAACCTAATTCTATTCAAAAGATTTTTACATGTGTATTTAATATTCTAATGAAAAAAACGTGTTTGATTTTCTTGTCATATCTATTTGTATTTAAAATCAAAATATATGTAAGCATGTATATATGTAGTTTATTTACTTTTTTTAATGAATTACTAAAATAAGCTAATTGGAAAATATTGAGATATATTGTTTTTATCCAATAAGAGAATAATCGATGATTTTTATTAATAAAAAAGCTGAAATAAAATTTGTAGAAGAGATTATTGAAATTTGAAATTTCTTGGTAAGAAAATTAAGCGAAAACAAAATCTTGTTATATAAAGGCAAAATATTATAATCTTTGAAGATTTGGGTATGTAAACCTAAGTCTATTTGAACTCAAATTTTTTTTACACGTGTATTAATTAATATTCTAATGAGAAAATTTTGAAACCTAATTCATCTTAATAAACGTAAAGAAAAAGAATGGTTGTGCTAAAAAACAAAACCTAGACATATAATAAAGTTAATATATTTAAAGAAATAGACCATGTTTATCAACTAATTATTTTAATAAATTATTTATTAGAAACTAATTAATTTTTTTGATATATATTGATTTTTATAATCTATTTGATAAATTTAAATATATAAGTTTAAAAAGAAATATATAAGTTTAAAAAGAAATAAGATTTGTATGACACATGTCAAAATTTAATTGAAAAAAATTACATATGTCAAAATTCGAGAGACTGGTTGACACGTATCACGATGGTGTTAATGCGCATCAAACTTTATATAATAAGATTGAACAAAAGCATGAATATCGTGGGGTGTGACGAGCTGTCGTTTTTTCAATTTTGAAACGGGACGCAGTTGCATAGCCAAAACAGAAAATAGTTTTTTTTTCGAGGATGAGGCAAGAGAGTTGCAAACAAACAATGGCAGCCACAATTTCGCCGGCGATTAGGAACAAATGAGCAGCGTTTCCGTCGCAATGAAGGTCGCTGTTATCGGAAGTGGAAGTGGGTTTTCTCACTCTCATTGATAAATCTCGTTTTTTGGTTTCTATTATGGAATTAGTAAGTATAAGATTGTCTATATCTGAGCAGTTTCCGGAGCTGTGTGCGCATCGACCCTGGCGAGGAATGGCGTCTCCGTCACAATCTTCGAGTCCGGTCGTGGACCCGGTGGTCGCATGTCTCAAAGAAGGTTCCTTTTTCCTCAAATTATATTCCTTTTCCGTTAGAACCTTTTCATCTATAGACTATAATGTTAGTTTTAGCAGAGGGATTGTTAATTTGTGATTCCGATGAAACCTGAAAAGTGTTTTCAAGCAGAGAAATTGGTGAAGATGGGAAGGAGTTGATGTTCGATCATGGAGCTCCGTTTTTCTGTGTGAGCAACTCTGATGCAATGGCCCTTGTTCACGAGTGGGAGTCCAGAGGTATTGTTTCTGAATGGAAACAAGTTTTTGGGAGTTTCGATTTTGCCTCCAACAAGTTTCTTGGCATCAAACAGGTTTTTCCATCAACTAGGATTGATTGATCGATTTGCTTCTTATGATTCATCTTGGAGTTTCAAGTGTTTTCTTATTTTAATGTGTCTACTGTCTAGGAAGGGGATGCAAAGAAGTATGTTGGTGTTCCGGGCATGAACTCTATATCTAAGGCCTTGTGTCACGAATCCGGTACTTTTTCTAATCTTTCTAGTCAAGAGATTCAACTCAAAGCACTGAAACATCCGTATATGTGATCTTCATCGTAGGTGTTAAAAGTATGTTTGGAACTGGTATTGCTAAGCTGGAATGGTTGGAGGAAGAGATACCATGGCTGTTGAAAGATTCAAAAGGAGAAAACGTGGGTCGTTTCGATGGAGTGGTTGCTTCAGATAAAAACATTGTTTCTCCAAGGTTTACTCAAGTAACTGGACTCCCACCGCCTCTAGGTAAGACTTGCAGGAACTCAGTCCTCCTACACTTACCGTTTCAGTGTTATATCACATTTGTCTCTATTTACTTTTATTTGCTTGTCTAACGCAGACTTAAATCTAGTCCCGGAGTTGGCGACTAAGCTGCAGCATATTCCTGTTTTACCATGCTTCTCTCTTATGCTAGCTTTTAAGGAGCCATTGTCTTTGGTAAGATACTCGCTTGTCCACTGTGTAATCAGCGGTTGTAGATCAATCTATTAGCCAAAGTATTTGGGTTCATCTGCATAAATTTGCAGAAACAGGGCCTTAGCTAATTTCTGTCGTTTGCATATTCTATGATTCTTGAATCAGATACCAGTAAAAGGCTTATCTTTCAAGAATTCAGAGATTTTGAGCTGGGCTCACTGTGATAGCACTAAGCCTGGACGGTCTACTGATAGGTAGATCACTTCACTAACCAAAACAAAAGTGTAACATTACAGTATTTTGAGCAGTTTCAACCAAATTTATGGGGTAAGATTGCGTCATGTTCTAAATTCTTAGGGGTTTTATCTTGATTGTTTAGTGAAAGATGGATAGTGCATTCTACTCCAGACTACGCCAACAGTGTTATTGCCAAGACCGGCCTCCAAAAGCTATCAAATGAAACGCTAAACAAAATATCTGAAGAGATGTTCAAAGAGTTTCAGTGCTCAGGCCTTGTTAGTTCTCTCCCCTTTTTCATGAAATCCCACAGATGGTAAGCATCCTGACTCTTAGTCCTTCTGTAATCTCTTGTCAGCTTAATGATCTGTTGTCTTTAGGGGAAGTGCGTTTCCAGCCAAAAGCATAGCCGTAGAGGAGAGGTGCCTCTGGGATAGAAACAGGAATCTAACAATCTGTGGAGACTTCTGTGTCAGCCCAAACGTCGAAGGTGCCATACTCAGTGGCTTAGCTGCAGCGTCAAAGCTTTTGCAGACTTCCTTATAGTTACCCTATTGAGTGTATCCCAATACCTCAAAACAGAGTTATATATACATTCTTACATAAAGATTCTACTAGAATCATGTAAAATGACAATGACAGTCTTCCTCGTGAACTCTTTCCGCCGATGAAACAGATATACATATTCGAATATCTTGTGATCTTCCTAAATTTCTACTTTGTTTCTTGAAAAATGACAGCAAGTGCAGTTCTATCTTTGAAAGTGCCATTCACAGTACTTATCAATCAGTGGTTCCGATTGGCAACATTTATGAAAGTAAGCAACCTAATTTAACTTGACCATTTCTGCTTATTTGATGTACAAACCGAACAATGCCTTTGCGTTGATGAATATATGTGCACTGGTTGGCTCAAAGGATTCAATATGTTTCCTTATCGAGGAATCTTGTTATTCTAAGGTTTTTGTTCTTAAAATTGATTCTGATGAATCTAATTCTGTTGCAGGGAGGGACCCCTGCCTTGGCTATGCAATCAATTATCCCATCATGTTCACAGGCAATGATGTTTCAAATTGGATTTTTGATTAAGCGTTCTAGAGGTCCCTAAAAACCAGATCTTTAGATCGAGACAAATGGAACTAGGATGAAATTCATATGTATAACGTCTTAAGTGGTATTTTACATGAATCTACTGGGTACAAGAGTGAGGAAATGTTTATACAATCAGACACACACACCTTATTCCCCCATGAAGAATTGTTCCAATCATGAATATGAATATAGCGATAATAACTCTCGACCATCAGCAATTCCAAGCAGTGCTTGGAATACCAATGTTGGTCAAGAGGCTCTCCGAGCTGCCTTCACCGTAACTCTGTGATTCTTTAGCCCCGAGGCTTCCATCGATCTTAGTGATCTGACTGAGCAGAGCTCTGATAACCATCTGATCTGAAGAACAGAATGAGTCGAACCCTGGGAGCGTGGAACCACCAGTGAGCAAGGACTTGTTAGGGTTCTTGCAAGGAGTCTTGAGTTCGGAGAATGAATTGGTTAGGTTTGCGTTTAAGGTTTGGTTCTGTGACAAATTGGAGAAGCAGGGCACTTGCTCATTGATGATGTAGTGATGATCATCAGTGAAGTAAGAAGAGGGTACTTGGTCAAAGCTGATGTGAGAATCCATCAATGGAGGAAGAGAAGCAGAGGCTGTCTCATCAAAACAGCTTCCCATGTTGTCTCTACACGAAACTCTTTCTGTGTTCTTATGGAACACTCTGCACAAGACCCAGTCTTCCTGTTTTCCCCAACAACACAGAAACATGTATTTGTACTCTTTACAGATTTGCTAAGAAGACATTGAGTGATGATCAATAACTGGAACTAGCTGTGTGTACCTTTGGAGAATTCAGAGAATGATTGGGAGGATCAAAAGATCCTTGGAGACGAAATTCGTGCATGACCCAATCGGTTTTTCGACCTCGAGGAGCTCGACCTTGATAGAACACCAATGTCTTCCTCATCCCAACAAGCTTACCCTTTCTTAGAATAGCTCTGTCTTTCCCGGTAGCTTTCCAATATCCGGTGGCCGTTGCTCGGTTTGTTCTCAGCCCCGTTGCGTATTTCCGATCTCTTTGGCTGTAGAAATACCAATCCTTCCCTCCCACACATGCCATTTCTGATCATTTACATAACAACATACACACACAAAAACTAGTTTAATACATAGGATAATGAATCCTTTTTTTTTTAGTTTAGAAAAAAAATAATAATAAATGATATCTTAATATGTGTGCAAAAAACTTTAAACATCAAAAAAATAAATTTGGTTTGTGTTTGAAAACAACAACAAAAAAAGAGAAATATATCTTCATCAAATGAGTGATGACTAAGCATTCAATAACTATCATGCAGTTGAAAGGTCAATATCTTTGATTTGAAAAATAATCAAGGAGAGGCGGAAGGAAAGGAGAAGAAGAATACTACTAATTATGATCAAACAGAACTAATAGTATTATTTTTTTTAACTAAAAAATAATGTCACACTCAAATGCTATAAACCAACAAAATCTAGAAATTGACTTATTCGTCGTTACTATCTTATTTTATTTTATCCCAAGGTTTTTCAAGAATTTTGGTTGAGGATATAACGCCAAGAGTGTCAACTTCTCATATAACTCTATTTATAAATATACGTGTCTCAAGAAATTTCGCAATTATTACGTAATATATGTTTATAAGAATTATAAGCATGTATAAATGTGTATTTTTTCCGCAAAATTGGTAATTATATGTTTGAATAAGGATTGTTCTCTGCGTTGAAGTAAAATATTTGGAAATAAAGTGAATTTATAAACTAGGTGACATCATCCAACTTTTGTTTGTTTGTTTGTTTGTAGACCACCATGAACACATTTGATCTTTTAATTGCATATATGTCATCCAAGTTAAACACTTGATTATATATAGTCTGTTAAAAAGAAAAGAAAAAAGATTAGAGAGTAGTAGTAGACGTACTTGGGATGTCCCAAGGCTCGCACTTGTTGAGATCGACATGGATCAAGATGATGTCATGGTGATCTGGTTCTGGTTCTGGTTGGTCAACGTGAAGTGATCGCCTCATCAAGTAATCGCAGACAAGCTCGTCGTCCTTTGGGTGAAATCTAAATCCAGGAGGCAACTTCGCCTCCACCTTGCTTATACTACTCGATTCCTTCTCTTCTTCTGCCTCCATCATCTATCTATCTCTATTGATCACGTACGTAGGTTTTGTTTTGATTAAGGGATGGTTAAGAGGAAAAGAGAGATAAAGAGAGAGATTGAAGAATAATTATTGGGATCATTTTGGGTGTGTCCGAGGAGGAAGACCCCCTTGGTTTATGTAGTAATTAATTTCCCAAGAAGCCGTCAACGTCTATATATATATATATAATTTTTTTTTTTTTTTTTTTTTTTTTGATAAAAACGTCTATGTATTTTATTTCCATCAAACTCGAAAATTTTATATTGAACAACTAGTAAGTATTATTTTAAATTAGCAACCAAGAATATCATTGTAAAATTATAATACTATAACCATATATTAGCATTTCCATGAAGGGCACCTTTTTAAATTATTAAAATTACATACTCTATTGTAAATAAGTAATTAAAAGCAAAAATTACATATTTTTTGCTTAGATGATAAAAATGATATTCTATTATATAAAGGAGAATGCACTCAAAATTATAATTCATTAGATCGTGACAAGTGTCATTTTAATTGAGATAATGACACGTATTAATATACTAACGTATAAAATTAATTTTAATTTAAATAATATTTCTTTTTTATCTAAAAGTTAAAAGAAAAATACATCATCACAAAAAAAAATGTCCTAACGTAACAAAAAAAGTCAATATCCTTCTGTAAAAAAATTTTCATTAAAAAAAAGGAAAATTTGTAAACAAAAGAGAATGCACTCAAAATTATAACTCATTAGATCGTGACATATGTCATTTTAATTGAGATGATGATAGGTGTTAATATACTAACGTATAAAATTAATTTTAATTTAAATAATATTTCTTTTTTATCTAAAAATTAAAAGAAAAATACATCATCGCAAGAAAAAAATGTCCTAAAGTAACAAAAAAAATCAATGTCCTTCTGTAAAAAAAATTGTCATTAAAATAAGGGAAAATTTGTAAACAGAGATTGTGATACATATCAATATATTAATATAAAAATATAATACATCATCGCCAAAAAAAAAAATCCTAACGTAACAAAAAAAAGTTAATGTCCTTCTGTAAAAAAAATTGTCATTAAAAAAAGGGAAAATTTGTAAACAAAATGTCACTAAAAAGGTAAAAGGAAAATTTGTCAAAAATATCATTAAAAAAAACTAAAAGAGAAAATTTGTAAAAAATATCATTAAAAAAAAGAAAAAAATTTGTTTCATGTCAATACGTTTAAAAACAAAAAAGGAAAAATGCCATAACTAATCGAAAAAAAAAAGGAAAAAAAATACATCATTGGAAAAATTTGTAAAAAAAAATGTCATTAAATAAAGGTAAATGGAAAAATTTGTAAAAAATGTTATTAAAAATTTTGTTTTTAAAAGGAAAATTTGTAAAAAAAAAATACCATTAAAAAAAGAAAATTTCTTTCATGTCAATACGTTTAAAAACAAAAAGAAAAAGAAAACTGTCATAACTAATCGAGAAAAAAAAGAAAAAAATACATCATTCAAGCAAATCATGAATTCGAGAGTTCCACAAATCGATCAAAGCTATTTTACTCTAAATTTTGCCCAACATGAGTGTGACACGTAGGCAAAATCGTAACTCACCAGATCGTGACATGTGTTACTTTTAATTGACATTGTGACACGTGTCAATATATTAATATAAAAATATAAATTTTCTTTCTTTACATTATTTATTTCTTAAATCAAAATGTAGTGTAATTAAAAGGAAATAATAGTCTAAAAAAAAAATAAGACATGTTATTAAAAAAATTAAAAGGAAATAGTAAATCAAAAAGACTAAAAAAAGGAAAATAAGACAAATTATTTCTATGTAGTGTAACTAAAATGAAATAATAGTCTAAAAAAGAAAATAAGATATATTATTAAAAAAATTAGAAGGGAATACTAAATAAAAAAACTAAAAAAGGAAAATAAGACAAAATATTTCCAATTTCTAAAAGCATTAGTGCGGCATATAAAAAATTGATATTCATGAGATTACGACATATTTTGTTAATACTTTTAAATTTATTTACTAATATATTTTGTTAATTTTTTTACTATTTGTTTAACACTAATGACATATATAGACATAAATTTGATAGAATGCATTATGCATATACTATTTTGACATAAAAATTTTGGGTATTATTGATTGACAAGGAATGTATGGAGTAAAAATATGGTTTTAATATTATGGATGAAATACATGAGTTGTATTGCGAGATGAAATACATGGAGTTGAAATTCAGTTTGAAACAAAGTTACTAATCAACATCTAAAATAAGTGTGCGAATAACAGTCAAAATCTAAATATTTACATCAACAAGATTTAACATATATTTCTTACATTTTCATAAATTTTATCTTTATGAAATTTAATCGATTATCGACACGTTCTACTTTTTTTTATCATTTATAAATAAGTTATAATTAAAACCCCGCGTATTACGCGGGTCCTAATCTAGTAATAATATAATAGAGAGGATATATAAGTACAAATTTGTTGATATTATATATGATTTATACTACTATCAAAAAAACACATACGAACATAATGAAAATATTTAGGGTTAATTGTTTGCCTTGAAATTATTTATGTCGAGGATGTTTTTTAGGCAAATCTTAGATAATAAGTAGAAGAACAATTTCTGCTTCGGTATAAGACACTAGAGTATATAAAACTTGGTTGCACGACTATAGTATGAACTAGCAAGTGAAAAAAAAAAAAAACAAGATTTAGATTAATTGGTTTAAACGTTTAATAATGCATCATATATGTTCTGTATACATAAACAGTGGGATGGCTGCCATGAAACAGGAGACAACAATTAAAGAATGTAATATCGTCCATTTGATTGATTTCTTATTTACTAATAATGGTAAATTATTATTTCGAAATAGTTTTATTAAAACACATGTCGGTTTTTCTGATTAGTTTTTTGCATTCGTCATTAGAAAATGGTCTCGCATTGTAATCTCCGCCTTTAATACGCCAATTATATCATTAGTCGTAGTCGTAAACACAATTGCTACGTTTTAAAAACAAGATAATCCGAGTAAATCAACTAAATAATTCATTTGAACAGCTGGATCCGAGAGGCCCGCGTGGCCCAAAGACGTAGACCATTCATCTTGCCCTATGCTAAATTCCACAGTTTATATTTATAATAAAAAGGTGAACTAATTAATCAATCAATGGTCATTACATGGATTTTAGAGATATAAATAATCAAAACTTGGCCTTAATTATGGGCATGTCCATTATATAGATGTGCCGCGTGCATATACAAACCATTGTCTATTAGAATGTTACTATTGTCTTCTATCAAAAATATTGAAAGATTTGTGGAGTGGTATATAAATGACACCTCTCCACTTGTTGCTAATTAATTTTTAGTCAGAAGTGCTTGATTTCTAAAAATGTTATTTTTGTTGTTACCTCAAATTATCATATTGTATGTTACATACTGATACTACTAGTAATTTTTTAATAACAAGGATGTGATGGTCAAACAACCGCATACCATTTTCTTAGGAATTCCTATAATGTTTTCTTTCTTCAAATCTTCTCGTTTTCTTTTTAGATTCTACTATTTTAATGTAGCTTTCTTCGTTTTATCATAAACAATTATCTCAAATTATATAACTTTATCATTGTAATTTTTACATTTAATTTGAAAATTCTTTATGAGAAAAAAAATAAATATCAAGGATATTTTGAACCGTTTTAAACGATTGCAATAACGATATGGTCATTAAATGTTAAAACAGTGAAGACAGAAATGAGAATAGTGAATAACGAAGAAGAAGCTGGTCCATATACATAAAGATTCAATGAAAGCGTGGTGAATGTATTGGGTTCGATGTTGTCGTTTGTGACATTGGAGAAGTGGTAGTGATGGCCACAACTACAAAACCTTTAAACTTGACTTGGTCAAACTTCAATTTCTATTTACTTTTTCGAAACTACTGGATAGAGACAAAACTTTATTTGAGTTCCTATTTGATTTTCAATGTACTTTCGGAATCATCATAGCTCGTCTATTCGATTGGATAAAACCAAAATTCTTGGAGAATGTGCGTGCGGTATTGTATTTTTGCATTATTCCATTATTATTATCATACAATATTGTATGTTTTAGCCCATGCAATGCATACATATTATTGTTATTTTTATCACCGATCTTTTGTTATAGTTGCCAAAACAAAATTTGCCGGTAGACAATGCATGCTAGAAGTTTTCGAATTCTGATTTCGAAATATAAGAAAATACATCTAATCTTAATAGGTGAAGCATCGTTAATCTATATTTTGTGTTTTTTAAATGTATTTGTTACAATTATTGATGTATATGTGTCTATCATAAAATCTTGAATCCAGACAAATATTCGTTCGACCGGTGGGTGAGATATAAGATTTTATGTTAGATCTCAAGTTTCATTCCAAGAGTCACTTCTGATGTTTTCTTGATATAGAATTTGGAAGACAAATTTTGAAAAATATTATTTTTGAAATGGCACTTTTTAAAAATGTCATTTTTCTAAATTTTTTTCAAAAATATCATTATAATTATATTATTTATTCAAAATATTATTTATGTTTTTGTTAACTATTTTATATTAAAATTTAGTTTTTAGGGTTCAAGATTTGTTAGGGGTCAAAACCATTTTTAAGATTTAAGATTTTAGGGTTTAGAGTTTAAAAATTATTAGTAAGTGGTATTTTTCAAAATCGATAACTCATTATGACACTTTTAAAACTTACCACACTAAAAATGACATTTTTAAAATTCTCCTAATTTGGAATTAGCTGCTAGTTGAATTGTTTGGACAAAAATTGAGATAGTTATATTGAATTACAACAATTTAATATTAAATATCATTGAGCTTCGGAAGTTGGCGAGAATATCGGTCCCTTTTTCTGTTTGTCTTTCCTCTCTTTATATAGAGAATGTATCGTGTTTATCCTTTTCCTCTCATAAATAAGAATAATTCATTATATATTTTTCTGGAGTTTATCCACTATTCAGAAATATTCTTTTGAAATTTATTCATTCAAAAGATCCTCAAATTTCGAGATTTTTTATCCCATATTGTTTAGGATTTATCTTTTGTTTCCTTAATATTGTAAACTTTAAAATTACTTACCAAATTTAGCTCAGGATAAAATTATGCCCAACAAACATAAGCATTTGAAGTGAATAGAATTTTTGCAAAATAATCATAAAATTCTAAAAAATGGTTTTAATATATTAATAAAATTTCGTTTTTTATTTATACTTTTAACATTCTAAAATATATGTTGGAATCACGTTTTTTACGTGAAAAGTGGTATATACCATTTTCGATTGTTGAATGTAATATGGTCACAAAAGCATAACTCTATAAAAATTGAAATATATAGAAACTTAAGTATATATATATCATTTCAGCGGAATTATAATTACATTCTTATTATTGAAATCAAACCAAAGATTAACCACCATTCAAACATGGGTTCTTCATTCTTGTGAACTTCCCTTATATCAAGAGATACTTACACATCAATCTCTGATGATCAATTGCCAAATCTTCTTTGAGACAAAAAAAAAAAAAAGAATCAACCAAATAACTGGGGATTTATTGCCAGCTTGAGATCATATATATGTGAATAATACAAATCAAATCTCAAACCACACTCTAACACAAAACGTGTGCTTATGAGCAGTCTCAATTATTGGTAGGTGACCATAATAACGAGAGAAAATAATAAATTTTCACATAAGAAACAAGAAATAAAAAACTAAATGCTCAAACAAACCATATCTAAGTTTTTATCATATTTCCTCTCTCAATAACATAAACATTCACAAAATGGTCAAAGTATCATGTGAAATAAAATCTTAAGAATGTGAATATCAATGACTTTAGGCCCATAACGTAGTTAAACCCGACCCATTAACAAATGACCGACCCGAATGGATCCGGCAAGTGAAACAGCACAATGGAATCTCTCTCTCTGTCATAATCAATGAGCTGTATATAATGCTTGTCTCTGTCACTCTCACTTCTCTCCAAACCCTTAAAGAATCTCTCTTCTCCGTCTGGATATAGTCGGCAAATGCCCGAAAGATTATTCTTTTCATATATCAATGGCTTCCGCTTGCGTTAAAAACGCCGGTTTTTCGCCGGAGAAGTTCTCTGCGTACGGATGGACGAGTCCTAGAATGTCGTTGAGCAGAGAAGACAGGCGAGGAAGCTCTTCCTCCGTCGCAGACAAGGAACCTACATCTGATCCGGTGCCGGAAAACCAAGATCCAGTGGTGGATTTTGAGTTTTGTCTCGAAGATCCGGTCACAATGCTCTCCGCCGACGAGCTCTTCTCTGACGGAAAGCTCGTGCCTTTGAAGTTCTCTGGTCCGAAGACGAAGCAGCAGACGTCGATTACCGAACCGACGGGAACACCGGAGGTTCTGAAATCATGCCGGAGACTAGAGATGGAGATCTCCGATCTCTTTTCCCCGAAAGCTCCTCGTTGCACGACTAGATGGCGAGAGATTTTAGGGCTCAAGAGGCTTGGTAACACCAAGGCACAAGAATCTGTTAAACCCACTTCTTCTTCTTCTTCTTCTTCTTCCACAAACCCCAAAACGTCGTCGTTTAAGCAGTTTCTTCACCGGGGATCCAAATCCTCGCCGCCGGCTGAAGCTTCACCGTTGCTCAAAGAATCAGACATCTCCGAAACGATATCGATCGCCTCGTCGCGACTCTCTCTCTCATCTTCGTCTTCCTCTGGCCACGAGATCGATGACCTTCCCAGACTCTCTCTCGACCTCGACAAACCCAGTCCCAACCCCTTCGCTCCCTCTCGGACCCATTTACGCAACCCTAACCAACCCAGGATCAGATTAGCCAAGCCGAGGCGTCATCACCCACCGTCGACGCCTTCCGCAGACGGATCATCATCATCTTCGGCGAACATGACCGCCGGCGAATCTCGGGGAGTCACGGTGACGGCGGATAGTCCGAGACTCAACGCTTCAGGGAAAATCGTGTTTCACGGACTGGAAAGAAGCTCAAGCAGTCCCGGAAGCTTCACCGGCGGACCAAGAATGAAGCAGCACCATGGAATGCCGAGATCTTACTCTACTAATGTCAGAATCACGCCGGTGCTTAATGTTCCGGTTTGTTCGCTGAAATCAGGACTCTTCTTCGGCCAGCTTTTCGCCTCATCGTCAACTTCGTCTTCATCGTCTTCTTCTCCGTCGCCGGGGAACAAATCGCAGTTACAGAGCAACGGCAAGAACCGGACCAATCGAACCAGGCTTGAACCGAAATTCGAACAATAAGAAGTAAACCGGATTGGGTCTCAGGAGGTAACCGATATGATTTTTTAGGCAGATGACGTGGGGGGAAATCCTAACGCTTTTGTTTTTTGCGGGGCTGTCTTGTAAACTGAGATTATATTTGGGGGCAGAATATGTAAATACGGTTTAACTATTTCTTTCTCGGTTTAATTATCGCATTAATGACTTTCTAATTTCAATTCATAACCTCATCACTCGAGTCATTGATTTTACTTGGAAAGACCAAACAGCATAAAATAGTATTTCTATGTTAATAACAATAAATTCGATGAAGATTAAAAAAATTCTGACCAAAAAGTATGATGTGCTTGCCATGTTCGGAGATCGCTTCAAAAGATTTCTGTCTGTATACAAATATTTTTTTAGACAGAATAACCTAATAATGTTTAATGAATTTGAGTGCTTTGTAATTACTGGTTAGGGGATAAGTTCTTGGTTTAATTATTAGAGTTACGAAAAGAAAAAAACAGAGACTATATCACCTTTTTGGTTACTTTTTTTTCTTTCTAATAATGTGTTTGCATGTCATTTTAAATACGACAACTTGATAAGCTTAATATGGAACAAACAAAAGCTTAGTTAGTTTAATAGTTTAAGGAAAGAAACTAAAAAGACAGCTTTTGATTTGGTTTATAAAACAAGAAAAAAGTAGAGAGATAAGTACTAATTGGAATTGCATGTGTAGTTAGTAGAGTAGAGAGGCATAGACTGAAACTGGTCGGTCGACCAAATCAAGAGAGGATCTCAAATGTCATTAGAAAACATATTAGACTCTTTACCTTTTGCAATGTTCAAAAAGTTGACAGCGTAGCTACTAGCTAATCAGACGTTAAATAAAGTATATACTATTTAGCTAGTATTAAGGATATTTTTAATTATGTATTGATTAGTCCTCTAATCTTGCTCTAAAAAATCTAAGCCTAAGTAACATAATATCACAAGACATGCTTCTATATATCAACTAACTAGTTACTTATTAAAAGAGTCGATTTCAAAAGGTTGAAATTTAGTTGAAATCTCAGTAATATGATCACATTCTTCTTGAATCTGTTGTCTAGATTATGTTTAATATAATATGTTAATAAGCTGTGTTTTGGAGATCTCAAGAGGCTGAAGAGGCATTAGTATAACGTAAATAAGTAATTAAGAGGGGCAGATCTGGGATTACTGTTGATGGTCAAAGCGTGAAGAGAGCTGTCATTCGTATAGTAGTAGTAGCTGCAGACTAATAATTCCCAGTAAATCAAGTTCGTTGCTTCGAATAATTATTCGTATTATTTTAAAAATAAAATAAAATAGAAATAGAAAAAAATTAAAGTTGCTCGTGATTCTGATTTCTGGAACATCAATTTTTAAATCCCAGCCGTTGGATTCTTCTTCGCCAATCGCCACAATATGACGACAACAGTACATGCAGATACACATTATGTATATATATATTGCATTTACATTCTTATAAATTATTTTTTAGAATTTTTTTGAGTCTAGAAGAGTTATCATATCAAACACAGACAATCACTTCATTTTGTCATACTTTACTAGTGAGAAGTAGCCGTTAGGTCAAATAATAGGATCTATCAATATCAATTTATTAACGACACAACACAATAAATTAAGCCTATATATAAAGTTATTGCTGGAGTAGTATTTTTGTATGCCATATCAATCAATATAGATCTGAAATCAATGCAAATTGTCTCACCGGACCTATCTTCCTCTTGTCATTTGTTTTGCTATAGCAAATACTCCAAATTGAATCACATTCAAATAGTCAAATACATTTTCCTAATCATTAAATACTACCACTAACATTTTATACACCACTATTACATTATGCGAAATAGAAATTGATAATGAACAATTTTTATTAAAAAAATGTAAAGGTAGAAAGGCAAATGAATGAGAGAACGTGATAGTTCCCAGTGTTGTGCCCTCTGTAAAGATTCTCTCTCCCCCAATTGATTAATCTCACTCTGCTCTTTTTGCATGTGTCTTTTTTTTGCATCTTCTTTAATTTCTCTCACTCTATATTTTATACAAAATGTCACGACAAATGGCTTAAGTAGAAAAAGGCCGACAAAGAAGAAAAGATTAGTTACAAATAATCGTTTTTAGTCCATGAAACGGCGATTAAATTAGTATATAGACGTGGTCTAACTATAATTTACGCATATATAATCATCCTTTCTTGATCTTGTTTTCTTTTACAAGAAAACGACAAATCTCATAAATATAATATCATATCTAAACCCTAATTAAGCCTAGATACGGTTTTTACTTTTTACTGATAACTCTAAATCTAATACATGGCGCTCATGCTGAGTTTCCCTTTATTTATGTATATGTTGGATTTTTGCTAGACTCGACACGTAGCTAGGATGTTTCTGATCAAATGTTTTGGTATTTGTATATATATATAAGCTCTTTTTTTTTTTGGGTAGTGAATGACATATTTGTGCTACGGAAGATGGGGACTAGTTGCAGAGAAGAAAGGACAAGTTGAGCTGGGTTCTTAGCTGTTTGTTACAAAGAACCAGATGCAATGCTGAATAGTAATAATTGAAAGTTTTATAATAAAAAGAGGTAAGAAAGAAAAGAAACAAACAAAAAAATTTGAAAAAAAAACAAAGAAGAAAAAGTTTTGTCTTGTAGGTGAATATTTAGTGTATTAATACGTGTGTATCTATAATGTTTTGGTGTAACAAGTTGCAATGATAGAGCCAATATTTGGAAGTTTATTGACCGATGTGTAAAAAAAATCTGCAGGCCATTGTCTTGTCCTCTTCTTATCTCCCTCTGTACATCTACGTACTTTCTTGTTCTTGTTCCTCTCTCTCTCACTTTTGTCTCTCTCTCATTTATTATTCCTCTCTCTCTCTAGCTCGTATTTAAATTTTGTAAAAAGATATTCAATTTTAATCACGAACCGTAATTATTAGTTTGAGAAGATAAAAATATAGGAGACCTAGGTTTGGGTCCGTGATTAATAGGGCTTCGGCTTTTTTAGCATGCATTCTTTCAACTCAAGATGAGTTTAAATGGAGAAAACAATTACTTTTTGGTTAGTGTAAATAATTGGAAAACTGAAAAACAATTTCATTACAAGAGGAGAGTTATCAGATTCTGAATAAGAGGGGATCAAAGAGTTGTGTTAAACTTAGGTCACATTGTCCCGTTTGTCACGTGACTCTTATTATTTTCTTTGCCAGCCGAAAAAAGGGGAACATATTATTTTTTGGGTTGCTTTTAGTTTTCTTGTATGTTTGGCTTTTCATGGCGTTTTAGGCGTGTTCAAAGCATACTTGTCTACTTCACCATTCTTAGAAAAAAATGATTTTTTTCTATTTTAGGATATTTATGAAAAGAAAACACGGTCCAAATTGAGCCACGTACGTACGACTCGGTGACAAGTCTCAAAATAGCTATAAACTGGATCACAAATTCAAGCCAAGGCTCATCAATAAGTAAAAGAGTTAAAGAGACTCGTGAGGCCATTATACGAGGCCCAATATCAGATTTTAACTAGACCCAACCGGATCGAAAAGCAAGAAGAATCAGACCAACTCTTGAATCGCAGACCGGAGAGCACGGTTAGGGACAAGATTGGGGTGAGAAAGCTTGAGATTTGTCATTGGCGATGTGTCGTGACCTGTGTTTAGCCATCTCTTAATAGCTTCTGCTTCGTACGTATATCCATCGGCTGTCAAGTGTGGATCTTTCATCACCTCCTGCGAATATATAAAACCACACAAATTAACATATATATATTACTAGTATACGAGATTGAGTGTTGTACAAGTAATCTTCTTGTAAAGATATTAATATAAGGACGCATGGGCTTGCCTGTGAGATAGGGCAAATAAAGGATTCCATTTGCTTTGTTGTGATCTCATGGACTAATTTGAGAGCATTGTCCCTGTCTTCTCGGATCGCATTCGCATCTATGCTGCAAGATTCAACTAGACCTTGGACTATCTCAAGCTCCTGTAATAAATGATTCCCAATCGATTTCCTGAGAATCAGCTCTCCCTCGTACATGCTCTCGAACTCCTCAGCTTTGATACACATATTCTCATGTTCATTTTTAAGAGTTACCAGTTGAAGCTTTACTTTCTCTAACCTTTCACGTTCTATAGCAAGAAGATATTCTGTTTCTTTCCTTGGACGCAACTTCTCTTCGTGGTGCTTTTGCTCCAAAACTCGAGCTTGTAAATGCAATTTATCTTGCTCTTCCTTGTAACACTCAAGTAGTAACCCTTTCATCTTCTCTACTTCTTCCTTTTCTCTTGCAAGTGCTTCTTCTGCTTCCTTCCTAAGCTTGACTTCTTCATTGTATCTGCTTTCCATTTCTGCAGCCTGTTAAATCATCAAGCTAGGGTTTAGAGAGAGATATATACTCATACCAAACGATTATGATTTTAAATAAAAATCTTAATTAGCAGATCTCTAATTAAGAGTGAAAAAGGCAAGGCAAACCTGAATTATGATTGGCGAGTTGTTTGAGAGACAATCCTTATCTTGAAAACTCGAGTCAGAGTCCGCATGATCTTAACGAATCTCCGACAATTTGATTCCTTAACGTCAACAAGAGGTAGTCTATGTGTTTTAGGAGATAATGTTTCAAGCTCCATTTCAGGATTTGCACAAAAGAAGAGTCTTTCAAAATTAAGGCAGAGAGAGAGAGATCCAAAGATTCAAGAAGAGTCTATGATTTTTCCAACACTCGTTTCTCCTCTGTCGAATACTATAAGACGTATATGAAAGTTCTTCTGAAATGTGTAAATTAATAGAATATTCGATGATGATGATCTCAGAAATTTATATATACACATTATTTAGAGTATCTAAACTAAGAGATATACTGATAGACATCGATAGAGTTAGAAGATTTATCATATCATTTCCATTATTTAGAAGATAATGCTAGTTTTCTATTTATCTAGGATTTTATTTTTATAGAGTTTTTCATTTTCTCTAAAGATTTGCAGCCTACGTACTTAAGGGCAAGGTTTTCATGAAATAAAGTATCGAGTATTTTGATTTAAAAGAAGGAGATTTATGTTCTCTCGAACGAACTGAAGGAGATTAGCCGGTCTCTCAAAGTACCGGCAAAACTATCCCGATAGAATCCGATCTAGGGTTATATCATATACATAGATACAAATGGATTTGAGTATATCCTATCTAACAACAGATAAATGTTAGGTCTTTATCAAAAAAAAAAAAAAAGTTAGGTAACCAAAATATATAATACTCTACATATTAAAAGTTAAAACATTGTTTTTGCCTGAAAATATAACCGAAAAAAATTACTCCGGTTCAAAGTAGCTATAAAACTGGATCACAAATTAAAGCAAGGCTCATAAATAGTAGAATTTGAGATTCTAAGGACATTATCATAGGCCTTAAATCAAATTTCAACTTAAACCGGATCGAAAAGCAAGAAGAATCAAACCAACTCCCGAATCACAGACCGTAGAGCTCGGTTAGGTACAAGGTTGCGATGAGGAAGCTTGGCATTTGTCATAGGCGACGTATCGTGACCTGTGCTAAGCCATTTCCTTATAGCTTCTGCTTCGTACGTAAATCCATCGGCTGTAAAATGTGGATCTTTCATGACCTCCTGCGAAAATATAAACCAAAAACTAAACATGTTACTAGTGAAGGAGATTTGAGTGATATGCAAGTTATCTTCTTGTAAAGATGTGGTCTTGCCTGTGTGATAGGGCAGAAAAACGATGGTGGAGGTTGACGCTCTTCCAATTGCTTTCTTGTAAGCTCTTGCACTGATTTGAGAGCATTGTCCCTCTCTTCTCGCATCTCATCCGCTTGTAGGTTGTAAGATTCGAGCAGCCCTTTAACTATCTGAAGCTCTTGTTTATTTCTAGAAAGAGCATCCTCTGTTTCTTTCCCAAGACTTGACTCTAAATTGTATTTTTCTTGCCAAGTTCTGACCTGTGAGGTCAGGCTCTCTTGTTCTATTTTGTAGGTTTCAAGATGTAGCTTCATCTCCTCCAACTCTTTCCTCTCTTCGTCCAGCGCAATTTCTGATTCTTTCCTGAGAATCACCTCGCCTTTATACTTGCTCTCGAGCTCGTCATTCTTCAAACGCATACTATCAACTTCATCACCAAGATTTCGGAGTTGAAGATTTACCTTGTCTATCCTTTCTCGTTCAATAACAAGCGCATATTCTGTTTCTATCCTAAGCTGCAACTCCTCTTGGTGCTTTTGCTCCAAAGTTTGAGTTTGTAATTGCAATTTAACTTGCTCTTCCTTGTAAGACTCAAGTAGCCGTTTCAACATCTCTAGCTCTTCCATTTTTCTAGCAAGTGCATCCTCTGCTTCTTTCCTAAGCTTGAATTCATCATTGTATCTGCTCTCCAATTCTGTAGCCTGTAAATCAAGCCAGGTTGGTTTAGAGAGATAGATATATTCATACAAAACAATTATGTTTTTGTATGGTGGTGTTACCGGTGAAACTAGCTGCTTGAAACTTTCATCACAAAACTGGAAGTCAGCTAGTTTCCCAATGTAGGACAGAAAAAGATTCATCGCATCGGTATTCCTCCCAGGTGGGAAGATTGGATCCATAAGCACCTACATTACAAAAGCAATAAGCAAGTAGAAACCTTTGTGCACTTTTAACACTATAATTAACAGATCTAATTAAAGAGGAAAACCTGGATTATGCTTTGCCGAGTTGTGTCAGTGACCATGCTATTCTTGAAAACTTGAGCTAGAATCCGCACGGTCTTAACGAATCTCCAACAGTTTGATTCCTCAAGATAAACAAGAGGTGGTCTATCTGTGTTAGGAGAAGAGTTTTCGAGCTCGAATCGGCATTTGGACAAGAAGAGTCTCTCAAAAGTGGTAGTTTCGCCGTGAGATTCAGCTGATCGAAAATGGGGAAGCGAGTGGAAAAGCTCAACGGATAGACGAGAGAATAAGAGATAGGCATTGTCCACCATTGCCATATCGAAAATGCAACACACTAGAGACTGCACCATATATATGGGGTGATCACTGATAAAAACCATTAGAAAATGTCGAAATTAGTTTGAGATATGTCTACCTTGAGAACAGAAGAGGAAGGAGAAGCTCTTATTGTCTGAACAATCTCATCCTTGATCTTGTCGAAATTCCGTTGCGTCAACCAGTTAAGTAAACTAGAATAGAATCAAATTACATGAAATGTTACCCAAAAAAAGAAAAACAGAGAATATTAATGGAAGATGAGGCAGAGTACCAAATGAAGGTTTACCTCTTAGATTTTTCCAACACACGTTTCTCCTCGGTCGAATTGCGAACTCCATACGAAGGCTGAGAGTTGTTCTCCTTGAGTGTAATTTGAAGATCATGAGGCAAATGATGCATGGCAGAGAAGAAGAGATAGGAAAAAAAAAGAGAGAGAGAGAGGTGAGAGCTTACATGGATGAAACTCCGGCGAGAAAGGAGAAGAGAATCCATGAATAAGATGCTTCTTCTTCTTCTTCTTCTTCTTCTGCAACTATTCTTGTGTGTTTACTTTGTGTTCTCTTGAGAATATAAAAAAAGTTAAGACCAAAACCAACGTTTAGACTTCTCATCGGTAGTCTGCACTGCAAGTATGACGTGTCTTTCATTTATTGACAGAAATTAGGCCCATTAAGATTGGGCCTTTGTGATAAGGGACGCAAACCCATTAAGATTGGGCCTTTCATCTCCTTGTTAGTAATCCTTTGTTTGTTTCTTCTTCTTGGATTTCATTCGTCATCCTTACTTACACGACTCAGATTTTCTTTCGCAACGGTGAACTTGTCTACTTCAATTCGATAATCTCCCACTTGTTTCTATTTCTTCTTTTTTGCAATTTCTTGGCTATTGTTTTCTAATTATCAGACTAATCGGTTTAGAGGATATCATTAGTAAATTGTTTTGTTTGTAGCTTTTGCTTCTCATATGGCTTCTTGTTATTAACAAATTGTGAAATGTAAGGTTTTTGATCAAAATCGCAATTTCTTCTTCTGCTTTGTTAGTCGTCAAAGACTATAAACTCTCGTTTTGAAATCAATGAAAGCAGACCTCGATTACATCTTCTTGAAACTAAGGTATGCTCCTCCTCGAGAGCACTTTACAAATCTTCTTTCTTTATGTGGCTCCGTGTTTCAGGAGCATCAAGAGAGAAAGGACTTGTGAGTTTCCTTCTCATGTCCATTGGTTAAGCTGCTTCGTCATGAAATATCTCGCAATTCTCTTTCTCACTGGGGAGTTTTCTTGAAATTTGATTTGTTTTGCAGTTGAGATCAGAGGGTAAAGATTACATTGTTAAAGAAGGAGATGTGATGCTTTTCCGCTTCAACGTATAGCAGAACCCCTTCTGAGGTCTCAACACAGGACGTCACAGGTTGTGTTTCGGCACGTCTTTTCTCACATTTGAGTTTCATTTCTTTTGATTTTGCAATATATAGTGATATACCTTTCATTTGTTTTTACACTCGGAGCTAGAAAGTAATTTCATATGCGAAACAAAGTATTACAGCATCCATAAAAAGGCTCAATTATATGTTTATGACAAGTCCAATATCCCATGTAACTAGGGCTCTTAGCAAGTAGAGAGTCGTATAATTTTATATGATTAAGAACATCAATGTATGGTAAACCTAGAGAGTCCTTCTTCCCAATTTTATGATTGAATCAAAGTATTGCTAATCTTGGTGAGAATCTAAAGCTTTCCTCTTTCATTTACTTTCTTGCACTTAATAAAGCTCTTTGAGCTATTTCTCTTTATCAATCTCATTTTCATCTCAATAAGCTCTTTTAGAGCATAAATCTGTTTTTTTTATTCTACTAACACAAAGATGAGATTCGCAAAACTAATGAATTGTCACCAATCATTATAATGAATTCTCATATTTTGATTCTTCTTTTGTGGTTTTTCTCTATATATATAGTTTGGCTGAAATAGTTTTGACTGCCGCAAGTTGCAAGAAAAATACACAAAACGGGCAAATAATTAACTAACTATCAAATTTTATTCAGTACAAAAGCAAAAGAATGTAATTACAATACAAGAATCAAAACGTAATAGATATACCTCAGAACAAAATCAGATATAGCAACCCCCAAAAAAAAATGATAAAAGAATTTGCAAAAACAACAAACATCAAGAATCAAGACAAAGAGATCAATCCCTAGAAGAAAGTTGTTTAGAAGACACAATCCAAAACGCAGCAACAGCACATTGCAGCCAAACTGCAAAGAGAAAGCAAAACAATTCTCAATCTACCAAATGCAAAAGAAACACTTGATTCATACAAATAACATTATGATATGGTGTTGGGTTGAAAAAGATTATAAAAAAATACCATCCACGTAAAAATCCACCACTGCCTTTGCTCTGCGACTGATTAGGCTGCACAGTTTCAGGAGAGTCCTCCTTCATCATCACCGGATAACCCATTGGTGGCGGCGCAGTCACATACGTCGCCTCTGTCTTCATTTCTGCATAAACGTTGGTCGGATTAATTAAATTATATGCCGCGAAACAAACATTAACATATATCAACAAGACTTGTATTATACATGTATAAGAATGACTCACCGTGTTGCTGAGCCATTTATGTATGTATAATGGAGTTGGGAGAGCTGAAGATGAATGATATATTTTTGGAAAGGCTTCCAAGTTTCTCTATATTTATACATTTCTGATTTGCTTCTCGTTTAAGACATTATTAATCAGTAGGTAGATGTCCTGTTCGTGGAAACGACGACATAACGCGTTTCAAATTAAAACGCCGATTCTGGTCGTCTCCGAAGTTTCCAGGTCAAACGGACCGGCATTTTGAAAAGTCTTTTACGGCCCATAATCAATCATTTGGGCCTTATATCCAAATCATAAATGAGAATATAATATATACACACTTCGGAACCAGAGACTATGTGGTTCGACGATTCCGGTTCGGGATATCCGGATCCGTCGGATCCGTGGTATTGGGATATCCGGATTTTGGGTATCCGACAAAAAATTATGATGTCAATAGATATCTGGATCCGGATCCGAAAAAAAAAATATCAAAATAACTAAATTAAAATACTAATTTTTTTTTAAAAAATTATAAATTAAAATTTTGAATAATATTTTTCAAAATAAATATGATATATTAGAAAAAAAACTAAAATCAATTTTTATATATTTATATATAAACAAGTGTCAGATCTTATTCGGGTCAATGGGATATCAGTTTGTGTTCCCCTTTTAGCGATAACAACAATTACCAATCTTATCGTCAAATGCAACATTTTTGATATAATTTCTAACGAAAATCAATATTTAAATTCTCAAACTCGTGTCTAAACTTATCATTCCCAGAAAAAAAAGTAACTAGATCACATCTCAAAACAAGAAAGGTAGAATTAATTGTTAACTTGAAAAAAAAACATACATCTTGTTAATCGAATTCGTACATAATCCTCGAAAAATCAGACGAGAGAGTGCTTCAATAGGTAAATATATTTCCATTAAAAAAGTTTGTGAGTTTTGGGAAAATTTTCACAGTTTTTCCTTTTTGTTTTCGGAAGATTCTAGAAGAAACAAGTCTGGAGCTTTTATATATATATAAATATAAACCAAAACTTAGCCTAGTCATATCTAAAATCCTTTTGTCTTCTAACTTTGCTCTAGTCTAGACTTTTGAATCTTTTCCTTTTTTTTCGTTTGGTGATAATGTCGGGTAAAGGAGGAGGTCCACCGATCGGGATCGATCTCGCTACTACAAACTCTTGCGGTGTTGAGATCATCCCTAATGGTCAAGGGAACCGAACGACGCCTTCCTTCACGGACTCTGGTGATGCTGCCAAGAATCCGGTTAACACCGTCTTCGGTATGTGATCCCATCCCTTTTTTACCCAGTTCTGTTTTCAAAACTCTTAACTAGCTTGTCTTTTTGAGACTAAACTCGCTGTTTTTTGTTTGGTAATTGTGGCAGATGCAAAGAAACAAGAAGATGATGAAGCGAAGCAACTATTAGTAGATATGATAGTGAATGAGACAATTGGGAATACAACCTTCATGGAGAGATTAAGGGAAACCAAAGTAGATACTGGCAAGAATGCATGGGACGAAAAAAGAAAACAAGAAAAAGAGGAGCTGAAGAAGAAAAGAGATGAGATGAAGAAAAAAAGAGAGGAGCTGAAGAAGAATAAACAAGATAAGGCAATGGGTAAGAAGAAGAAAACATAAATGTTTAGCATAATTGTAATGACTTAGTGGTTGAAGAACATTTTTATGTGTTAATTTTCCCCCTTTTTTCTTTCTTAAAGTTATGTTTACTCTCCATTTTTGATGAATGCTTGTTTTCAAATGTCCGATCAGGCTCAGAAAGCTAATACTATGCGTGTAAAGTTGGAAAGTTTCGAACTTAACGGGGTTATACATATGTAAAGTTCGTAAAATGAAAAATAGGTAAGTTGGTCACATTCACAATCGTGCATAAAAGTTGTTCTTACCAAATCTTTTGACAAAATCTAATTCT
The DNA here is from genome assembly GCA_900406555.1 of Pseudoturritis turrita. NCBI lineage: Eukaryota > Viridiplantae > Streptophyta > Magnoliopsida > Brassicales > Brassicaceae > Pseudoturritis > Pseudoturritis turrita. The sequence continues at coordinate 800,178 of OVBL01000840.1, forward strand.
AAGAGCTATCTATCATCTCAGTATATTTCCATAATCCCATAGGATTGATTTACAAGAGTATAAATAGACTAAGTTGTTACTATAAACTAGGGATACTCTATATACAATCTAAGATACGTTATTGACTTAGTAACAGAATATCTCTTATTCTATTACCCTCCCTCAGTAAACAGCGACGACGGCAAAACCTTTTGTGAAAATATCTTCATTCTCATCAACTCGGTCATTGTCGGTAACGGATCAAAAATACCAATCACTTCTTCTGGTTCCTCTTCTATTCTATCCAACTCTCGTCCACTATCCCTTGAAAACATTCTTGTGGCCCCTCAAATTATTAAAAATTTGATTTCAGTTCGTCGTTTTACTAAAGACAATTGGTGTTCTGTTGAGTTTGATCCGTTTGGTTTTTCTGTGAAGGATCTTCAAACCAAGAGAACTCTTCTCCGCGATGAGAGTGACGACGATTTATATCCCGTGACAAGTCTTCTCAATGCCCTCTGCTCCTTCCCTTTGGCACAAACGTCTCGGACATGTCAATAACGAGACGTTAAAGTCCCTTATTTCTTCTAAGTCTCTGCTCTGTAATAAAGATGTGTGTTGTCAAGCATGCCAATTGGGCAAACATTTGAAACTTCCTGTTTATGAATAAAAAACACTTGTTGACCAACCATTTCAATTGATTCATTCTCATCTCTAAACCTCACCGCATAAGTGTTTTGAAGTATTATGTCTTGTTTCTTGATCAATACTCTCATTTTTTTATGGGTATACCCACTTGGACATAAAAGCGAGGTGTTCTCAAAGTTTCTTCTGCCTATGTCAAAACACAATTCCAAAGCCAGATTCAAGTGTGACAATGGAGGAGAGTATAACAAAGCATCCTTGTCTACTTTACCATTATGAGCAAAAAATGTTTTTTTCCCATATTAGGATATTTATGAAAAGAAAACACGATCCAAACTGAGCCACGTACGACCCTGTAACGAGTCTCAAGGTAAGCTATATATAAACTGGATCACAAACTCAAGCCAAGACTCATCAATAAGTAAAGAAGAGTTAAAGAGACTCGTGAGGCCATTATAGAAGGCCCAACATATCAAGTTTTAACTAGACTAATTAAACCGGATCGAAAAGCAAGAAGAATCAAACCAACTCCTGGATCGCAGACCGGAGAGCTCGGTTAGGGACAAGATTGGTGTGAGAAAGCTTGAGATTTGTCATTGGCGATGTATCATGACCTTTGTTAATCCATTTCTTAATTGCTTCTGCTTCGTACGTATATCCATCGCTTGTCAATTGTGGATCTTTCATAACCTCCTGCGAATATATAAAACCACACAAACGTTAAACATACATATATTACAAGTACACGAGATTAAGTGTTGTGCAAGTAATCTTCTTGTAAAAATATTGAGATTATAAGGACTTGCCTGTAAGATGGGGCAAATAAACGATTCGATTTTCTTTGTTGTTGTGATCTCATGGACTATTTTGATAGCATTGTCCCTCTCTTTTCGCATCGCATCTGCATCTATAGTACCGTAAGATATCTCAAGCTCTTGTTTTTCTTTAATAAGAGCTTTCGTGAGAATTAGCTCGCTCTTGTACTTGCTCTCGAACTCCTCAGCCTTGATACACATATTCTCATGCTTTGTTGTGATCTCATGGACTAATTTGAGAGCATTGTCCCTCTCTTCTCGCATCGCATCTGCATCTATAGTACTAGTACTGTAAGATTTCTCAAGCTCTTGTTTTTCTTTAATAAGAGCTTTCGTGAGAATTAGCTCGGCCTTGTACTTGCTCTCGAACTCCTCAGCCTTGAGACACATATTCTCATGCTTTGTTGTGATCTCATTGACTAATTTGAGAGCATTGTCCCTCTCTTCTCGCATCGCATTCTTAGCTGTGTTGTGAGATTCAACAAGCCCTTTGACTAGTTCATGTTTGATTTTAAAAGTTTCCAGTTGACGCGTTACTCTCTCTAGCTTTTCCCGTTCTATAGCAAGAACATATTCTGTTTCTTTCCTAAGAAACAACTTCTCTTGGTGCTTTTGCTCCAAAGCTTTAGCTTGTAGATGCGATTTATCTTGCTCGTCCTCGTAACACTCACGTAGTAACTTTTCTACTTCTTCTTTTTCTCTAGCAAGTGCTTCTTCTGCTTCCTTCCTAAGCTTGACTTCGTCATTGTATCTGCTCTCCATTAATGCAGCCTGTAAATCATCAAGCTAGGGTTTAGAGAGAGATATACTCATACCAAACGATTATGCTTTTCGACCAAAAGATTCATTCATTAGCAGATTTCTAAGAGTGCAAAAAAATCAGAAAGGTAGATTACAAGATACGAGTTAAAGAGAAATTGAATATTTGTAAATATTTCCTAATGTTAAATAGGTAGAGTTCCTATTATCAAATATGTCTACCTATTTAACATTAGGAAATATTCACAAATATTCACTTTCTCTTTAACTCGGATCTTGTAAAATCTCCAAGATCTCCTAACAAAAGGCAAGGCAAACCTGAATTTGATTCCTCAAGAAGAGTCTTTCAAAAGGCAGAGAGATCCAAAGATTGAAGAAGAGAGTCTTTGTCGAATAAGACGGAAAAAAGTTCTTCTTGAATGTGCAAGTTTATAGAATACTCGATGATGATGATCTCAGTAATGTTTATATATACACAATTTTGAGAGTATTTAAACTAGGAGATATACTGGTAGAAATCAGTATAATTTAGAAGATTTATCATATTATTTCCATTATTCAGAGTTTCTAATTATCTATTATGCTAGTTTTCTATTTATCCAGGATTTTCCTTTTCTCTAACAACTTAAGGTCATGGTTTTCATGAAAGAAATATTAAGAGTATTTTGATCTAAAAGAAAGAAAATTTCTATTCTCTAGAACGAGATTGATTCATCGGTCTCTCAAAAGTGCCAGTAAAACTATCCCCATAGAATCCGATCTAGATTCTATCATATACATATAGTTACAAATAGATTCGAGTATATCCTATCCAAGAACATATAACGTTAGGTAACCAAAATATATAATATTCGACATATTAAAACATTGTTTTCGCCTGAAAATATTACCGTAAAAAGTTACTTGATAAAAAACTTGGAAAGGCAGCAAGGCTCAAAGTGGCTATAAAAATAGAACACAAATTCAAGCAAGGCTCATAAATAGCAGAGTTAGAGATTCTAATTAAGGACATTATTATATATCAAATCTCAACTTAGACGAACTAAACCGGATCGAAAAGCAAGAAGAATCAAGCCAACTCCTGAATCGCAGACCGGAGAGCTCGGTTAGGAACAAGGTTGCGATGAGGAAGCTCGATATTTGTCATTGGCGACAAACCGGGACCTGTGCTAAGCCATCTCTCAATAGCTTCTTCTTCGTACGTAAATCCATCGGCTGCAAAATGTGGTTCTTTCATGACCTCCTGCGAAAATATAAACCAAAAAATATTGAGTCTAAGAGATTAAGTGTGATGCAAGTTATCTTCTTGTAAAGATATAGGCTTGCCTGTGTGATAGGGCAGTAAAACGATGATGGAAGTTGACGCTCTTCCGATTGCTTCATTGTGAGCTCTTGCACTAATTTGAGAGCATTGTCCCTCTCTTCTTTCATCGCATCCGCTTGTTGGTTATAAGATTCGAGTAGTCCTTTGACTATCTCAAGCTCTTGTATATTTCTAGAAAGAGCATCCTCTGTTTCTTTCCTCAGATTCGACTCTTCGTTGTACTTTTCCTGCCAAGTTCTAACCTGTGAAGTCAGGCTCTCTTGTTCTATGTTGCAGGCTTCAAGCAGTTGCATCATCTCCTCCAACTCTTCCCGTTCTTTCTCCAGCGCGGTTTCTGATTCTTTCCTTAGAATCACCTCTCCCTTGTACTTGCTTTCGAGCTCATGATTCTCCAAACACATATGATCAACTTCCTCACAAATTGTTTGGAGTTGAAGCTTTACCTTCCCTATTCTTTCCCGTTCTTTAGCAAGCGCACATTCTGTTTCTTTCCTAACACGCATCTCGTCTTCATGCTTTTGCTCCAAATTTTGAGTTTGTAATTGCAATTTACTTTGCTCTTCCTTGTAAGACTCAATTAGCCGTTTCAACATCTCTAGCTCTTCCATTTTTCTAGCAAGTGCATCCTCTGCTTCTTTCCTAAGCCTGACTTCTTCGTTGTATTTGCTCTCCATCTTTGTAACCTGTAAATCAAGGTAGGGTTAGAGAGAAGATATACTCGCACCAAACTAAACGATCATGTGTTTGGATCAATAGTGGTGTTACTTGTGAACTTTACACTAGCTGCTGCTTGAAATTTTCATGGCAAAACTGGAAGTCAGCGAGTTTCCCAATGGAGGACAGAAACAGATTCATTGCATCGATATTCCTCTCAGGTGGGAAGATAGGATTCATAAGCACCTACACGACAATTTTACGAGTAAGTAGGCAGCAAGAAACCACTTAATTAGCAAATCTAATTGAGAGTGAACCTGAATTATGCTTTGCCGAGTTGTGTCAGTGACCATCTTGTTCTTGAACACTTCAGCCAGAATCCGAACAGTCTTAATGAATCTCCAACAATTTGATTCCTCAACATAAACATCAGGAGGTGGTCTATCTGTGTTAGGAGATGAGTTTTCTAGCTCAAATCGGCATTTGGACAAGAAGAGTCTCTCGAAAGTGGTAATATCGCCGTGAGATTCAGCTGATCGAAAAGGTGGAAGCGCGTGAAAAAGCTCAACGCATAGACGAGAGAATAAGACATAGGCATTGTCCACCATTGTCATATCGAAAATACAAGACACTGCAGACTGTAACATATAGTTGGGTGATCAAAGCATTAGAAAAAAAGAAATCTCAGGAAATTAGTTTGAGATATGTCTACAAGAAGAAAACAGAACCTTGAGAATAGAAGAGGAAGGAGATGCTTGTATTGTCTGAACAATCTCGTTCTTGATCTTGTCAAAGTTGCGTTGAGTCAACCAGTTAAGTAAACTAGACGAATCAAACATGAAATTTTACACACCAAAACAAAAACAAGAAACAGAGAATGAAACACGAGAGGCAGAGTTACAATCACCTCTTTAGTGTTTCCAACAGTCGTTTCTCATGGATCGAACTCCGAGAGTTGTTCTTCTTCAGCGTAATTTGAAAAATCTCAGATTTAGCAACGAATTCATGATAGAGAAGAAATAGGGAAAAAAGAGAAGGGAAGTGAGAACTTGCATGGATGAAAATCCGTTGAGAAAAGTGATGAGAATCCATGAATAAGAAAGATGCTTCTTCTTCTGCAGTACTTGAAAAAATTGGATGAGTGCGATCCCACGTCAGCAATTGGCGACAAAGATTTTCAAGGATTCAGAGACTCGTTACGGTTCTCCGGAGGCTCTGCCGCCGGTGTCTACTCCATGGCGACGCCGGAAGTGGCCACGGCTACTTCCCCTGTACCTGCATCAACCGAAGACATCGCAAGCAAAGCTACATGGGTAAGTGTGGTGAAGAACAAACCAAACCTATCTAAGCACGATTTCAAAGTCTCAGTTTTACAAGGCTCGGAGAAGATGTCTTTGGGGACACACCTCTGTGGGAGGATTTTCTGGTCGGACGGTTCTTGTAACGGGATTTGTGGGTGAGGGTATAACCCAAACTAGGAGCTCTAAGAATGGTAAATCAAAGCCTAGGAGGTAAAGGATTACCCCGAAGAACTTAGATCTTGATGATGATGGGAGATGATGATGAATCGTAACAGAGAATAGAGGTTGAAGAAGATAAATTATTCACCATGCTGAATGATAAATCACAAGTGAATTCTTTAAAGCATCGTGGCCTATTATTGGAAAAGATGTTTTGGTCGCTATCAAGTCTTTCTTCATTATGAGGTTTCTCTCAAAAGGTGTGAATTCAACAATTCTAGCTTTAATCCCGAAGAAAAATAATGTGAAAAAAATGAAAGATCATCGCCCAATATTTTGTTGCAACGTGCTATACAAAGTAATCTCGAAGATTCTTGCTAATAGGTTAAAGGGGGTTATTGTCGTAAATCATAAGTGAAAACCAATCTGCATTTGTTAAAATCGGTTGTTGATGGAGAATCTTTTACTAGCTACGTAGTTGGTTAAAGATTATCACAAATAGGAGTGTCAAAATTAGTCAAAGCTCATGAGCTGACTCAGCTCAGCTCGGATTTTCACGAGTTCGAGCTATGTTTTTTAGGCTCATTTAATAAACGAGTTAAGTGATCGAGTTTAAATGAGTTGGCGAGTTATGCGAACCAGCTCTAATGAGTCGTGAGCTAGCTCACGAACAAATTTTTTTTTTAAGATTTAAAATATTATATTGACATATTGTAAATATATTTTTGATATACCAACCAAAATATATATTCTTGTTTTCTTTTAAGTTTTAACTAAAGCAAAAATAGAAATAATTCATTATACTTATATTAAGAAAATAGAAATTATTTTTTGTTTTACATTTTAATTTTTTAAGATATAGATATAGAATATAGTATTAAATTTTTTAATTATTTTATTCTTATATTTATTTTGTATTAGCTCGCGAGCTAACTCATTTAGATCACGATCTAGATGATCTGAGTTCGAGCTTATGAATATAAGCTCGTATAATAAATGAGCTGAGCTGAGTTGAGCCGTGAAATACTCTAGCTCATCATGAGCTGAGCTGAGCCGAGCGAGTTAGCTCAGTTTGACACCCCTAATCACAAAGACTCGATATCGCCGCGATGTGCTAAGAAGATAGACATTTCAAAAGCTTTTGACTCTGTTCAATGAGATAGTTTGTTGAACACTCTCTTATCTCTCAACTTCCCGGAGACTTTTGTTCATTGAATTCGTCTATGCATTACCATGGCTTCTTTCCCTGTTCAGGTTAATGGAGAACTTGCAGGTTATTTTGGGAGTGAAAGGGGATTAAGGCAAGGGTGTTCTTTGTCACCATACGTGTTTGTTATATGCATGAATGTGCTTTCTCGAATGCTTGACAAATCGGCAATGGCCAAGAGAATTGGGTTTCATCTGAAGTGCAAGGCCATTCGCATTACTCATCTTTGTTTTGCGGACGACCTTATGGTCTATATTGATGGTACAAAAAGATCCACAGAGGAAACAATAAAGATCTTTGGAGAATTTGCAGTTTGTTCTGGTTTGAAAATCAGCTTTGAGAAGTCAACTCTCTACATGGCCGGTATATCTGATGCAAATCGAAGTTTGATTACGTCTCAATTTCCATTTGCAGAAGGGAAGCTCCCTGTCTGTTATCTTGGACTGCCGCTTCTCACAAAGCAAATGAGCGTCACTGATTATGAGCCGCTTATTGAGAAAATACGATCCCGTATGAGATCATGGACGGCTCGATATCTCTCGTATGCTGGAAGGTTACAACTTCTCCAATCAGTTATTGTTAGTATCGTAAATTTCTGGATACAAGCCTTTCGACTCCCGAATCAATGTATAAAGAAAATTGAAGGATTGTGTGCGGCATTCTTATGGTATGGGCCATATTTGAACCCGAGGAAAGCTAAGCTTGTGTGGCATGAGGTTTAAATCCCTAAAAGAGGTGAATATCGTGAGTTGTCTAAAACTGATTTGGCGAGTTGTTTCAAATACTGATTCTCTCTGGGTGTTGTGGATTAAGTGGATGATCCTTAGAGATGGATGTATCTGGTCGATAAGAGAATCAAAGAGTGCTGGCTCTTGGATGTGGAGAAAAATCTTGAAGTATCGACATTTAGCTCAACGGTTTCATAAGGTACAAATTGGCAATGGCGGCACAACTTTTTCTGGCATGATATATGATCTTCTTTGGGGGAATTATATAATGTTGCAGGTGCGAGAGGTACCATCGACATGGGCATTCCGGTTAATGCCACGGTGGCGGAGGTCATTACATCTCATCATAGAAGACGACATAGAGTGGCGATTCTGAATAATATAGAAGATGAAATTGGCCGAGTGATACGGGATAAAACAGAGGCAGAGGACGCAGCTCTTTGGCGAAGTGGAGAGGATAAATTCAAAAAGAAATTCATTACGAGGACACCTGGAAGTAGATTTGGACGGCCGGTCCTACGCAGAATTGGTACATCGATGTGTGGTTTACCCACGCAACACCAAAGTACTCGTTCTTAGTATGGTTGGCAACGCTTGATCGACTATCCATTGGTGATAGGACAAGAATTTGGGCTGGACATAGTCAATGTATCTTCTGTAATCGGGTGGAAGAGTCTCGAAATTATATTTGTTCTTCATGTGCAGGTTTTCATCAACAATATGAAGAGAGCTCACACTGAAACTTCTAAGCAATCGCTATACAATGCATTGTGATGATCTTATTAACCTTCTCTCTGATCAGAACTTCGATCGCATCAAACTGTTCCTTATAAGGTACACATTCCAATCAACGTTATACCACCTATGGAGGGAACGCAACAACCGAAGGCATGGTGAGCATCGATGACGCATGGCCGACTCATAAAACTGATTGATAAAACTGTCCGGAATCGATTGAGCTCAATCCGAGCAATGGGGGATCGAATGTATAGCGAGGGCCTCACCGAATGGTTTACCACGCGACTCGCTTGACTGGGCGAAATATGGACTAGGATACTTTTACAATTATGTTCTTTTCTGGAAAAAAATCTCTGCTTCTCAAAACGCAAGTAACAGTTATTGTAAATACGTTTTTTGGTTTGAATATAGGGTTAATTAGCTGAACATTACTTTTGAGAGAGATAATTGGGAAACTAGCAGTTCCATTTTCGGAATTAAGTAAATAGCAGAGAGAAATAAAACTGGACGAAATTACCCATGTATAGTTAACTATTTCATATTATTTGTAACTATCTAAAAACATACTTAACTATTTTCATCGAAACTACCTATTCAATTGATCTCAGAACATAGTTAACTACATCACATTATTTGTAACTATCTAAACACATAGTTAACTATTTTCAGAAAATAGTTATCAATTTAAAAACATAGTTAACTATTTTCAGAGCATAGTTATCTAATTTCATGACATAATTGACTACCTGAAAATAGTGTTGTAATAGTTATTTATTTAAACAAACATAGTTAACTACGTTCAGAACGTAGTTACCTATTATAGTTTGCATAATGGAAAAATAACATACATAGTTAACTATTATCAGAAACATAGTTACCTATTACTTTCCGAACATAGTTAATTATATCGATTTCCGAACATAGTTAACTACGTTTATTAGTCTTTGTTGTTTTTCATTAAGGGTAAAATCGGAATTTTAAGTGGACTAAATGCTAGTTATTATATTCTGTTTTATATGATGTTAGATAGTTAATTATAGGTGTAAAGACTAATATAGAGTGAAATTTCCCTTGAATATATTTTAACATTCATTATAAAAAAAATATTTTTGATTGATTTATGGAAATTGGCATATTGCCTTACATATAGAATCACGATAATGAGATAATTAAACCAGGTAAGTGAACCGAAATTGACTAAACCGAATGGGTAATAGAAATTCTTAAACCGGCTGGATAATCCCATCACAATACTTCCCTCTTCACAACATCCTTGTCCTCAAGGATGCAAAATTAGGTACTTCTTTGTAGAATAAGGACTCGGGTGGTCTTGGAAGGTGAAATATGTTATAAGTGAGGACTGAAACCAGAGGGTATTCAGAATGTTTCATTGTGAACTTGACAGCTTTAGCTCCTTTGAAAGCGTACTTCCTCTAAAGGTTGTGACCATGATCCATAAAGATAACAGAGTGATGTGTTATGGAAACAAACAACACTTAACTTCATGACATCTCCATCAAAAGACAATATCACTATGTTAGCATGTCCATTCGTGGGAATCCAATAACAAGAGAAAGCTTGATTTGACCAAGTGACTGCGGGATTGAAAGCATAATAATTGCAGCAACCACAGTGGCATTTAGGCCATCGAATAAACCAAATGGAGGAATCAACCAGCAACGTTTCCGTAATAACGTCGTAGCAGCCTTGTTGATACCATCTTCAATGCCCATTAGCATCTTATTTTATGCATCACAAACAGTCCCAATACACCAACTTCTCACTATGTGTCCAAGGAGCAAAATCAGTAACCCTTTAATAACAGCAAGCAGCGTGATACGAAATGACAGTTCGTCATCCATATAGTTGTTGATAACCACCATTCCACTCTTTAGAATAGTAACAGAACCCTTGAATCCTTTTTCCATGAAGGAAGTTATCATTAGTAGCTTCTTACCATGTCCTTTGTATCCCACAAACTCCACAAGAATCAGTTCCAGCAGAACACAGCCTTTATAAACTAACCCTCTTAAACCAAAACTCTCATATTTATCATTAGTAGCTTCTTACCATGTCCTTTATATCCCACAAACTCTCCATTAACTCTCATATTGCTATCTAATCAATTTTTGTTAAAAATTTTCCTTCCCAAGGGACTCAATTCAACGATTTTAGCATTGATACCAAAAAAGAAAGCAGCCATGGAGATGAAAGATTATCTCTGCGTATACCACATTTGGTGGGAGAGAAACAAACGTCGTCACAGTGAGTTGCCTTCCTCTCTTACATCATAATCAAGCTTGTGAGATTATATAAAAAGTTAAGACCAAACCAACGTTTAAACTTCCATCGGTAGTCTGCACTACAAGTATGACGTGTCAATTATTGATTGGATCTTCATTTACGTCGGCCCATGAGAGACTAGTTTGACTTAATTGGGTATTCGTGTGGCCCAGTTATGTCAGATATTAGGCCCATTAATAGAATAAACAGATAGAGAAAAAGAGAGGCAAAGAGACGACATTTTTCTTCGCAGGGAAGATGGCGAGAGCAGCCTGTAGCACTGTCGTCACGGCTCTCACTTTGTTGCCTTCAAAGTCTCTTCTTTTCAGAAACCACCATCAGTTCCTTTTCTCCGGTAATTCCAAGTTCGTCGGAGTTTTGACATTCGAGAAGAAACAATGCTTTTCCTCAAAAGTAAGTATGAGTTTGAAAGCTGGAATCGTCGGTCTTCCCAACGTGGGCAAATCAACTCTCTTTAACGCCGTCGTAAGTCACATATATACTTGTCCTGGTTTTTCTGGGTTTTCCTTCTCTCAGGCATTTCGTCAAACACCTATACGTCTCTTTTTTCAATTCAAGGTCGAGAATGGAAAGGCTCAAGCTGCTAACTTCCCCTTTTGTACGATTGAGCCTAATGTTGGTATTGTTGCTGTTCCTGATTCTCGTCTTCAAGTGCTCTCCAAACTCAGCAATTCTCAAAAAACAGTCCCTGCTTCCATTGAGTTCGTCGACATTGCTGGTCTTGTTAAAGGTGCCAGTCAAGGCGAAGTGAGCAGTTTCATTTCTCTTCTCTTCTCTCTATCTGAATATGTCATACAAACTCACAAGTTTGAGTTTTTTTTTTTGGTAGGGTTTAGGCAACAAGTTCTTGTCTCACATCCGAGAAGTCGATTCCATCCTCCAGGTTTCATTTATTCTCTCCTTGTTCAGAGTTATGTCCTTATTATGCCTCAGTGATTGCTCTCATGTTCCTTGTGTTTTGCTTTCAGGTGGTTCGATGTTTTGAGGACAATGACATTATTCATGTGAATGGCAAAGTTGATCCCAAGTCTGACATTGATGTCATCAATCTTGAACTTATCTTTTGCGACTTGGATCAGGTACACTGATAGCCATTCTTTTCTCCCTCTTGTGTATAACTTTTCTCCTCTGCGTAATTGTCCTTCCAATGTTCAATGTCTTGTTTATTTCTCGAGCTATTGCACTTGCGTGAACACACCCTGTTTACTTGATCTTGCACAAGGGAGAGTATTTATCTTCAATGGAGTTGATAAAGCTGATTAATACCTTTTGCAACAACTGCAGATTGGTAAAAGGATCGAGAGACTTAAGAAAGGGAAGGCCAAGGATTCACAATCCAAATCCAAGGTAAAGTTCCTCCAGAAACTACCGAGTTCTCAGATACTTCATAACCTGGTCTGCTGAAATTCACAAGAGTATGTGGCATTCTGTGACACAGGAGGAAGCTGAAAAATCTGCTTTGGAAAGAATTCAGGAGGCCCTTCTGGAAGGAAAACCTGCACGGTCAGTTGCATTGACTGACCTCGAGAAGGAAGTCGTAAAGCATCTCTGCTTGCTTACAATGAAGCCCATGATCTACGTGGCAAATGTTGCCGAAACTGATCTTGCTGAGCCGGAGAAGAATACTTTTGTTGAAGAGGTGAAGGGTCTTTCTTCGGATTTGCAGTCTGGACATGTGGTTGTTTCAGCACAGGTCAGGATCAACGTCTATCTACATTTTATGCGTTGAAGTTTTCATATCTGTAATTTCTTAGATTTTTCTTCCACTACTTGATGAATCTTCCTTTCGTGGAAGCAGGTTGAGTCTGAGTTAACCGAACTTCCTCTTGAAGAACGGACAGAATATTTGAACTCTCTAGGTGTCAGCGAAAGTGGCCTCGGTAACCTTATCAGGGCAACATACAGTCTGCTAGGTTTGCAGACATACTTCACTTCTGGTGAAAAGGTGAAAAACACATACAAATACTCAAATCACACAAAAACTTATATTTTCAAACATATTCTCTAAAATGTTCATTCACTATGGCAGGAAACAAGAGCATGGACAATACACGCAGGTTAGTTTCCAATCAGTAGGGTACTCATAACGAATTTTTCTCCAGGGAATATGAAGTAATTCGGTAGAAATTTCTGTTGATACAGGCATGACTGCACCACAAGCTGCTGGTGTCATTCACTCTGACTTTGAGAAGGGTTTTATCAGAGCTGAGACTGTAAGCATTTTTTCTCTTAATGAATCCCATATGTAGTTATACTCCTTATTCTGAACATGACCTCATGGTCATGAAAATTGGAAATTGAAAGCTTCAAGTGACTAGTATTTGCTTTTCATATGAACCCGGACATCATCTCAATCGGTTTTTGTTCAGGTTGCATATGACGACTTTGTCTCTGCTGGCTCTCTTGCTATAGCAAGAGAGAAAGGACTTGTGAGTTTTTTCCGGATGTCCATAAATTGAGCTACTTTGTAACGAAATATCTCTCTTTCTCACTGGGGAGTTTTCTTGAAATTTGATTTGTTTTGCAGTTGAGATCAGAGGGTAAAGAGTACATTGTTAAAGAAGGAGATGTGATGCTTTTCCGCTTCAACGTATAGCAGAACCCCTTCTGAGATCTCAATCACTTGTTTACAGGACGTCACAGGTTGTGTTTCGGCACGTCTTTTCTCACATTTGAGTTTCATTTCTTTTGATTTTGCAATATATAGTGATATACCTTTCATTTGTTTTTACACTCGGAGCTAGAAAGTAATTTCATGTGCGAAACAAAGAATTGAGACCAATCATTATAATGAATCTCATATTTAGATGTTTCTTCTTTTGTGGATTTTTCTTCTTTTTTGATGATAGACAAAAACTAAACAAAACAGGCAAATAACTAACTTTTAAACTTTATTCAGTAGTCAAGAGGAAAAGAATGTAATTACAATACAAAGAATCAAACGTAATAGAAACAGAAACAATGAGAAATAGCAACAAAATTTACAAAGAAAACAAGAAGAAACAAAACAAAGAGACAAGGAAGCTGTGTAGAATGGGAGAGTTTTCTAGAAGACACAATCCAAAACGCAGCAGGCCAAAATTGCAGACGAACTGCAAAGAGAAAGCAAAACAATTTTCAATATACCAAACTGCAAAAGAAACAAGGTTACCAGATTCATAGTAGAAATAAATGTATATATGATATGGTTATGGGTGAAAAAGATTTTTAAAAAATACCATCCACGTAAAAATCCACCACCGCTGCCTTTGCTCTGCGACTGATGAGGAGGCTGCACAGTTTGAGGAGAGTCCTCTTTCATCATCACCGGATAACCCATTGGTGGCGGCGCCGTCACGTAAGGTGCCTCTGTCAATGTCTGCTTCATTTCTGCATATACATTGGTCCGATTAATTATATGCTGCGAAACAAATATTTAATGGCTAAGAATGACTCACCGTGTTGCCGAGCCATTTATGTATGTATGATGAGTTAGGAGAGCTGAAGATGAATGATTTTTGGAAAGCTTCAAGTTTCTATATTTATACATTTTTTGATTTGCTTATCGTTTAAGACATGAATTAAGTAGATGGTATGTTCGTAGAAACTTCCGGTTTCAAATCTGGTCGTCTCCCAAGTTTCCAGGTCAAACTTATGTGTCAACGGACGTTGTCTCGCCCAATAAATAATCATGTGGGCCTATATCAAATCACAAATGAGAAGATAGTATAGACTATAGAGATTAAGGGATAGACTATAGAGATTAAGGGGTAAATCTCTCGATAACGCTATCTTAACATTTCCTCTTTAAGCTAATACAGCAACAAAGATAATACTTTTGTTCTAGATTATGAATGCTTCTGCTCATATTGATTTTTCACTAAATCGTATATAGATGAGATAAGCGTCAGTTCTTATTGAGGTCAATGGTATATGAAGAAAATAGCATCATTTTTTAGTGATAACAACAATTACCAATCTTTTCTTCTTCCTTGTGGTAAAGGATAAATTGCAATGTGGTGGAAAGCCACTGAAAATGCATCACAGATTTTCTCTCTTTACTTAATTCTTTCACCACTCAAGAGACCTGTATATATAACAGTCGACTTCAACATTCCAACAATAACAAAATCACAATCTCCTCATATTCTCTCCACCTGCAAGTACCCTAGGAGACCTGTATGACATAGTTGATATAACAGTCGACTTCAACATTCCAACAACAAGAAAATCACATCATATTCTCTGCACCTGTAAGTAACCTAATGGTTTGGCCTGAATACAAGCATCTCATATGCATACGCAGAAATGAATGACCAAAAATGACACCAGAGTAAAATTGTGCAAAATATTTGCCAACACATAAATAAAGAAGTTCTCAACTAGAAGTAGAACATTCCAAGGGATGGCGAGAGATAAAGTCATCAATCCATCATAATACCAAAACAGTAAACAGAAAACAAGACAAGACAAAAATAAGGTAAAAGAGAGAGAGAGTAGTATCCAGCAAATAGGACCAAGAGTAAGAGAGACAAAGAGCTTGTCTTAGTGAATGCTTACAGCTTGTCTTCAAACTCAGACAATGGAGTCATCTGTTCCTTCAAACCCTTCCTCTTCCTGATGTCAGCCACCAGCACAGAAGCCTGAGTTCCTGCCTCCAAAGGGTCCGACGACATCATCTCCCAATGATCAAACACACACTGCGGGAAGGCCTGTCCTGATGTTGCTGCCCTAAGCTGACTCGAGAATCCAAAAGACTCCACGACCGGCAGGTACGCCTTGATGTTGTAAAGCGGTGTTCCCGGCCTCTGCATCTCCTCAAAGACGTGTCCACGCTTCTGATTCAGCACACTGTAAATTCCTCCAAGAGCTCCCTCGGGTGCTTGGATCTCCACCATGTAAATTGGCTCCATCAATCTCGGTTTGGCGGTGATCTGGGACGCGTAGATAACCCTTCTAGCAGTGGGGATAACCTGACCACCACCTCTGTGAATGGCATCAGAATGGAGAACCACATCGCAAACCTCAAAACAGATTCCTCTCATGTTCTCCTCTCCCAACGGACCTTCCTTTGACGCCCACTGGAACCCAGCAACAACAGAATCCTTGATTTCATTAAGGTATTGCACTCCCTTACACATGTCAACCACCATGTTAGGCCCTGTGGTTTCAGGTCCAAACGCCCAGATCTTCTTAGCTAGGTCCTTGTCCCATCCAAATTCCTCTGCCAAGATCTTGGATCTAATTTTGGGGTCATCTCTTGGGCCGATACGGCCGTCATCAATTGCCTCGGCAAGACCTTCCTCCATGGGCCTGGCCTCCATGTACAGACGGTTATGCTTGTTAGGAGATTTGCTCATGACGGTACGGACAGACCTCTCGAGGACAGTCTCACGGAATGAGACAACAGGGTCTGACTTGATGATCTCAGCACCACCCATGAAATCATCCTGAAGATCCTTCAGACAAATCTCAAGATGTAGCTCCCCTGCACCAGCAACGATGTGCTCACCTGATTCTTCCATTGTGCACACAACCATAGGATCGGACTTGGCCAGCCTCTTGAGACCCTCAACAAGCTTGGGAAGGTCAGACGCGACCTTGCACTGAACAGCGACACGGACAACGGGAGAGACAGAGAACTTCATTGCACGAATAGGGTGGGCATCAACTTCTTTCTCATTCGTGAGGGTGGCGTTCTTGGTGATGAACTGATCGAGACCAACCAAGGCGACTGTGTTACCGCAGGGAACATCTTCAACTGTCTCTTGTCTCTTACCCATCCAAATGACCGTTCTCTGAACACTCTTGACATACAGATCTTTCTTCTCACCAGGGACAAAGTTAGGACCCATGATCCTGACCTTCATACCCGTAGACACCTTACCAGCAAAGACACGACCAAAAGCAAAGAACCTACCCTTGTCCGAGGCGGGAATCATCTTAGAAACGTAGAGCATGAGAGGGCCATTTGGATCACAGTTTCTGATGGCATTGGCGTACTGATCATCGAGGGGACCTTCGTACAAATTCTCAACACGGTACCTCTGAGCAGTGTGGGGAGATGGCAGGTGAAAGATCATCATCTCAAGTAGTGCGGTACTTGCCGGGAGCCATGTCTGCATGACACGCTTCATCAAAGGCTTACCCATCAGTTCCTTCTCATCATTCTTCATCTGGACACCGAGCTTAGCCAACATAGGCCACAACTTGTCCTTCTGGTCATTCATGCAAGTGGCAATGATTTGCTTGATAGGTTCATAACAGAACTGGACAAACCCACGCTTGCAGGTCGGGGAACCAGTGTTTTTGCCGCTCCATTTCCTGGTAGCAGGGTCAAAGAAGTTCTCACCCCACAGCCTCTCCATCATTTTCGATTCATCAACACCGAACTTGGAAGCATACATCTTGGCAAAGTTGGTCAGCGTGAACGCCCATCCGTGGAGACCAGCAGAGAAGGCCACAGTTCCCTTTTCAGGGTAGACCTGAACATCCCCAAGGAGAGGATCCTCATATGTGGCCATGATGACGTTAGCATTCTCAATGACCCTCTGGAAAGTCTGGTAAGCCTCCTCACCATCAACCTGAAGTTCAAGGAAACACCTGTCCATCTTGTTAACAGTCAAGACCGGCCTAATCCTTTCACCAAGGGCCTGTCGGAGCACCGTCTCAGTCTGGACACAGACACCCTCAATGCAGTCAACCACCACAAGAGCACCATCGGTAATACGGAGTGCAGCAGTAACCTCAGAAGAAAAGTCAACGTGCCCAGGGGAGTCGATCAGATTGATCAGGTACTCGTTACCATCTCTTGCTCCAGTGAAGCTCTTCAAGGAAGCATCAGTCATCTCGTAGTAGAGAGAAATACCGGTTGACTTAATTGTGATACCACGTTCTGCCTCATCAGCCCGAGTATCAGTCATACGCACATCACCAGCAACCTCTTGGGCAATGATACCAGCAGCAGCAACAAGAGAGTCAGTGAGGGTTGATTTCCCTGTTGATCAAGAAAAAAAAATGCATTAGTTTAAATTTAAATAAAGCACAAACCAAAGAGAAACTCAAAGACTCGGCAAATAAATAACTGAAAGAAGGATAGCTTTGATTACACACTCAATTTTCAGAACAGATTATAATTATATTAAAAAAAAGAGCTGAAAGATATTAATTATTTATAACATGCTTCTTTCAGAACTTTATATAAAGCATAAGACCAAAGAGACTCTGCAAAATAAATCAGGCTGATAGAGGGTAAACTTTGATCAAACACTTCATTTTCAGAACTGATCAGAATAATAAAAAGGAAAGAAAGAGCTGAGAGTGTACCATGGTCGACATGGGCAATAACAGACATATTACGGATGTTGTGTTTATAGTCCATAATCCTTCGAAGCTCATCGGCTGTGAACTTCACCTGCAAGTTCATAAAAACATGTATTAGGCTTAGAATCCAGAAACCAAGTAGCCAGGTAAAACATAAAGAAATAAGAAAGACTTACCATTTTGAATAACTTTTGATTGTCACCTACAGAATCTCTGCAATCACAGAAACAAGAATAAAGCAATTTGATTAAAAACGATTGAGATATAATTAATACCAAATAGACAGTTATATCTTAGATGCAACAAAATCTTACAAACTGAGTATATAAACACGAAAGCAAAGGATTAAATTACCGTAAGATATAACCAAAAAAAAAAAATCATGCCATTAACTATTAACCTATGTATGATAAAATCAAAAACTTACATATAAACAAGCCTACAATAAAAAAAAACCTTTGAGATAATTTTAGGAAAGTTTTTGATCGATCGGGGTTTCATCTTAAAACGATCTCTAAAGACCAGATCTATGAAAACAAGGGTATTAAAACAACGAACGAGCAATCAAAGGATTGTAATAACAACAGTAATCAAGCAAGATGAACATAGATCGGTAAACGTACTGCTCATCTAATACCTAAAGAAAAACGGAACAAAAACAGCTCTAACCTACGAAAAACGAACAGTCGGAGACAAAATCAACAATCAGAGACAAAATCATCGAGAAAATCGATCGACGAGAGAGAAAAGAGACTAACCAGAGAAACGTGAAAGGAATAGAGAGCGAGAGAAAAGAGGTGCAAGGAGGCGTTAGATTATGCGGAAGCTCAATATATAGTCGATGCCAAGAGTATATGCTTCTTCTCTTTTAGGGTTTTCGCCTCTTCTTAGTGGGCCTTACAGGGCCAATAAGACTCGGCCCAATAGTTTATAACATTAATCATCCGTTGACTTTTTATTATTACAAGAAAAACAAATCTTCAGTCATAAGCCCATTATTGAGCGAATGCTCAATTTTAACACGTGCCCCAGGATTCGAGATTGCAACCATATATATATAAGCATCTTTGATTTATTCGATTTGTATCCAATCTTAGATTCTTCTTACACGGTTACATGAAAATTTTCCAAGTCTTTCCAGTCAAAATATAAAGTTTACAACAACAACAAAAATCAACAAGTATTCACCAGAACCCATACTCATTATTCATTAACATTGTTTTATGTTTGGTTGGATAACAATTTTATGATGCTCAAATTACCATTTTTTTGTTTTGCTTTATAAATCACTTTTCAACATTTATCTTAATACTTCCAACAAATCCATTATAAACCCGCACAAAATTATCTGATTTTGGTTTTGTATGGTGAAGCACAAGTTAGAGAGGCTTTACGAAAAAAGAAACAAGTGATCCTATCCATGTTGTGTATGGTCCAACAAGTTAAGGTTGTGTGTTCTGTTTCAACGCCCGCTTGTGAGGAGTCCCTTAAATGATATGTAGAGATCATTGTTGTCTGTCCCGAATATCTCTTCCGCTTTCCGTAATGTTTCCTGGTGATGAAGATAAGATGATATTTAGATTCAAACACGCGAAAGAGGTTGAGAAACGAGGAGGAGGTTATCGGGTTGTTACCTCCCGGCTCTGCTTCCTCGCGTTTAGTTCCTTGATGTTAGCTAGAAATGCGCTGAATTGTTCGTAAGACAAACGGCTCCTGCAAACTCAAAAATGCTAATCCATCATTCATTCCCATTTACTAGTTGTTGGCTTCTAGTAGGAGCTTCAGAATATATATATATTTACCTGGCTTGTCTAAAGAACTCTTTCCCATCAATCCGCGGATGGCGAGCTGTATAAGAGAAGGCGAGTTTAAGAGTTTAGAGACATCGAGGCCACAAATCACATGATATAATATTGGGGGAATAGATGCATTCATAAGTTGTAAACCTGAAACAGAATGTGAGCGAGGAGGAGAGTTTGATACTGAAGATTGCTGGCTTGATGAAGACCACAGACGTATATCATAATGCGACGATGTTGGAGATGCGGCGCCAGAGAATAGCTTTGGCGACGAAGCAGCAGAGTAGCTTCTCGGAGACCCACTAGTGGATAAGATCTTTGGAGTAAACCCGGGAGAGAACTGCGGAGTCAAAGAGGCTCTTTGCCCGGCTTCACTTAAGCCTGTTTCATGAAGCCATTATACATACACACATACATCAGAATAAATACTGTTGGACATTGAAAAGGGGTTTTGTTCTTGATTATGTGTAAACACATCAACAAGTCTTATGGCCTAGCGTTTGTTCTTTTGTTGCTACAAACACGATTGTTGCATCATTACCTTGGTTGTTTGAGTAGGAACCGTGTGCCGATAAACCATTTGAATTCTCATGTACAACGCATACAGAGTAAATATCATGAGAACAAGCATCTCATGAAGAGACACATAAAGACAATGAAGGTCAAGAAGGTCAGAGTAATGTTACAGTACCTTTGTCTCGAGGAACCATTGTGACATCAGTTGTCTCGGATTGCTGTAAAAAGAGGAGGAGAGAATGCAACAAGATGAGATCATTTTGGTTTCATTATATAAGAGTAAAGGATTGTCAAGAAGAAGAAGTGATGTTGAGCATACAGATCGATTCTCATCATTCAATGATTGCATCAGTTGTCTCTTGAATGCTTCCAGCTGCAAAATGACGACAAGAGGAGTTTGAGCATGAATCAAAATCTCACCCTAACATGACTAAACGGGAATGAGAAAACAAAGTTTGTGACCTTTGCAAAATCACGACCGAGTTTCTTCGCAGTGATTGCCAGTGAATCTCGCTCTTGAGTTAGTTCCATCTTCAATCGGAATAATAAGACAAAACACACTCAGATCCGGAACAAACAGAGACAAATATCTCAAAACAACCGAATCAAAAGAAAAATTGAAAATCCTGGGAATGCTCACATTTTCGTCAAGGACATTCTTCAAACTTGAGTCAGACTCCTGGTAGAGTCTTTCCATGGAGGATACTCTGCTCTCAAGTTCGTAGACAAGCCGATCTTTCTCAATCAGCTTCTGTCTGAGACCGGAGACTTGGGACTCGAGATTGGAGACCCTTGAAGCGATAGCCATGGAAGTGATCTTCCTGGCGAGATCGAGTTGATCATAAGGATCGGTGGGAATCACAGCGAGAATCTCGTCGGAGAGGCTGAAGTCAGGCCCGCCACCGCCGCTTTCCGACATGATCGCAGGGTCCCTCGGGATCTTCAGCTACCCAAAAAAAACTACGTGGCGAGTTTTTATTGGTGTTTAATTTGTCTTTGTAGACTTTTTGTTAGAGACAGAGAGATGCCTATATTTATATATTGACCATGAAACCCTGTTCTTTTATGTCTTTCATGTTTTTAACCCACCGGAGCTATTTTTTCTTATTTAAAACCCTCTTAACTTTGTTATAGAGAAAATAAGACCCTCCGTTAAACGATCGTTACATCACCCACAAACGGCGTTAAAAAGGAAGCCAAAACACACAGAAGACCTTAATAAAATCTGGAAAATCTCAAATTGAAACCTTTTTGGGGTAATCTCTCGACCAAAAGCCCTAATCTGAAAGAGACGAGGAGGAGAAATATTCATCGATCCCTTCTTCTTCGTTATTCATCCAAGAGAGCAGAAATTTTCAATCTTGTATCAAGTTTGTGTTTTTTTCCCCGTCTTTTGATTTATTATCCCTTCGTTTCTTCGTCTTCTTGTTTACCTGCTCGCTATCTGCGTCCTTGTCCTTCTTTTTTCTTACCTTCTCCAATGGCTAAAGCTCGGGTTTGTTGATGAATGAGATAAGTTAGTGTAAAGCGTGGTGCTTGCTTCTCATTTCCAATTTCTTTGGTTTCAGGTTTTGCAAGGCAGAGAGAACATGTCTGTTCTAATTGTGACGAGTCTTGGGGACATAGTGATTGATTTGTATTCAAATAAATGTCCTTTGACTTGCAAGAACTTCCTCAAGCTCTGCAAGTAAATATCTCTTTGCCTATCTATCTAAAAAAACACATTTTTATGGTACTCACTACTCTAAGTTGTTTTAACTTGACTTACTTTTTTTGTTAGGATCAAATACTACAATGGGTGCCTTTTCCACACTGTGCAAAAGGATTTCACAGCACAGACGGGTGATCCAACTGGCACGGGAGTTGGTGGAGATTCAATCTACAAGTAAGAAATTGTTTTCTTACTTTCTAATGATATGTGTTGTGCTTATATAGTTTGTTCATTCTTTACCTTTCGAATCCTTTACTTTTGTGTTGCTTAGTGTGCTGCTTTGCCACATCCTTGTTTGTGTTTTTTTTTGTTTCCCCATAAATTTGTCAACTTTCCTGATCCATCTCGTGCTTGTTATGTTGAATTTCCAGGTTTCTGTATGGTGAGCAGGCTCGGTTTTTTGGCGATGAGATTCATCTCGATTTAAAACATTCAAAAACTGGCACTGTTGCAATGGCCAGTGGTGGAGAAAATCTCAATGCTTCTCAGGTAAGCCAAATCGTTTGCTTTGAATTACCAAGTTTACGGGGGTATATTTTCTCAGAAGAACTATTAGTGTCTTGTGGATCAACTTTTGTGGTGTGGTATGTCCTCATGTGACTTGTCTGTTTTCTTTTCAGTTCTATTTCACACTTCGTGATGATCTGGATTATCTTGATGGGAAACACACTGTAAGCACAAGATTATTCCTTATCTTCCTATGCTTTCTTTTGTATATACTGGTTACTTACAATATGCTATTTTTTTCAGGTGTTTGGGGAGATTGCTGAGGGATTTGACACCTTGACTAGGATGAATGAAGCGTATGTTGATGCAAAAAACAGACCATATAAAAACATTAGAATCAAGCACACATATATACTTGAAGATCCATTTGATGATCCCCCACAGCTGGCTGAGATGATACCAGATGCTTCCCCTGAAGGAAAACCGAAGGAAGAGGTCAAAGATGACGTGCGACTTGAAGATGATTGGGTTCCGATGGATGAAGAACTTGGTGCTCATGAATTGGAGGAGGTTATCCGTGAAAAAGCTGCCCATTCTAGTGCTGTTGTGCTTGAAAGTGTAAGTGTTCTGGACTCACTCAGTTGTCTTGTAGCTATCTTGATGTTTATCAATCACGTTTAATACCTGAGCCTGTATTGCTGTTACAGATAGGCGATATCCCAGAGGCCGAGGTAAAGCCTCCTGACAATGTGCTGTTCGTCTGCAAACTGAATCCTGTGACCGAGGTAGGTGCTTGATATTTAAAACTAGAAGCAAAGTCTTCCTGTGTTTGTAACACTTTGTTCTTTTGCTCTTGTGCCATGTAGGATGAGGACCTCCATACCATTTTTTCACGCTTTGGAACTGTCATATCGTGAGTGATATCTCCTTTATTCTTTATTCGTTTGGGAAACTCAATTGTTCCGCAGTTGTATTTATCTTCATGTCTGAATATGGCAGGGCTGATGTAATCCGGGATTTCAAGACAGGTGACAGTTTGTGCTACGCTTTTATAGGTGAGTAGAATCTATGTTCTGCTATATGGTTACTGTTGGAAAATTCGTGTTTATTGAGAGTTTTGTCTATATAAATTCGTGTTTATTGAGAGTTTTGTCTTTGTTTTAGAGTTTGAGGACAAGGAGGCATGCGAACAAGCGTACTTTAAGGTAAACGTCAAATGGCCAACAAGTATAAATAGTACCATGGATAAGATGTGAAATATATTATTTGGAGGTATTAACCAACTTGTTGCTTTACAGATGGACAATGCTCTGATTGATGATAGAAGAATACATGTGGATTTCAGTCAGAGTGTATCCAAACTTTGGTCACAGTTCCGGCAGAAAGACTCACAGAAGGGTAAAGGTAAATCCTTTTATCCTCCCTATCGTTGAAATCCTTGCGATACAAATCCTTGGCAAAATATGTAACGCCGACAAACTAATTGGTACTTGTCTGCAAAATGGTTACAGGGAATGGATGTTTTAAATGTGGCTCGACGGATCATGTTGCCAAGGACTGTGTGGGTGGTAATCAGCCTTCAAAGTTCATTGTAAAAGATCAAAACAGACAGCACGGAGGAGGTGAAGGCTATGATATGGTATTTGAGGGTGATACACCTGCAAGCCCCAAGAGGGAGAAGAGAGAGCTTAGTCATGACAAGGAGAAGATTCGTAGGAGAAGTCCTCATGGTTATGGTGAAGGCAAAAGACAACACAGAGATGATCGTGACACCGAGGACAAGGCAGATGATAAGTACAATGGTAGAAGACAGCATCGGGAAGATGTAAGAGATAGGGACAGGAGGTACGATGATGGGTTGAGTAGGGAGAAGAAACACAGAGAGAGAGATGAAAGAGACAGTAGGGAAGATGAAGACAGAAGAAGAAGACACCGCGAAGAGATGAGAGATAGAGAGAGACGTGTGGAGAGTCGAAGAGAAAGAGATGATCATTGGAGTGATAAAGATTATAAGGAGAGGAGAAGAGAGAGAGTCAGTGGAAATGGAAGAGAAGCGAGAGATGAGAGAAGGGATAGGTGAAAGCATGGGCATGTCATTTGTTCTCTCTGAGTTAGGTCTGTGCGAATCGAATCGAATCGAATCTAAGCTTTGGTATTGTAATGAATACAAAACTTTTGCAGGAGTGTGTGCCTCTTTGACATTTTGATTAATGAAGTTTTTTTAGTTACATCTTTGTTCACTTCAAAATCAATAATATCCTCACCGGTAATAACAAAAACAGCAATTGTTTAGTGTAAATATTGAATTTCACTGACAAAAAGAAGAAGGGCACCATTTGATTTTGACAATGGTCCTCTGTATATTATGTATCACATCGAGACTCGCCTCGGTTCGAATACATGTATAATAGCAAGTTTCATCACATGGTGAGGTTTGAGGCCATTTGCAGATCAGGCGATTTAAAACATGACTAGACTGCTTTCTAATGCTTTTTTCACAAAGCTCGTGTGCAACAACAATATCAGGATGAAGGAAAATCATCCCATGTTCTTATCTACAATTTCTCACTTCACAGGACGCACCCCGACAGTTCTGACACGGAATCTATACTGAGGCTGAGACTCATCACTGTC
The DNA here is from genome assembly GCA_900406555.1 of Pseudoturritis turrita. Taxonomy (NCBI): domain Eukaryota; kingdom Viridiplantae; phylum Streptophyta; class Magnoliopsida; order Brassicales; family Brassicaceae; genus Pseudoturritis; species Pseudoturritis turrita. The sequence goes on from OVBL01000840.1 coordinate 825,200, forward strand.
ATCGCTGTCTTCATCGTCATCTTCTTCACTGGAATCGTCTTCAACTGCATCCCAACGGGCGTAGTCGAGTGTTGAATGACCCTTGGGCTTAGGGATGGCTTGCCATCCATTGGACAATGTCCCTTCCTTGCTGTTCTGTTCTCTAACCTCTGGTGTTTTGGGTGCAACAACTTCCCCTTTGTTTGTCGCATCTTCTCCTGCGGTCTCTAGATCTCTTCTGATGGAAACTACCGACTCAAACCTCTTATCTATTCTCTCACGGACACCCACCAACTCATCTTTTCTACTAGCCTTTTCTTCTGTATCTTGTTCAACGGCACTCTCTTCTTCATCTTCTTCTTCCAACTCTGCTTCAGATTCAGGAATTGGAGCAAGGGACTTTCCTTGACCAAGAAAAACAAACATGCTTCTTTAACCCTACAGGACAGAGGTAGTATTAAAGGAAAGCAAGACAGAGAGTGAGAGAGTATCATATCATACCAATTGCGTCCTCAAGCGAGCCTCGAGGTTCTGATAAACCTCGGAATCAGGGTCCAACTCAATGAGTCTGGTGACATCAAAAAGAGCAGAATGGTATTCTTTAAGGGTGACTAATGTCTGCGCCCTAAGCATCAAAGCTCCACTGTGTTTCTGATCAAGCTCGAGCACCCATGTGCATTCTTCTGCTGCCTGAACAATCCCAAACACACAAAGTCATTGGCTTTCTCCTAACATTCATGATTCTCGATTCCATTTCACAGCATACAAGAAAACACTCAATTAACAAAAAGACCCAACAACTGATGAAACAAATAAATAACAATTTCTACAAAGTCTTGAGCAAAAAAAAAGGACCTTTTTGAAATCGTGCAATTTCAAATAACAAGCGGCGCGGTTGCTGTGAAGAGCGATCTTCTGGGGCTTGGCCTTTGCCGACCTGAGAGCCTCCGTATAGAAGAGAAGAGCCTCCTTGTACTTGCCGTCTCTGTAGAGCTGGTGACCCTTCTCCACCTTGCTTGTCGCCGTCGCCGCCGATGCCATACTCCCGGCGACGATCAAACAGTAGATTGATTGATTAAAGTAGTAAAATCGAAATTCGAGAAAGAGAGGAAGAGAGATCCAGAGAGGAACAATAATGGCGAGTGAAGCGTAATAAGACCTGTGTATATCAAATTATCGTAATCTTCAATGCAAATTATAAATCATTAATTTAGGGAATTAGGGCATTTTATTTTGGATTTACGCTGTGTGTGATTAATTTCTTCTTATTTTAAAAGAAGGAAAAATACTAAATTCAAAATCCCGCCACTGTTGGGTTGGTGGGTGATACATGGCTCATTTAACAGCCCGATTAGGCCCAATATGAAAACAGTCAATTTTGTAAACTTCTAGTAGAAGAACTTCATTGCCACAATTGTTTACAATTTCATAAACTCAAAATCTCCATAGACTTGAAGTGACGAAGACCTGAATATGAATCATCTTCTTCAATGCAACTTATATTATGATTTTACATTGGATTTACGCCGAATGTTCAATTCAAAATCCAACCATTTAAATTTGTGGCTAGTAATCTAGACGAAATTATGAACGAAGAAAAAAGTAAAATAAATCTGGAATAAACCAAGAATTTTTATTTAAATTTGGGGTAAGCAAATCATCATTCATATTAATTAGTGTAAATGGTGAACATATCTTTAAATATAGAGAATTTATTGAGATAATTAATCTCTCTAGTTTGGGGGAAAAAAGGATAAAAATAGATGAGCTTTCTACACCATCACGTTTACTATATACGGTTAGTAGTAGATGGTGGATTGAGGAGGCTAAATGAGATCATGAATGATGAAAAAAATATATAAGAAATCTTGAATAAACCAAGAATTTTTATTTAGATTTGGGGTATAAGCAAAGCAACGATTGACATTGATAAAACTCTTGTAGAGAGTTACATAGAGAAATTAAAACATGATATGATTAATTTATATTAGAAACGTTCGATAATCCTCATAGCAGCATCAGAGAGTTGTGCATAGATCATGATTTGACTATAAACTTGGGGATACTCATCAAACTTGGCACGTTTGAGATTTTTTCTACATCTCATAGGAAAGCCAAGCGCAAGCTTTACCGATTGATCAGCTTTGTCGTAGTCACCATTTTTCAGACCGTTTTTCGCATCCGGCAGTTTTGTAAGTGCCTTGGTCAAGTCCTTTTTGCAAGCCACCAGAGCTGTCTTGATCGCATCACCCTTTTGTATCTCTGATAATAGTTTCGTAATATTGCTGCAACAACAACAACAAAAAATTACAAGAAAGTGATAAATACATGTTAGCTAGAGAACTAAGCAAGAAACTCGATATAGGTTATGTATATGGTCAAAAGTGAAACTTGCTTGGCGAGAGTATGGAGCTGAGAGTCGAGACAGTGTATGACGATGCCGGCGATGCCAACAGGGTCGGCGTGAAGGGAGGTTGGGTCGGATTCGAGACATTGCATGCATGTGGTTGGGACTGGTGCATTGCGGCATTCCCTTATCATCAGATCCTTGTCGGCACAAATCGGAGAGATCACCACAAGTGTTAGCACAAGAAACTTGATCATTATCATCATCATGATGCTAATTAGTAATAATTTTCTGTGTTTATTCTTCTGATTGATGATTTGTGTTGAGAGTTGTGAGTGAATTGGTTTATTTAAACTAAGAATATGGGAACGTGATTGGTAACGAGTCGCTATCTCTCGTTAGTGCGGATTGAGCTATTGTTACACATCTTTTCTCCGAGTCATATACAATCAAAATGCAATCTGCTCATCTCTTTTTCTCCATTTAGGTAAAAACTAAAAACACAGATTACATCGGATTCCCTCCGCTAATTATATGACCTCGTTAAGTTTTTATATAAATAATTAAGTTTTGTATATAATAATGCGCCCATAATAAGGCATGTTTGCTTATTAATTTTAAATTTATACATATTTTTCTACTTAAATTTTCACAAGCTTATCGTGTATACAGCCACCACCAACAATTAATATCCATTAATTGTCAGCTAATTCATTAATTCCTGTAGTAAAACTATTTATAAGTTTCCTATTAACCCATTAAAATTTGGGTTTATTAGTAGCTAATATTATTACATTAGCAATTAACAGTTGTATTTTCTAAAATTGACAGTTGTAAAAGTTGGATTCATTCTATTAATTTTGCAACTTAACCTAAAAAGTAAAAAAAAAAAAAGTTGTATATATTGAACCAGTTAGTTGCTAATCAGTGCTAAATGCTAATACAATTAGTCATCATAAAACACATAATCACTTTCTTTATATATCTTTTGTTATTCTAATTAAACTTTGCACAAAAGGTAAATTAGTTTGATTCTTTAACATAAGACTCTTTGTTTATAAAAATGGCACATTTTGAAATGCAAACTGGGTAATAACTAACAAGTTTCAGGTAAAACAAAAACCAAAAATGCAACATTTTTTTTTTATAAAGAAAATTTGATTATCATGTTTTAGCGGCGAGATTCGTAAACATGTTGCAATACAGAACCATCAGGCCTAAAATGATGGACAAACTTATGATGTTACCAAATCGTTTTCAGACCAAAACACAGAATATCCAAAAGTTTACTAAGCAAAAGAAACATAAAAACATTTAGCTCAAAAAAATAGAATACAGGGTTGTTGTTATGGTTGCAGCATCCCTATTCGTCGTTAGACTTCTTCTTCTTCTTCTTCTTGCTGTGACCATCATCAGTCTCGTCGTCTCCTCCAGCTTTACTCTTCTTTTTCTTCTTCTTCTCTGATTTCTCATTCTCCTCTGCTGTCTCCATCTTCCTCTTCTCTTTCTTCTTCTTTTTCTCTGACTTTGCATCGCCATTTTCCTCATCCTCTTCTTCTTCTTCACCCTTTGCCTTCTTCTTCTTGCTTTTCTTCGCCGAGGCCTCCACTGGCTCCTTCCCTTCCTCATCTAAAGGAGGAACCGTTCAAACGCTATTAAGTCCACCACGAGAGAGGACTTTCTTTGCAAAAACAAACTACAAGAAATACCTTTGTCTTGCAGATTCTCTATCACCTCCTTCATTACATCCACATTCTTACGTGGGGCAACACCTTTGTCATAAAATTCTAGCCTTTCCTCTACTTGTTCACGAAGCTTCTCACCAAAGGCCGTCGTTGCGCCATCTGCATAGGATATCAGTGCACAGAATTTATCACTTTGCAACATATCTCGTATAACCGAGAGCTCTTCTCCAGGGAGTTTTCAGATTTTTACCAGCAAAACAATCAATACGGGATGCTATAGAGCACTTGTTTGCAAGATAACGAGCAATACGTCCCTTGTTCTTGGCAGATGCTCGGCCAATGAATGATGAATGGAAAATCAAGCCATACTTGGGTGTATTTCCACGTGTTTTAAGCGCCCTGAAACACCACAGCGGTTCATATCACACGCACCACTAAAAGAAACTTGTGAAACATACAAAAAGGACAGCTCTATGATATTGCACCTGAAAAGCGCCTTCTCGGCTCCAAGAATCTGGAGGGTGGAAGATGGGCATTTTGCAAGGTTAGTAAGACTTCCAGCATGTGAAATCAACCGTGCACCGACCATTTCTCCAATCAAAGCTGCCAAATTAGGGGCAATGTCGCTCATCTTAGCAACAAGATAATCATAGAGCTTCTTTCTGTAGTCAGCGAGGTCCATAACTCTCTGAGCAAAGGTCTGTACGTTGATCAAGTCAATCGGTGATAAATCCTGGCCTGTGAAGAGGGAAGAAAATAAATGCCTCAGATCAAGAGAGAATAGAAACACCCATTAATTCGTAGCAACAAATAAACACAGCTCAAGAAATTTACCCATGGATGCTTTTCCAGCTTCGACAACCTCCCTTGCCTTGTCTTCATCCCCTAAGACTTCAGTAAGCATTGGGATGTGCTCTTCAGCCAACTTTGACTTGTCATCAATCATCTTTGAAACGCGGGCATAAAGATAGTTGTCATTAACTATCTTCACAAGTTCGGGAAAGTGCCACGAATACCATTCCCTGTATAAACATTATAAACAGTTCAGCTACTGAATTTTCTCAGGCTAATCGGCAACACATAATCTGAAAGGAAAAAAACACAAAACAAACCTGACTCTCATGGCAAAGGAATTAATATCCTTATCAAGGGTGTCCAGCAGGAAAATAGCTTGAATAACCATGTTATCCACTCGGTTAACATTGAACTTGACCTTTGCTCTGCTGTAGCTGTGAGCTAATCCAAGTTGAGATTTTTCCAAATCACCAGGCTACATGAAATAAAATTGACCATGAGCACACAAAGCACAGGGACCAAAGTAAATATACCAGAGGAATTAAATAAAAGAAAGAGAGCAGCACACCTTTAAGTCCTTGATGAACCTATCAAAATGCTGGCGTACACCTCGGAGAAGCTCGAGTACGAATTCATTGCTCTGGCATGGGATTTTAGTGGCTTCACATATATGCGAACCGAGTTTAGGCTCAGCCAATCCTAGGCTGAACTTGGGTTTCTTGCCTTCCTTGACTTTAGGAAGATTCAACTCCAGGAAACTTCTAAGCTCGTCAGTCATAACCCCTGCCAAAGATCAATGACATGATTTCAAATGAGAAGGCAGAGATGTATCAACCATGAATTGAGGCGTTTTCTGTGTAGAACTGTAACAACTTGTCACGAGAAACTACTCTAGAAATTATGTTTTCTAGCTATACATCTAAGAAAAAAAGAAGAGTATGATAAGATATACGCAGATAAAAGCAAGGAAAAGTGATGTTGGAGTTCCCAGAAACACCAGAACATAACAACAATAAGTGGACATACAAGACAAGGAAGAAGTGGCTGGTGAAGAGTTTACCTTCAGAGACGGCGTTAACTTGGTTGAGAGCATCGAGCGCAGACTCGAAGGGATGAAACGCTGTGAGCTGGACAACACGACCAAAGCGACTGAGGTCGGAGACGGAGCTCCGGACGGCCTCAGTGTTCTGTCCGATCTCATCTAGTCCGTGCGCCTCGAAGAGGCCAAAGCCAGAAGAAGATTCGTAGAGAAGATACGTAGCCATTTTTAGGAGGAGAAACTCACTAAAACCCTAAACCTAAATGACTATGAGCGAGCAAATATACAAAATCAGAGAAACTAGGGTTTCAGGGTTTTAATACGACTTGTTGATGGCGCTGCTTTAAACATGGGCTACAAATTCAATGGGCCAGGCCCGTTAAATGATGTAGAAGTTGATTTAGCTTATAGAGTCCAATATAGGCCCATCATAACGAGACAAAACAAGCTTGCAAGAGATCTTAAACATTATTGAATCAAAGTGAAATATGTTTCTCCAAGAAAGAAGAAAATAGTCATATACACACAAACATTTCTAAAGCCATCATAGAGGAGGAGACATTGTCATCTTCCTTCTTTGATCTTGAGTCCAAGCATTGGCTTAGCGTCGCTGTCTCTGGGCGTCACAAAGCTCGTCGAGTAGGATGCAGAAGCGCCTGTGTCTTTGGTTTGAAAGGCACTGATAGAGGAGCTTGTGGTGTCATCAAATCTCCACTCGGTTAGGTAGGCTGGCTTACAAGTGACTTCACTGACCTCAACATCTCCTGAAAGCATGGCCACCACTCTTGACATTGGTGGTCTCAAGGCATGAGATGTCTGAGTGCACAGCAGACCAATGCCTATCACTCGTTTCACTTCTTCAATGTTGTATTCACTCAGCTCAGCATCAACTAGTTCAACGTCACGGCTTTTCTCGTGTAGATTCCATACCTGTATACACACACCACGATTGATTACCATTTCCACAATCAAATTTTAACTAACAAGGAGATGTACCCATTCAAGAAGATATCTTTTCTCCTCCCCCAGGTTCTCATCAGAGTTTTTCCTTCCACTCACTAGCTCAAGAACCACAACACCAAAGGCATACACATCCGTCTTCTCTGTTAGATGTCCACGCATGGCATACTCTGGCGCCAGATATCCACTGGCATTCGTACAACAACAACGTGTTATATATTAGTGTTGCAAACCAAAGAGGTCAGGGTTTGGGAATACTTACATCGTCCCTGCCACTCCAGTACTTATGTGGGTTTTCTTGTCATCGTATAGTTTTGCAAGCCCAAAATCAGAAACTTTTGGGACTAGTTTAGAGTCAAGCAAAATGTTGCTGGCCTTCACATCCCTGTGTACTACACGAACACTCGCCTCCTCGTGGAGATAAACTAGACCTCTAGCTACTCCCAGACATATTTCATAACGGGTTGACCAATCAAGATGTACAGTCTTATCATCCCCTGCAACATCCAAATCGAGGGCATATTGAGTACTTTAGCTTGGCAGAAGCAGAGATAGATAAGTCATGTTTCTGCTCATTTACCAAATAGTGCCTGATCGAGACTTCCATTAGGGAGATACTCATATACGAGCAAACGATGATCTCCTTCAAAGCAGCACCCGTAAAGTTTCACTAGGTTGCGATGCAGAACTGCAGAAATTGCTACAATTTCTGCAACAAATTGTCCCTTCCCTTGTCGGGATCCAATCGACAACTGTTTCACCGCAACCTCTCTTCCATCATTGAGGTTTCCCTGTTGAATGTGTTAATCACAACAAAACGTATTACATATACACTGGTTTCTTAGTATTAGTATTTCGTCCATTTTGTTATGGGACTTACCTTATAAACAGGCCCAAACCCTCCCTCTCCAAGCTTGTTAGAGGGATCGAAATCTTGAGTTGCACTTTTAAGCTCAGAGTAAGTAAAAGTGTAAGGCTTTACGTCCATACTAAGTATCTCTGCAAAAAAAATTCGGTTTTTAAAAAATGATCAGAGTGCCAAAATTATTCAGCTCAAGGGCTTGTTTGTGTTCTTATTACATCTATACCTTCATCATCTGTGTACCGCTTTCTTCTTTTTCGGATGATAAAGATAACCACACCCGCAAAGATGCTTAAAAGTCCTACACCCACAATAACACCCACAATAGTACCAGTCCTGTTCTTTCCCTTTGATGGCGGTCTATTGCCCACAGTTGGTGTAAAATCTGAACAACAATATGTAACACTTAGGTATTTACTAGCATCAGGAGACAGTGAACATCAGGAAAAAATACAAAAGATTTGCCATTTGTGTTACCTGGTTTTGCACTGACGGCTGATATTAATGGCCCATAAGCCCCTTGAATAGGAATACAACATGTTCCTTTCCCAGACCAGAAAAGATGAATCTCGAGGTAATTTTCTAATACATTTGCTTTATATTCTCTCTGAACTGCTCGAACATCAGAGTCACCAGCTGTTCTGCGTACATCAAAATCCTTTTCAACAAGTCTTCCCTGGAAAAACGGAGCTAGATCTCAGAATTCATCAGAACCAAATTCGGTTGAAGATGTTTACACCGAAAAGTTAACTTGTAAAGCGGAAAGCTCGATCAAGTAGTGCAAACCTGGACATAAATGTCGAAACGTCGTCTTCCTAAACCTCTCCAAGTGTTAGAAGAAGAACCACGAATTTGTATTTCAGCAAACTGAAGTGTTACGGTATAGCCTCCATTTTCTAGCCCCAACCCGTAATACCTTAGGGAAGAGGCAGAAAGTCTTGCTGACTGAAAAAGCTCCGAGTCCGAAGTGTTGCTAAATTGTGATTGTGAAGTAGCTATGTATATGTTATTGCCACTCCCGGCAAAAAGTCCTACACTACTTGCTGCCCATCTCTGAACATCACTTACGACAAATGAAGCTGGTCCAAGATACTCGTCCTCCCTCTCAAATACTGCTCCGCTAACAGATCGTATTTGTGGGCCTCCGCAGTTGATCGAAAAGTCAGAATCTAGACACCAGTCAACAGAGAAAATCTTAAGCAAATTTTTTACATACAAGCACTGTCCATGTGGTTGCTCATAGCACATGGAGAACCAACTGTTGTGAGGATATCTCTTTGTTACACTTACATATTCCTTTTCCTCGATTGCAGGGGAAGTTCTTCTGCAGGCAATTCAGTCCTGACAAAATCCTTTTAACAAAAAATTTAAGAAAGAAATGATAATTCCTTTTGTAGGAACAAAAAAAATAGAAAAGAGAAACGTATTGGAATTTCAAGCATCAACAAGAACGTATTTTAAGAAAATCACCTGTTGTCAAGACCTTCCAATGTGAAGTTGTTAGCAACCAGGTTGCTGCACAAATAACATACAGTTTTGTTATGATTATAATAAATATTTCCTACAAAAAAGGAAGCTTCATGCTGGATATGAAGAAGCCTAATGAATATACACAAGGAAATTTTTTCTGAGATTGAATATAAGTGTTTTGTTTACTTACAGTTTCAAGTTTGGTAAGCTGACCCATGAAGGAAGACTTCCAGACAAATCATTGTATGACACATCTCTGTAAATATAAAAGAACAATAATTAACAATTTGTTAAATATTCCAAAACAGTTTCATGATTATCTTGGCAAGTATTCTGTTTCACCGAGAGTGGAACCTTATTCAGCTTGAATAAGTGCCCAAGTAAAAGGTGTATGAAACTTGAGTCTATATCAGGAGGATCTTTTTAAAAACCCTCCAAAAAATTATGGGATACGTTATAAAGGATCTTGTTACCCACATATTGCTCAAAGTCTGCCTCTTTTGAGTGGGTAAGGAACCATTGAACGTGTTGTTTCCCAGAAACCTAATATGAAGACAACAAAGGGAGTAAGTTCACAATTATATATAAAGACCCAAAAGAAGCAGAAAACTTACAAGTGACTAAGTCCATTTAAGTTGAAAAGTGAAGCCGGAATTGGTCCATGTAGTTTGTTGAAGCTTAAATCACTGGAAAACAGACACGAATTACACGGTAACACATTAAACCATTCATGCTTAGCAATGAATGAGGAAAAATAAGAAATTATATTGTCAGCAATTTAAGATCATTTCGTATTCTCTCGGTGACTTTCACAAATCATCTCACTCTTTTTACAGAAAAAGACCCTGAAACAGCTTTCAGAGCATTTGAAGAAACACACTGACATATTTACTTACACTTGTTGCAGACTTGAGTATTCGCTGATATTAGACGGTATTGTCCCTGTGAGATTGCTGTTCCTCAATACTCTGCGGCATATATCATAACCGTTAAAATACACAGAGGAGAGAGAAACAGTTTAACAGTACATTAATCTGATCATGAATTGGGTTAGAAGTTGCCTTACAATTTATTTAGAGATTTCATGTCTTTGATGAATTCAAGAGAAGAGCTTGCATTGGATATGTCACCAAGCCTCCTACATTTAGAATAGTAACGTTTGGAGAAAGGGAAAGAAAGAGAGGCAGTAAACAACAATGGTTTTGACACCAATGCAACACATACAGTTCTTCCAAAGAAGTTAAGTTGGAAAATGACGATGGTATTGGACCACTCAAACCAGTTCCGACAATTCTCCTGCAGTAAAACAATTACCAATTGTTGAATCCCAAATGTAACTGTCATATAGAAAATATAATAACAAGAGCAATGGAACAAGTCCATTATATATAATTCTGTAAAAATGAAATCTACTTACAAGGTAGTAAGTTTGGTCCATTTTCCTATAAAGTCTGGTATCCGACCTATAAGTCCCAGATCCATAATCCAACTGTTACAACATTAAGGAAAAAATTACCCAAAGGCAAAACAAATAGCTGTAGAAATCTAACGATAAAGCTTAAATTCGAATTCAATAGATCTTACGCGACTTGCAGCTCCAGAAGATTAGCAAATGATGAAGGTATTTCCCCGGTGAGTCCAGAACTATCAATGTAGCTGCAATAGATGTAGGAAATTTTATGGTGGGTGAAACACTAAATGATATCGAAGGTTAAGGTTTCATATCTATATCACAAGAAGGAAATAAAAACGTAAAAGATTTGACAGTTAAACACTCACATTTGCAGTAGTTTTGTACAATTCCCAATCTCAGCTGGTAGAGAACCAGAAAAGTTATTTGAACTAATACTACTGCAGAAAATATAAATAGGTAAAAAAAGAGAAGCATCAAATAAATCTGACATTTATCATAATTAAAGAATGAAGAAGAAGTAAGCAATTACAGTGATTTCAAGTCTGTAAGCAAACCAATTTCCTTGGGAACAGGGCCAGACAAGGCATTGATCCCAAAAGTCCTAGGTGAGAAACAGTTGAACGTGTCGTGAGAGACAAGAAATTGTACTTGAAGAGAGAAAAAGGAAAAAGGTTCAATCAACAGACTTACATCCACTCCATTCGAACCAACTTTCCAATTGCAGGAGGCAGAGAGCCTGTAAGAAAATTCTGAGCCAGGTTCCTGAAAGACGAGGAAGAAGATGTATGTGATTTTGTGTTGATGATAAGAAAGAAAGAAAAGAAAAGAAAAAGGTAAGTGGTTGTGTAATAATCCATACAGATTTGTGAGGTATATCAAAGTCCAGAGCTGTGGAGGTATAGGTCCTACAACATCTATCGCATAAACCTTGCTGTGAAACAAAGCTACGACGTTCAGTGGGAGAAAGCGTCGAACACATGGTGTGCAAAAAAAGAGAAAGAGACGGTGTTACAGGGCGGTTATGCGGCAAATGGAGTTGGCGAAATCGCATCGGCATTTGATAAGAGGATTGTGGGGTTTGTCGTCGATGGTGATGGTGTCGTCGATGGCGGCGCCGGAGCAAAGTTCGCCGCTGATGTTCCATTCCTTGGGCGCACGGATCTTCCAAGTCGAGAAGATGGTGTTCAAAGATTGAGCTGGTTTATTTTATTATCCCACAACACAACACAACGGCTCGTCAATTTAACCAAAAATCAAATGTTAAACCATGATTAATTTAGATTCGATTTATCTTATGTAAACCGGAATCCTCTCTCTGTGTAACAAACTTCATTAAGAGAAATAACAGAAAATCTTATCCAAAACTTGGATTGATCTTTGTTCTCTAACACCAAACACATAATTACTTATAAGTGTTTCAAAGAAAGACAGACCTTCGTCGGGATCTGTCCGGTTTTGAGCTCGAACCAGGTGAACCGAACCGGAGAGGAAGAACCAGACGGTGAGGAGCAGACACGTGGTGGGCATCGTCGACGGAGGTTTTACTTTTGGTTGGTTCAGAAACCCAAACAACATTAGTGTGTGTTGTGTCTATCTAAAAGCTTGTCTTGCGTTGTGTCCTTAAATTTTCTTTTGTTAATGATATTCATTGACTTATATTCATTGACTTGTATGTAGTCTCACTGTGTCAGTGTAGTGTGTACCAACCAAAACCATCATAATCATCGGTGGACCACTGCATTTGCACTCTTATTCTTGTTATTTTCCAACCGACACTCATGAAATCCCCTCTTACGTAACCGAGACGGCATGTCACATGCATTGACCTTATCACACTTGCCAGTCTTCTCCCTCATGGAATCAGTTTGTCTATTGCAATTTGGGAACACAGCATAAGTTCAATATCTCTTTCAACTTCACCACCTACAAATGAAGAGCTTAAATATTATTGAATCAAACAAGAAAATATCTCTGTATCAATATAACGCTGCTCTGTATCAATATCTCTTTCAACTTCACCACCTACAAATGAAGAGCTTAAATATTATTGAATCAAACAAGAAAATATCTCTGTATCAATATAACGCTGCTCTGTATCAATATCTCTTTCAACTTCACCAGCTACAAATGTAGAGCTTTCAATATTATTGAATCACATTGAAATCTGTTTCTCAGATCAAACAAGAAAATAGCGAGATTCTCATTCATATACACAAACATTCATATCACTATACACAATCTGTTACAGACAAGGGTCTTTGTCATCCTCCCTCATTCATCTTTGCTCCAAGCATTGGCTTCGAGTCGATGGTTCTTGGTGACAACTCGGAGCCAGGCGTCACAAAGCTCGTCGAGTAGGATACAGAAACGCCTATGTCTTTGGTTTGAAAGGCACTGATAGAGGAGCTTGTGGTGTCATCAAATCTCCACTCGGTTAGGTAGCCTGGCTTACAAGTGACATCACTGACCTCAACATCTCCTGAAAGCATGGCCACCACTCGTGACATTGGTGGTCTAAAGGCATGAGATGTCTGAGTGCACAGCAGACCAATGCCTATCACTCGTTTCACTTCTTCCATGTCGTATTCACTCAGCTCATCATCAATTAGTTCAGCGTCACGGCTTTTCTCATGTAGATTCCATGCCTGTATACACACACACCACGATTGATTATATCGGCTTTTACCATTTCCACAAATCAAATTTTAACTAACAAGGAGACGTACCCATTCAAGAAGATATCTTTTCTCCTCGCCCAGCTTCTCATCAGAGTTTTTCCTTCCACTCACTAACTCAAGAACCACAACACCAAAGGCATACACATCCGTTTTCTCTGTTAGGTGTCCACGCATGGCATACTCTGGCGCAAGATATCCACTGGCATTCGTACAACAACATCGTGTTATATATCAGTGTTGCAAACCAAAAAGGTCAGGGTTTGGGAATACTTACATCGTCCCTGCCACTCCGGTACTTATGTGGGTTTTCTTGTCATCGTATAGTTTTGCAAGCCCAAAATCAGAAACTTTTGGGACTAGTTTAGAGTCAAGCAAAATGTTGCCGGCCTTCACATCCCTGTGTACTACACGAACACTCGCCTCCTCGTGGAGATAGGCTAGACCTCTAGCTACTCCCAGGCATATCTCATAACGGGTTGACCAATCAAGATGTAAAGTCTTATCATCCCCTGCAACATCCAAATCGAGAGCATAATGAGTACTTTAGCTTGACGGAAGCAGAGATAGATAAGTCGTGTTTCTGTTCATTACCAAATAGTGCCTGATCGAGACTTCCATTAGGGAGATACTCATATACGAGCAAACGATGATCTCCTTCAAAGCAGCACCCGTAAAGTTTCACTAGGTTGCGATGCAGAACTGTAGAAATTGCTACAATTTCTGCAACAAATTGTCCCTTCCCATGTCGGGATCCAACCGACAACTGTTTCACTGCAACCTCTCTTCCATCATTGAGGTTTCCCTATTGAATGTGTAATCATAACAAAACGTATTACATATACTCTGGTTTCTTAGTATTTCCTCCATTTTGTTATGGGACTTACCTTATAAACAGGCCCAAATCCTCCCTCTCCAAGCTTGTTAGAGGGATCGAAATCTTGAGTTGCACTTTTAAGCTCAGAGTAAGTAAAAGTGTAAGGCTTTACGTCCATACTAAGTATCTCTGCAAAAAAAATTCGGTTTTTAAAAAATGATCAGAGTGCCAAAATTATTCAGCTCAAGGGCTTGTTTGTGTTCTTATTACATCTATACCTTCATCATCTGTGTACCGCTTTCTTCTTTTTCGGATGATAAAGATAACCACACCTGCAAAGATGCTCAAAAGTCCTACGGCAACAATAACACCCACAATAGTACCAGTCGAGTTCTTTCCCTTTGATGGTGGCCTATTACCCACAGTTGGTGTAAAATCTGAACAACAATATGTAACACTTAGGTATATACTAGCTTTAGGAAAAAAACGGATTCGCCATTTGTGTTACCTGATTTTGCACTGACGGCCGATATTAATGGCCCATAATTGCCTTGAGCAGGAATACAACATGTCCCTTTTCCAGCCCAGAAAAGATGAATTTCGAGGTAATTTTCTGATACATTTGCTTTATATACTCTTTGAATTACTAGGACGCTAGAAACGTTAGCTGTTCTGTGTATATCAAAGTCCTTTTCCACAAGTCTTCCCTGGAAAAACGGAGCTTAGAATTCATCAGAACCAAATTTGGAAGAAGATAACTACACCAAAAAAGTTAACTTGTAAAGCGGAAAGCTCGATCAAGTAGTGCAAACCTGAACATAAATGTCGAAACGGCGTCTTCCTAAACCTCTCCAAGTGTTAGAAGAAGAATCAAGAAGTTGTATGTCAGCAAACTGAAGTGTTACGGTATAGCCTCCATTTTCTAGCCCCAACCCATAATACCTTAGGGAAGATGTAGAAAATCTTGCTGACTGAAAAAGCCCCGAGTCCAAAGTGTTGATAAATTGTGCTTGTGAAGTAAGTGTAACTATGTACATATGAATGCTACTTCCGGGAAAAAGTCCTACACTACTGGCTGCCCATCTCTGATCATCACTCACGAAAAATGAAGCTGGTCCAAGAACCCCGTTCTCCCTCTCAAATACTGTTCCGCTTACAGATCGTATTCGTGGGCCCCCGCAGTTGATCGAAAAGTCAGAATCTAGACACCAGTCAATAGAGAAAATCTTAAGCAAATTTTTACAACAGTACAAACAAGCACTGTCTTTGTTACACTTACATATTCCTTTGCCTCGATTGCAGGGGAAGTTCTTCTGCAGGCAGTTCAGTCCTGATAAAACACTTTTAACAAAAAGAAAAGAGATTTGAGAAAGAAATGATAATTCGTTTATAGTTGCATCTTTTGCAGGAAAAAAAAAATAGAATTTCAAGCAAAAACATGTTTAAGAAAATCACCTGTTGTCAATACCTTCCAAGGTGAAGTTGTTAGCAACTAGATTGCTGCACAAACAACATACAGTTTTGTTTATATTATAAAAGGAAGCTTCTGTTTCTGAATATACACAAAGAACAAATTTCTGAGATTGAAAAACACCGTGAATATAAGTAGAGATATAGTTTTTTGTTTACTTACAGTTTCAAGTTTGGTAAGCTGACCCACGAAGGAAGATTCCCAGACAAATCATTGTAGGACACATCTCTGTAAGTATAAAAGAAGAATATGTTAGTTTCCTGATTTTCTTGGCAAGTATTCTGTGTCACCATGAGTAGAATCTTTTTTAACTTAAATAAGTGCCGAGTAATAGGTGTACGAAACTTGAGTCTGTATCAGTAGTATCTGTTAACAAACCCTCCAAAAAATAGGTGATCCGTTGTGGCTTTCAAAGATGAAACAATTATAAAGGACTTTGTTACTCACATAGTGCTCAAATTCTGATTCTTTTGAGTGGGCAAGGAACCATTCAACGTGTTGTTTCCCAGAAACCTAGTATGAAGACATCAAAGTTTTTCCACAATTATTCGGGTAGTTGTATATAAAGACCCAAAAGAAGCAGAAAACATATCATCTTACAAGTGAGTAAGTCGATTTAAGTTGAAAAGTGAAGCCGGAATTGGTCCATGTAGTTTGTTGAAGCTTAAATCACTGGAAAACAGACACGAATCACAGGGTAACACATTAAAGTTAAACCATCAATGTTTAGCAATAAATGAGGAAAAATAGGAAATTATATCATCATCAATTTATGATCATTTCGTAATATCTCGGTGAGTTTTACAAATCATCTCACTCTATTTACAGAAAAGACCCTGAAACAGCTTTCAGAGCTTTTGAAGAAACATACCGACGTATGTACTTACACTTGTTGCAAATTTGAGTATTCTCCGATAGTCGACGGTATTGTCCCTGTGAAATTGCTGTTCCTCAATACTCTGCAACATATATCAGAAATGTTAAATACACAGAGGAGAGAGAAACAGTTCAACAGTACATTAATCTGATCGTGAATTGGGTTAGAAGTTGAATCGAAGTTGCCTTACAGTACACTTAGAGATTTCATGTCTTTGATGAATTCAAGAGAAGAGCTTACATTGGAAATATCACCAAGCCTCCTACATTTAGAATATGATTATGTGGAGAGAGGGAAAGAAAGAGAAATAGTAAACAATAATGTATCTGACACCAATGCAACACATACAGTTCTGTCAAAGAAGTTAAGTTGGAAAATGACGATGGTATCGGACCACTCAAACCAGTTCCGAAAATTCTCCTGCAGTAAAACACTTACCAATTGTTGAATCCCATATGTAACTGTCATATAGAAAAATATAATAACAAGAGCAATGGAACAAGTCCATATTATATAATTCTGTAAAAATTAAATCTACTTACAAGGAAGTAAGGTTGGTCCATTTTCCTATAAAGTCTGGTATCCGACCCGTAACTTCCAGATCCATAATCAAACTGGTATAACATTAAAGAAAAAATAACCCAAAGGCAAAAAAGAAAAGAAAATGTAAAGTAGTAGATATATTAAAAAAAAACCTAACGATGAAGCTTAAATTCGAATTCAATATATCTTACGCGATTTGCAGCTCCACAAGATTAGCAAATGATAAAGGTATTCCCCCGGTGAGTCCAGAACTACCAATGTACCTACAATATATGTAGGAAATTTTGTGGTGGGTGAAACACTAAATAATTTCGAAGGTTAAGGTTTCATATCTATATTACAAGAAGGAAATAAAAACATAAAAGATTTGACAGTTAAACACTCACATTTCCTGTAGTTTTGTACAATTCCCAATCTCAGCTGGTAGAGAACCAGAAAAGTTATTTGAACTAATACTACTGCAGAAAATATAGATAGGTATAATAAGAGAAGCATCAAATAAATCTGACATAATCATATTTAAAGAATGAAGAAGGAGTAAGCAATTACAGTGCTTTCAAGTCTGTAAGCAAACCAATTTCCTTGGGAACAGGGCCAGACAAGGCATTGGTAGAAAAAGTCCTAGGTGTCGTGAGAGACAAGAAACTGTACTTTAGAAATTTTGAAGAGAAAAAAAGCAAGAAGGTTTCTAACAAGAGCCTTACATCCATTCCATTCGAATCAAATTTCCAATTGCAGGAGACAGGGAGCCTGTAAGAACATTTTGAGACAGCCTCCTGAAAGACAGGGATGATGTATGTGATTTTGTTTTGATTATAAGAAAGAATAGGGGGAAAAAAAAAGAGGTAAATGTATACAGATGTGTGAGGTATGTCAAAGTCCAGAGCTGTGGAGGTATAGGTCCTGCAACATCTATCGCATAAACCTTGCTGTGAAACAAAAGCTACGACGTTCAGTGGGAGAAAGCGTCAAACACATGGTGTGCAAAAAAGAAGAAGAGAGAGAGGGTGTTACAGGGCGGTGATGCGACAGATTGTGAAATTGCATCGGCATTTGATAAAAGGGTTGTAGGTTTCGTCCTGCAGGATGATGCTGTCGTTGATGGCGGCGCCGGAGCAAAGTTCGCCGCTGATGTTCCATCCCCTCGGCGCACGGATCTTCCAAGTCGAGAAGATGGTGTTCAAAGATCGAGCTGATTTATTTTATTATCCCACAACACAACACAACGGCTCAATTTAACCAAACACATAATTAATTAATTCAAGTGTTTCAAAGACAGACAGACCTTCGTCGGGATCTGTTCGGTTTTGAGCTCGAACCAGGTGAACCGAACCGGAGAGGAAGAACCAGACGGTGAGGAGCAGCCACGTGGGCATCGTCGACGGTGGTTTTACTTTTGATTGGTTCAGTAACCCAAACAACATTACTGTCTCTTTATCTAAAAGCTTGTGTTTGTGTCATGCATGTGTGTCCTTAAATTCTCTTTGTTGATAATTCAGTGACTTATATTCATGCGTTAATTAGTAGAATAACACTGTGAGAGATAATTTAGAAATTAATATGTGGAAAAAAATAATTTATGTAAAAATTTAATAAAATTGCTCTTACATTAACCATTTTCGAAACATAATTACATATTCTATTGATCTCAAAACATAGTTAACTATATTTTAATGTTTCTGTAACTATATAAACATAGTTACCTATTTTCAGAAAATAGCTACATATTTAAAAAAATAGTTAACTATACTCATAGCATAATTATGTACTCTACTCATTTAATAACATAGTTGATTACCTAAAAATGTTGTTGTAATAGTTACTTATTTAAACAAAACATAGTTATTATTTGTCAATACAAATTAACAACTATGTGGATATATAGTTTGCTTTATATATAGTTAACTATAAAATTTACTTATACTAGAAATATAAAGAGTTATTTACGTCTACATGCATTTTTAATAGAAATATAGATAACTACATGTAAATATAATAACTATATTAATGTATAGTTAGCTATAATATGAGTATATAGTTAAAAATATAGTTAAGTATATGTATATATAATCAACTACGTTAATGTTTAGCTAAATACTTTTGAAATGAAGGTAAACTACGTGTAAATATAATCAACTATATTAGTGTATTGTTAGCTATAATGTGGATATATAGTTAGAAATATAATTAACTACATATATATTAACTATTTAGTGTATAGTTAGCTTTTTTGTTTTCAGAATAAATCTGAAGGTATAATCGAGAATTCACGAAAAAAAAATGTTACTTACTAAATTTCATATTCCAATATATTAGAGGTTTAATTTTATACACAATTCCTATTATAGAACCCAATTTCCCTATATTTATTTACTATATCATAAAAAAAAATTATATATTTAGAAATTATAAAGAAAACTCTCAAAGTTTTTTTAAAAAAGTAAAACAAATTAAAAAAGGAAATAAAACATCTGACCCCACTTTAAAAAAGAAAAAGTAAAACGACCCCACTTTGTTTACCTTACTATTTCCTGGGTCAGGTGGCTACTTTTTTTATTTAGAAATTATAAAGAAAGCTCTCAAAAGTTTTTTTTTTTTTTAAGTAAAAGAAATAAAGCAAGCGTGGGAGACTTGAAAAAACAAAACGAGTGGGGTTCGCTATAGTGCACTGTGTATCCAAAACCAGGTACGTTGGATGGGATGGGGCAGTCCCCCCAATAACAAAAATTAATTAGTGTATGTTATTAAGGATAATAATTCTTTCCCCCATACCAAATAATATATTTGCCCCCGTTAGTTTCTTATTTTTGTTTAGTTACTTTATTTTGTCAATTTCTTTCTATATAATTGAATTTTTTTCATCCAAATTTGATAGTCAAATAGATTTACTTACCTTACCTTGTTTTATTAAGATCACTTATATTAGTTTATTAACTTTATACGTTTAATCAATATGTATGTACTATTAGTATATCTAGAAGACTTACCTATAGTAACACCTCTAACACCTTTTCTTCTTTATATTTGTATGCAAACAAAATTTTAACTCTAGGCCTTTCAAATGAAAAAATAATATTTTTTTTGTAAGATTAATTAGTTTTATACATTACATGGTACTTTCTACGAAAGTAATTGAAATGTTTCGAAACGATTCATCAATATAGCTTGTTTGATAAATATGGTAACTAACTAATCAAAATACAATAAACTAAAGACAAAGAGTTTGCGTTTTTTTAGTAAACTTTTGTTATTGTTAATTTTTTTAGAAAATATTTTTAAAAGCAAGGTTAAAACTATATAATGCATTTGCAAAGTTTTCTATTTTATATATGTTTTAAGAAAATATTATATTTTTGAATTTAATAATATTTTCGTTTAATCCTCCACTAAAAATTATTTCCCCAAAACCGTCATAATCATCGGTGGACCACCATATTTGCACTCTTATTCTTACGTAACCGAGATGCATGTCACATGCATTGACCTTATCACACTTGCAAGCCCAAACTCGGTCTTCTCTCGTGGAATCAGTTTGTCTATTGCAATTTGGGAACACAACATAACTTCAATATCTCTTTCAACTTCACCACCTACAAATGAAGAGCTTAAATATTATTGAATCAAACAAGAAAATAGCGAGATCCTCATTCATATACACAAACATTCTTCACTATACAGTCTGTTACAGACAAGGGTCTTTGTCATCTTCCTTCGTTCATCTTGCCTCCAAGCATTGGCTTCGAGTCGGCGGTTCTCGGTGACAACTCCGAACCAGGCGTCACAAAGCTCGTGGAGAAGGATTCAGAACCGCCTGTCTCTTTGGTTTGAAATCCGCTGATGGAGGAGCTTGTGGTGTCATCAAATCTCCAGTCGGTTAGGTAGCCTGGCTTAGAGGTGACATCACTGACCTCAACATCCCCTGAAAGCATGGCCACCACTCTTGACATTGGTGGTCTCAAGGCATGAGCTGTCTGAGTGCACAGCAGAGCAATGCCTATCATGCGTTTCACTTCTTCCATGTTGAATTCTGTCAGCTCATGATCAATTAGTTCAACTTCACGGCTTTTCTCGTGTAGATTCCATGCCTGTAACCAGAATAACACAAGGGATTATCGGTTTCTTCTAAACGCAGATTCATGACTAGCTCAAACTTCCCTCATTTACAATCAATTTTAATAACAAGAAATGACGTACCCATTCAAGAAGATATCTTTTTTCATCCTCCAAGTTCTCATCAGAGTTTGGCCTTCCACTCACTAGCTCAAGAACCACAACACCAAAGGCATACACATCCGTCTTCTCTGTTAGATGTCCACGCATGGCATACTCTGGCGCCAGATATCCACTGAATTGGTACAACAACATGTGTTATAAATCCATAATTGTGTTGCCAACCAAAAGTCAGGGTTTGGGGATACTTACATCGTCCCTGCTACTCGGGTACTTATATGGGTTTTCTTGTCATCGTATAGTTTTGCAAGCCCGAAATCAGAAACTTTTGGGACCAGTTTAGAGTCAAGCAAAATGTTGCTGGCCTTCACGTCCCTGTGCACTATGCGAAGCCTTGCCTCCTCGTGGAGATAAACTAGACCTCTGGCTACTCCCAGACATATTTCATATCGGGTTGACCAATCAAGATGTAAAATCTTATCCCCTGCAACATCGAAATCAATGGCAAGTGCATAATGAGCGCTTTAAGCTTGGTAGAAGCATGGGTCGATAAATCATGTTTTTGAGCGTACCAAATAGAGCCTGATCAAGACTTCCGTTAGGAAGGTATTCATAGACAAGCAAACGATGATCTCCTTCATAGCAGCACCCATAAAGTTTTACTAAGTTGCGATGTTGAACTGCAGAAATTGCTACAATTTCTGCAACAAATTGCCCCTTCCCTTGCCGGGATCCCACCGACAACAACTTCACTGCTACCTCTCTTCCATCATTGAGTTTTCCCTGTTGAACGTGTTATTCGAAACAAAACATATTAAAAGATATCACATATACTCTGTTTTCCTAGTATCTCGAAGTATACTCAGATAATTCATCCATTTTGTTATGAAACTTGCCTTATAAACAGGCCCAAATCCTCCCTCTCCAAGCTTGTTAGAGGGATCAAAATCTTGAGTTGCACTCTTAAGTTCCGAGTAAGCAAAGGTGTAAGGCTTTACGTCCATACTAAGTATCTCTGCAAGAAAAAAAGTCGGTTCTTAAAACGAACCAATTTAAAAGATGATATTTATCCAAAATTATTCATCTCAAATGCTTGTTTGTGTTCTTATAACATCTATACCTTCATCATCTGTGTACTGCTTTCTTCTTTTTCGGATGATGAAGATAACCACACCCGCAAAGATGCTCAAAAGTCCTACGCCAACAACGACACCCACAATGGTACCAGTCCTGTTCTTTCCCTTTGATGGTGGCTTATTGCCCACAGTTGGTGTAAAATCTGAGCAACAATATGTAACACTTAGGTATTTACTAGCATCAGGAGACAGTGAAAATCAGGACAAAAAAAAAGAATTCGCCATTTGTGTTACCTGGTTTTGCATTGACGGCCGATATTAATGGCCCATAAGCCCCTTGAATAGGAATACAACATGTTCCTTTCCCAGCCCAGAAAAGATGAATCTCGAGGTAATTTTCTGATACATTTGCTTTATAATCTCTCTGAACTGCTCGAACAGTAGAGTCACCAGCTGTTCTGCGTACATCAAAATCCTTTTCAACAAGTCTTCCCTGGAAAAACGGAGCTAGGTCTTAGAATTCATCAGAACCAAATTTGGAAGTAGTAAAGTTAACTTGTAAAGCGGAAAGCTCGATCAAATAGTGCAGACCTGGACATAAATGTCGAAACGTCGTCTTCCTAAACCTTTCCATGTGTTAGAAGTAGAACCAAGAATTTGTATTTCAGCAAACTGAAGTGTTACGGTATAGCCTCCATTTTCTAGCCCCAACCCGTAATACCTTAGGGAAGATGCAGAAAGTCTTGCTGACTGAAAAAGCTCCGAGTCCAAAGTGTTGATAAATTGTGACTGTGAAGTAGCTATGTATATATTATTGCTACTCCCGGTAAAAAGTCCTACACTACTGGCTGCCCATCTCTGATCATTACTCACGACAAATGAAGCTGGTCCAAGATCCTCGTCCTCCCTCTCAAATACTGCGTCGCTAACAGACCGTATTCGTGGGCCTCCGCAGTTGATCGAAAAGTCAGAATCTAGACACCAGTCAATAGAGAAAATCTTAAGCAATTTTTTTCCAACAGTACATACAAGCACTGTCCATGTGGTTGCCCATAGCACATGGAGAAAAACGGTTATGAGGATAACTCTTTGTTACACTTACATATTCCTTTGCCTCGATTGCAGGGGAAGTTCTTCTGCAGGCAGCTCAGTCCTGATAAAACCCTTTTAACAAAAAGAAAAGAGATTTGAGAAAGAAATGATAATTCGTTTATACTTGCATCCTTTTGCAGTAAAAAAGTAGAAAAGAGAAACATATTGGAACTTTCAAGCATCAGCAAAAACATGTTTAAGAAAATCACCTGTTGTCAAGACCTTCCAATGTGAAGTTGTTAGCAACTAGATTGCTGCACAAACAACATACAGTTTTGTTATGATTATAATAAATATTTCCTACAAAAAGGAAGCTTCAGTTTCTGAATATACACAGAGAAAAAATTTCTGAGATTGAAAAACACTGTGAATATAAGTAGAGATATAGTTTTGTTATGTTTACTTACAGTTTCAAGTTTGGTAAGCTGACCCATGAAGGAAGACTCCCGGACAAATCATTGTAGGACACATCTCTGTAAAGTATAAAAGAACAATAATTAGGATCTAAAGAATATGTTATATATTCCAAAACAGTTTCCTAATTATCTTGGCAAGTATTCTGTGTCACCAAGAATGGAACCTTATTCAACTTGAGTCTATATCAGTAGTCTTTGTTAACAAACCCTCCAAAAAATTAGGGTATCCATTGTGGCTTTCAAAGATGAAACAATTATAAAGGACTTTGTTACTCACATATTGCTCAAAGTTTGCCCCTTTTGAGTGGGCAAGGAACCATTCAATGTGTTGTTTCCCAGAAACCTAGTATGAAGACATCAAAGTATTTCCACAATTAGCCGGGTAGTTGTACATAAAGACCCAAAAGAAGCAGAAAACGTATCATCTTACAAGTGAGTAAGTCGACCTAAGTTGAAAAGTGAAGCCGGAATTGGTCCATGTAGTTTGTTGAAGCTTAAATCACTGGAGAATAGACACAAATTATGGTAACACATTAAACCATTCATGTGTTAGCAATGAATGAGGAAAAATAAGAAATTATATTATCAACAATTTAAGATCATTTCGTATTCTCTCGGTGACTTTCACAAATCATCTCACTCTTTTTGCATAAAAGACTCTGTAACAGCTTTCAGAGCATTTGAAGAAACACACTGGCATATGTACTTACACTTGTTGCAAACTTGAGTATTCTCCGATATTAGACGGTATTGTTCCAGTGAGATTGCTGTTCCTCAAGACTCTGCGACATATATCATAAATGTTAAATACAGAGGATAGAGAAACAGTTCACCATACATCAATCTGATAATGAATTGGGTTAGAAGTTGCCTTACAATACATTTAGAGATTTCATGTCTTTGATGAATTCAAGAGAAGAGCTTACATTGGATATGTCACCAAGCCTCCTACATTTAGAACAGGATTATGTGGAGAGAGGGAAAGAATGACAAATAGTAAACAATAATGATTCTGACACCAATGCAACACATACAGTTGTGTCAAAGAAGTTAAGTTGGAAAATGACGACGGTATCGGACCACTCAAACCAGTTCCGAGAATTCTCCTGCAGTAAAACATGTACCAATAGTTGAATCCCAAATTTAAATGTAATGAAGAATTTTCCACCAAGGGTAAAATTAATATAGAAAATATAAAAACAAGAGCAAAGGAACAGATCCCTTATATAGAATGAAATGTTCTTACAAAGTCGTAAGTTTGGTCCAACTTCCTATAAAGTCTGGTATCTGACCTGTAACTTCCAGATCCATAATCCAACTGGTACAACATTAAGGGAAAAAATCACCCCATTGCAAAACGGAAAATGTTAAGTAATAAATAGATTACAAACTGTAGAAATCCAACGATAAAGCCTATATGTGAATTCAATATAACTTACGCCTCTTCCAGCTCCACAAGATTAGCAAATGATGAAGGTATTTCCCCTCTGAGTCCAGAACTTCCAATGTACCTGCGAAAAATGTAAGAAATTCTTAAAAATAATTAATTGCACAAGAATTTTGTGGTTGGTAAACACTAAATGATTTTGAAGGTTAAGTTTTCATGTCTGAATAATAAACAGGAAATGAATACATATATACTTGTATATTTGACAGATACACTCACATTTTCTGTAGTTTTGTACAACTCCCAATCTCAGCTGGTATAGAACCAGAAAAGTTATTCGAACTAATGCTACTGTTGAAAATAGATAGGTATAAGGAAGTCAGAATCCTCCAGAAGCAGTGTGAAGACATTATCATATATAAACAACCAAGAAGCACCCAAAACTCACAGTGATCTTAAATCTGTAAGCAAACCAATTTCCTTAGGAACAGGGCCAGACAACGCATTGATCCCAAAAGTCCTGCGTTGAGCGTGAGAGACAAGAAATTATCCAAAAAAGCGTAATATGAATTGAAAATAACGAGAAAGAGAAACGAAGAAGGTTACACAGGCTTACATATATTGCATTCTCGTCAAATTTCCAATTGCAGGAGGCAGGGAGCCTGTGAGAACATTTTGAGCCAAGTTCCTGAAAAGAAGGGGAAAGATGTGAATTTGAGTTCCATTCTCAAGATTTGTGAATGTGTGTGCTCTTTTTGATTAATAATAAGCAAAAAGGTAGCTCAAGTGATAAGAAAAGCATACAGATTTGTGAGGTATATCAAAGTCCAGAGCAGTGGAGGTATAGGTCCAACAACATCTATCGCATAAACCTTGCTGTGAAAACACCCAAAATGAGGAGAAAGTTCCCAGTGGGAGAAATCGTCGAACACATGGGGTGCACAAAAAAAAAAGGGAAAAAGAGGCGTACAGAGTTGTGATGCGGCAGATTGTGGAGTTTTCGAAATTGCAATCGCATTTGATAAGAGGGTTGTAGGCAGGGTTGGTGTCGGCGACACTGTCGTCGATGGCGGCGCCGGAGCAAAGATCGCCGGTGGTGTTCCATTCCTTCGGCGCCCGGATCCTCCAAGCCGCGAAGATGGAATTTAAAGCTCGCGCTGTTTATTCACATAATTAGTGGTTACTAATTAGCCCTTAATCTTAATTACGCTTAACTAAACAACTGCTTATATAAAAAGCGAACCAGATGTTAATTGAAACTAACCGGGAAAAATTTCTTAGGAAAACAAAAAAAATATTAGACTACAAAATCAGGATCCGAAGATTAGTAGCTTAAGAGCTATAGCCTGCAATCCAATCGATTATCGGTGAAAGTGTTGAAAAAAGAAGAAGACAGACCATCGTCGGGATGAGTAGTGGCTCCGGTTCGGTTTTGAGCTCGAACCAAACCGGAAATACACAAGAACAAGAGCGTGAGACAGAGAGACCGCCGTAGCCTGGGCATCTCCGGTGTGAGCAGACGGAGGTTTTACTTTGGTTCGAAAAAACAAGACTACGGAGGTGTTTTTATTAATTGGACTTTGAAGAGAAACAGACGCATTTTTGCTGAATTGAAAATTAATTAATGGTCTAACCAAACCAACACACTAATCCGGAAGCACGTGGAATGCACGCGCACGGACCGAACAATGTCAACGGAGATTTCAACATTGGCGGCTGCGCTGCGATCGCAACCTTTGGACCCAATGATCATAAACTAAACCAACTGTTTCTAAAAGGAATAATCTAATATTAAAAGATCGGACCAGAAAACATTCAGTCAAGAGACGACATTAATACGTTTATTATTATTATCTATCTACTTTGGTCAGACAAGGCTTGCCTGGTCGTATTTCATGAGATCATTAGACACTGTTTTATTTACCAACCACCAATTTACTATATATATTTGACTTTTACTTGTTAATGTAAGATTACAAACAATGCAAGTGTAGCAACTCATAATATAAAATCCACAAGTGTGTTTCAAGTTTCAACAAGTCTCCGTCCATCTTCTAGTTGGGACTTGGAAGGTTTCTTTGGAGTGTCAGGCAACATCCAGCTCGAGCTCGTTGAACCACTCATGAAGCTCATTGCATTCTCGAATGTTCTCTCAGAGACGTACCCTGGCTTCGCATTGGCTTCCGTTACCTCCACATGCCCCGTTAACATGCCTACCACTCGGGACATAGCTGGTCGTATGGCATGATCTGTTTGTGTGCACAAGAACGCAACCCCTATTACACGTTTCACTTCTTCCTCGTCATATGCTTTTAGATCCGGATCCACCATTTCCATATCACGATTCTCTTGGTGTAGGCTCCATGCCTGCCCAAACAAAAAAAGAGACTAAATTATTCACTAAAAGGTCTTCTAACTTCACACGAGTTTGGTCTTATAAAGATTTACCCATTCGAGAAGGTATTGTTTCTCATCATCCAATTCAGGAGAGGAGTTGGGCCTTCCGCTGACAATTTCCAGGGCCACTATACCAAAGGCAAACACATCCGTCTTCTCTGTAAGATGTCCAAGCATCACGTATTCTGGTGACAGATATCCGCTGCATTAATGTAACAATCAACAACTGTAAGTCTTGTCTTAACCCATTTGACAAACCAAATCTTATGTGAGGTTTTCAGGATCTTTACATTGTCCCTGCAACTCGGGTACTTATGTGCGTCTTCTTATCATCATATAGTTTGGCCAATCCAAAGTCAGAGAGTTTCGGTATTAGATCTGAGTCAAGCAGAATATTGCTTGCCTTCACATCCCTATGCACTATACGAGGATTTGATTCCTCATGCATATATGCTAAACCTTTTGCTACTCCCAAGCATATCTCGAAACGGTCTGACCAGCCAAGCTGCAAACTCTTTTCCTCTGCGACAATCACACAACGTGTAAGCTAACAGCGGTTATTTTTACCAAAAAAACTATAAAAGGATGACACATTTAAGATCTCATGAGCATACCGAATAGAGCTTGATCTAGACTGTTGTTTGAGAGATATTCATATACAAGCATACGCTGATTTCCCTCAATGCAGCATCCATACAGTTTTACAAGGTTGCGATGCTGAACAGCTGATATAGTGGCAATCTCCGCAACAAATTGACCCTTGCCTTGCCTGGACGCAACTGACAATTGCTTCACGGCGATCTCTCTTCCGTCGTTCAATTTTCCCTGTACCACTGGATACTTTTAGAATATAGCCAATGGCGCAATTACATAACCTTCTATTACACTGTGCTCCCTATATTGGTGTCTCATCACACTCTCTGTAGGGTCTTACCTTAAAAACAGGTCCAAATCCTCCCTCCCCAAGCTTGTTGGAAGGATCAAAATCTTGAGTTGCAGTTCTGAGTTCTGAGTAACTAAAGGTGTAGGGCCTTATGTCCAGACTGTGTAGCACTGTATAAGAGTATTTAGTTGAAAAGAACAAGTTTGAAGGTTACAGTTGTTCACGATTAGACTTTACTAATACTGCCAGAGCTTAAGACTTTCTATTTACCTTCTTCATCAGCCGCTCTTTTTCTTTTCCTACGGATGATTAAGATGACAGCAATCACCAAGATGCTTATCACTCCTGCTCCTACAATGACCCCTACAATAATACCAATTTTTTTCTTGGATTTCGAGGGCAGCTTATTGGCTACAGTAGGTATGAAATCTGCAGGGAAGCAAAGCTGGTAGTGAGAAGAGACATTCGACTCTACAAAGATCATGAAAGTCTCTGGTGGATACCTGGAGTTGCACTGATAGCTGAGACTAACGGCCCATAAGTGCCTTGAGCAGGAATACAACATGTCCCTTTTCCAGCCCAGAAAAGATGAATTTCGAGGTAATTTTCAGATACATTTGTTTTATATACTCTTTGAATTACTCGGACGCTAGAACCGTTAGCTGTTCTGTGTATATCAAAGTCCTTTTCCACAAGTTTTCCCTGAAAAAAAAAAGGAATTCAGAGGTCAGAAACCATTTCTGAGAGAAGAGAAGCTCATGAAATCTACACTGCAGCCGACATACTAATACAACAGAATTTCTTGAATGCCAGAGCTTATTAAGGATCTCTTCTCTCTTGTTCAAAAACTACAGGCATCTTTTCATATTCTCTTTACTTGAAATGACAATATGAATTAATCATTTAATTTCCCCCCAAAAAAATTACTGATTCACAGACAAGAAGAATTAGCGTTTGTATGTAAGCATATGGGCGGAAGTTCAATGTAATAGTAGAGACCTGGACATATATATCGAAAAGTCGCCTTCCAAGACTTGTCCAGGTATTAGAACCTCGTATTTGTATTTCAGCAAACTGAATTGTTACAGTATAGCCTCCATTTTCTAGCCCCAGTCCATAATACCTTAGAGAAGATGCAGAGAGTCTCGCTGATTGAAAAAGCTCTGAGTCCGAAGTGTTTGCAAATTGTGTTGTTGTAGCTGAACGCACGACGTATTGATTAGTGTTACTCCCAGTAAATAGTCCTACATTGCTGACTGCCCATCTCTGCGTTTTGCTTACGAAAAATGAAGCAGGGCCAACCGCCCCCTCGTCCTTCTCATACAGAGCTCGACTAGCAGACCTGATATCCGGGCCTCCACAGTTGACAAAAAAGTTGAAATCTGGACACCAATCAAGAGAGAAGCATCTTAACCAATTAATTGTCCAATATATGCATCCTAACATCGTCAATGCTAAACCTGAATTAAGTTTCAGAACACCATTGAGATGCACTTACATACTCCTTTTCCTCGATTGCAGCGGAAATTCTTCTGGAGGCAGTCCAGTCCGGGGAAAACCCTTTTAGAAAGAACAAAAAGTACTAAAATGAGGAATATGGCATGTAGATTAACATTTTTATGCTTGCGAAATATAAATAATGTAGAACTTTAGGCACCAAGAAGAGCACAAGATTCACGAAGTCACCTTCTGTTAGAACCTCCCACTGTAAAGTAGTTAGCAATCAGGTTACTGCAGAATAACAAAACAAAACAAAAAGCTTTATTTTCAGCACAATAATGTATTATGTGCCATGAAATTTAAGCAGATGGCTCCCGAACATACAGTTGCAAGTTTGGTAAGCGAACCCAAGAAGGAAGATTCCCTGCTAAATCATTGTATGACACATCTCTGCACATGAAACACTTTTGAGTTAAATTTGCAAATTTTCAATAGATGGTACCCAGAGGGAAGATACATTCCTCTACATATATTTGTTACTCACAGATTGCTAAGAGAGGGGCTCTTTTGAGTGGGTAAAGAACCATTCAACTTGTTATTTCCAAGAAACCTAAATGAAGGTAACGATATTTATACTCGGTTAGCGAAATTTGAATAAGAGCATGTGATGGGAAAATGAATATATTCTTACAAGTGAGTAAGTTGGCTTGAGTTGAAAAGCGAAGCTGGAATTTGCCCACTTAGGTTGTTGAAACTCAAATCACTGGAAAACAAATAATGTATATAGCTTTTAATTATAAAAGGTCTAGCCGCTTTATTTTAGAAAGTATATCATCTCAGTTTAGTAACAAAGAAGACATGGGACAACTTTTGGAGCATCTTAAGATCCGGAACAAAAATTGTGTCATCTTGTCTCATACTTACAGTTGTCGCAGC
The DNA here is from genome assembly GCA_900406555.1 of Pseudoturritis turrita. Classification (NCBI taxonomy): domain Eukaryota; kingdom Viridiplantae; phylum Streptophyta; class Magnoliopsida; order Brassicales; family Brassicaceae; genus Pseudoturritis; species Pseudoturritis turrita. The sequence goes on from OVBL01000840.1 coordinate 855,931, forward strand.
TGCAAGTAATCTCCAATATTGGAAGGTATTGTGCCTGTAAGATTATTGTTCCGTAATACTCTGCATGATATTTAAAAAATGTCACAAATACAGAGGAATGGGAAGAGCCTAAATGAGCTCAGAAGTTCATCAAGATTAGGCGAAAGCTTAACAGAATTCCTTACAGGACACTAAGAAATTTCATGTCTCGGATGAATTGAAGAGAAGAATTGCTATTGGATATTTCACCTAGTCTCCTGCATTTTGGATGTTAGTCAGTATCGAGACAAAGAACAAGTGGAAGAGTGAAGGTGAAAATAACATATTTCCAGCACTTACAATTCTGTCAATGAAATCAAGTTCGCAAATGTAGATGGAATTGGACCACTCAAATTAGTCCCCAGAATTCTCCTGCAGTAAAGCATGTATCGAACGTTGAGTATAGCCTTCAATATATGGAGTGGCACACCATCAAGTGTTGATTATTAACAGTTACTCTATCCGTTGATAGGCGATAGCTTAAAACAAAGAAATAAAATTGAAGAATTGAAGAGCTGCAATATGTAATTTCTCACAGGGTAGTAAGTTTGGTCCAATTTCCTATAAAGTCCGGTATCCGACCTGTAAGTTGGATATCATTAATCCAACTGAAACGACATGAAAAAGAAGTCAATCCAAAACTTATGAAGAATTAGGAGTATGCTTATGTTTCTAAATGAGTAGCCAGATACAATAGCAACCCACGAGATTATAATAAGATATATATCTTACGCTTCTTCCAAGTCAACAAAATTAGCAAATGATGAGGGCATTTCACCAGTAAGTCCTGAACTTCCAATGTACCTGTCATTAATACGAGTATAATTAATCTTACTGCGTCTCGGAAGCACTTAAGCGTATAGACATATTATGAGAACCGAGACTGTGATGGAGTGTTGATGCAAGCAATACTAAATGTCACCATTATACTGGAGCTTCAGAGGAATGCATGCGTTAAGATATATACATGAATTATGATGAACAAAGCATTGCATACACTTACATTTTCACTAGTCTTGTGCAATTGCCAATCTCAGGTGGTAGAGAACCGGAGAAATTGTTCATATCAATCGCTCTGAGCAAAGAGAGCTCAAAAAGAAGTTGTTAGAATCTATCTGCAAAAACTTATTGAGCCAATTGAAAATGTGATCATATCCTTGTTGAGAGGTTCTTACAGTGATCTTAAATCAGTAAGCAGTCCGATTTCTTTGGGAACTGGTCCGGACAATGCATTGGCCCCAAAAGTCCTAGGATAATGAATATTTGCACACCAATAAGAAGAAGAAAGAAAAAATTGCTGATATATGTATAGGTTACTTAGCTTTTCTGGAAAGGGAAAAGTATATACTGAAAAGGGTTCAGTGCCTTACATCCACTGCATCCGGGTCAGATTTCCAATGCCAGGAGACAGAGAACCAGTCAAGAAATTCTGATTTAGGTTCCTGCCAAAAGGAAAGAAAAAGGTGGAAAATTGAGTGTTTTCCAATGCAATGCTTGTTTAAAGTAGCTAAGGGAAGCAGTATGCATGTGTTACTCTGTAAGAAAATAACAAAACCGTACAGATTAGAGATGTAAACGAGACTCCAGAGCTCTTCAGGAATTGGTCCGGCAACATCCATCCCACGAGCCCTCCTGTGACACAAGACAAGAAGCAAGCAAATTTCATAGTGGCCGTGGGTGGGGAAAAGCGTCGAACAGATGGAAGGCAGTGATGGGAAACGTACAAGGCGATGATGCGGCAGATAGTGGAGTTGTCAAAAGAGCAATCGCATTTGATTAGAGGATTAAAGGCTAAGTTGTCGATGCTGACACTGTCATCAATGGCGTCTCCGCTGCATAGTTCGCCGCTTATGTTCCATGATGGTAAAGCCGTTATGTTCCACGTCTCGAAGATCTTGTTCAACGCCCTAGCTGTAGAGTGTTTCCAAAGTTTTGATTTTTCATTTCAACAAAGTCAAAGATCAAGTTTTTTTCTATTTGCCATATTTATTCTTCACTAAAAAAAATAAAATAAAAATTGTCATCAAGACATCAATCATCATCGTATTAACTCGATGGTCTTTTGAAGCAAATAAGGGAAAAACAAGAAACTTGAAAACTCAAAAACTAAATTGCCAAAAATGGGTCGAAGATGATTTAAACAAAAATTAGGAAAGTGAAGGACGAATTTATAAAGTATGAAGGGGACCTTCGTCTGGATCAGTAGTGGCACTGGTTTGGTTCTGTGGTCGAACCAAATGAAATAAACAAGACATGGACACAAACCAAACTACGATCGATAGATACAGAGACCGCCTTAACCTCGGCATCGTCGGCGACCAAAAGATGTGTGTGTGAGAGATGGATCCGAAGCAGACAAACTTGACACTAAACTCGCATCTTTCTTAATGCGTATTATTATTATATTATATGGTTTAGCTTTAAAATTTAACAGCGTGTTTGATTTACTTCTTTAATAATATTGTGACCTTCTCTGTATTGGTCTTTATTTAGTTATCCAACAAAACCCAAAAAAGGTGTCGCCATTCACTAGTCGTTAATCATCATCATTTATTAAACTAATGGGGATTAGTTATGAATTTATTATTATTGATGTGTATGTCCGATTTTTTAATTCAAAAACTGCTAATTTTGTATCGGAATCGACCGGTTCAATCCGATTATAACAAAGTGGGTTAAATAAACTATTGACCATGATGAATCACGGTCATGAGCCCAAGCAAACCAAGCATAGATTTGCGATTTAAAAAAAAAAACATAACCGATTCTATATACAAAACAATTCATTTTTATGAAAATTTGCAAAACGTCTTTTTCTCAAATTTGCGGTCTTTCTAAACTCACGATTCAAACGATTTGGCTTTTGCTATACATATCATCCATGAATGATATCAGCAGTTGCTTCTTTATCTGCAAAACGTGTACGTCTTTAATTTATTCCACCCTTGAATTCGATTAGTTGTAGATATATCCACAAAAATGATGCAATCAAATTGCTTATATTAATTATAACGACCATAAACGATAGGATTATGATTAGGACAAGGACGTCAAATACAAACTATTAGGTTTGACCATTGTATGCTTTTAAAAACTCTTTGTTGTTTTTTTCCACGAAAGCAATCTATATGGTATAAAAAGAATACAATATCTATTTTGCATGACTTGGTCGTAAATTTAGTATATTTGGTCGAGGATGGGATTCTCAAAGGTTACTTATACAAGTATAGTCAAAATAGGCATGTATAAACTTTTCTAACTTTTTTTTTTTTTTTGATACATAAATTTAAGACTACAAACAAACAAAAAAGTACCCTCGAATGTCATGGGCCGAATTAAAATTGTTTTTCTTGATTTCTTTTGCTGTTTGGGTGTAATTATGGCTTTTGGAAAACAAAGACCATCTCCAAGCATCGGAGGAATTGGGCTCTCTGTGCAAACAAAGTTTCCAATCCTTTTCAAATGAAAAGCCCATTTCATTGATTTACACGATTCCTTGTCATTTTTATATTCCCCACTTTCCAATTTAATGATTTGGTATTCTGAGCTCTAAATTTTTTTAAAGTAAGAAAGTGTATATGATAACTGTATTAGGCTCTTTGACAACAAACTATCCAAATTATATAAAAACTATCCTAATTCCGAAAGGAAAATTAAGGAAAGAAGAGCAGAGGCCATGTGGGTCATGCCTACTTTTAGGCCTCGAATTTTTAACCAAACCGAAATTTTCGAATTCAACTGAACAAAACCGAACTTTTTGGTTGTTGGTTTTGGTTTGGTTACTTAGAACAAAACCAAATTTTTTAAAAAAATTATCTAACCAATATATACCAAAATTATACCGAATCTCACGAAAATATATTTAAAATTCCGAACCGAAAAATCAAACTAACTGAATTTATCCGATTTTTTAACCGAATTAATTTGAACAAAAAATTCAAAAACTTCGGTTCAATTCGATAAAATTTTCAAAATCCGAACTACCCAATACCCAAACCGAATCGAACTATAATTTTATTCGGTTTTCGGTATGATTCTTTCAAACTGAAAAACTCGAAAAAATCGAATTCGCATGTCCAGGACCGAGTCTGGGCTAAAGCTGGTAAAACTGATGCTTTAGGCACCAAATATCTATAATATATTAAAGAAAGTAAATTTTGAAAATTTGATGTGGTCTAGTGGTAGAGTACTTTGATATAGATTCCATATCACTAGTTAAAGTCTCTGATTATTATAAATTCAGTTACTTTAAAAAAAAAATTATACTTATTAATGGATTCAAACTTTTCTTCTGCGCATGCCTACCTATTTTCATGGCATGTACATTGTTATAAAGTATAGTTCGGACAACTATACGGAATATTATAATATCCACTCATCCATAGCTTCAAAAATATCTAAATGGATTCAAAGACTATAAAAATGGATAAAATGCAATCTAAAATTATAAAATGCATGACATAAAGAAACAAGATAGTAAGTCGTCGTTGAATGTTTTTGTCGAGTTGCAGGTGAATTCTATCTCTGTACCCTTGCTGGAGGGTTTATTGCTTTCTAAAGGTTTGTAAAATGCCTAATGGCATCTTGTTCTTCAATTGCTTTTCGTGTGTGTATATTTTCTAGTTTCTCTCTGTTTTAGTACACTAAGTACTCTGTTTCTTCTTCACATATTAATAAATCAACAAACGTTAAAAAAAAAGAAACAAGATACAAATTCATGAAAATGACTAATATGTGATCAAAAGAAAGATCAAAACTAACAAAACAAGTGTTAAAATCATGTAAAATACACAACTATCACATATATATAAAAGTCAGAGTTGAAAGCAAAGTGTCGTGCGGTGTCCGTAGTATGGAACGTACGGCTGGACAGTTGGGGCAGCCCATGCTTTCGCATTTATCTCATTTCTCTTCCTCCTATCTACTCACTTTTATATTTTACTTTCCTCTTTTTCCGTTTCTTTCTTCTTTAAGTATTCGAGTGTCTCGTAAAGCCACTATATGTGCACTTACCCGTACGTTACATACATCTTCTTGCCGTATTAGTAAACTAAAGTTCACTTTGAAACGTTATATGAAACAATAATAATAAATATGCCCCTCATTTCAAGAGATATGGATGCGGTTGTGGTTGTTTCAGCGATAGATTTTAATGAAGTGGCGAATAACGAGACGCGATTCATAAAATGGTTTTCACCATACCGACAATCATTGACATTGACTACATCCAAGAGAAATGTTATCTCCTGATGTTGGAGATGTGTAAATGGGTTAGGATGGAAAAGATGGATCGTAACCGATGATTTTCTAAAAGTTTATTGGAGTTTCATCAAAAAGATGATACCCAATCAAGATGATCACCTTAGATTGAAGATGAAGACGAATAAAAAAAATATTAGATTTGATAATCTGTTAACGTATAAGACTTACCTACGGAAAAAGCATCATGTAGTTTCACTTATTCAATTATTTCGGGTTTTTTAAATATTTTTGATATTTTAATTGTATCGGTATGTTATATTGATAACTATGTAAATGATGTTTCAAATTAATAAAGTTATGACGTTAAAAAAAATTATGCTCCTCTATAATAAAATAAAGATAATTTAACACTAATATAGTATAAAAGATATAAGTTTTTTATCTATTAATTTCGAATTAGAAAATCATTCTGTACGCATACCAAAATAATGAAAATCAATTCAAAGCGATTTTCATGTTATTTATTTATTTATTTGAGATTTTTTTGGATGTGTATCCTATATATATTAACTAGGTTAGTACCCGTGTTTTGCACGGATTTAATTATAACCGTCAATATAATTTAAAAATTGTTTGATTACATGTAAATGTAGATATGATTAAAGATTGTTGATATAATTAGACAACAAAATTATTGGATTGAATCAATTGTGTATATGTACTTTGGATGAGTATATGTGTTTTTGATTTTTATTTTGTTTATTAAAATTATAAATGTAATTAAATATTATTAATACCAGTATAGTTTTAGTTAAGAAATCAATTGTAATTATTGGTTGGAATTATTATACAGCATCCAAGATCCACTTGTGTATATTCGAATCTGCGATTATTTTGTATAGAAATATGTTTCACCCGTAAAATCAAAACAACGGATTTTTAATTTCTTAGTCAATAAAAAGATACATACACATTATAAGATCAATCATAATTTGTGAGCACTGAATATTTTCAAAACATTTAATATATTTATTTCTATAAATTTGTGTGAAATGTCTATGATATATATCACTTAAATTAATAAAATACTTTAGAAAAAGTTTTGGATACGTTGAGCATATATTATTTGAGATATAAACAATCTTCTAAAGTATTTAAATACCATTTCGTTGTTTGTTATGTTTAAAATGTAATGTAGAACTTACTTAAAACTTTCTAAAAAATATTTAATTTACATTTTAAAGAATTAACATATATTTTAAAAAGAATTAGCCTATATACTTTCACACGATATTGTAAAATATTCTCAAAAAATATCCCGTAGTTAAAATTAAGTTTTAAGTCACCTTAAATACATTCAAATTCAAATATTATTATAATAAAATATTCTCAAACCATATTTTGGTAATACAAATTAATTTAATTAAAATTAAAACTAAAATTCAAGAAAAACAAAAGAGAAAAAGAAAATTATGTATTTAGTAAAAATAAAAAGAAAAACATGTGATCCTTCGAAAAAGAAGGATACAAAATTGGTGATAATAAACAAACAATAAACGAAAACAATCCTAACAAATTAATCTAGTCGACATTTACACAGTAAACCAACCGATTATATCAACCTTCCGTGAAATATAAAATTATGAGTCATGGTATTCTGCAATTGCATTATTTTTTTAATAGTTCAATTTGGTTTGTTAAAGAATAATATGAACAGTAACTATTTACGTTCATAGCATTTTCTTTTTAATGGTTGATTTAGATTGGATCGTTAAATATTAATAGATATTTCAACTATGTTTGGCAATAGAGTTAACTTGAATCCTCTCATAAATAAATAATTAAAATTTGTGTTTGACAATTAGAATAATAGTACTTTAAATATAAAAATTAATTAAATAAAAAAGCTGAAAAAAATTGTGGGATTGACACGTAGCAAAAATAGCCTGCAATGTTTCTCCTTTAATATATAGAGGATAGAGGAGAACATTCACACAAAAAATCATATGTGTCGTTCATAGAGTATTTTATGGAACATGTCATTTAATTTAACCAATCAAAATATTTTAATTAAAACTATATGCCATGGTGGAAATCTCTACATATTCTCATTAATTTTATAACATAAACTCATTAATACATGTTTTATAAATTTAAATCCAGCTAAATGTAATATTTTAGACTTACCATATCATCTATTTTTATTTTTTCTGATATATTAACAAATTTTTTATTATTATATTTATAACAATAATATTATCTATTGTGTATATATGTATTTAGATTAGTATGCTATATAAATATTTTTATTATACATATTTAATCACACTTACAAATATTTATACAATTCATTATTAGAAAATATATATTGTTTTTCGTTTGTTATGTCCCATAAATTTATATAAATCTAAAAATTTATCTTATTTATCGTATGTTCTATAATTTACACGAATAATGAAGATCAATTTTACACTTAAAAGATATTGAAATAAATAACATTTGCATATATTTTGATTAATTTTACACATAAAATATCAAAATTAATGGTATTAACATATGTTTAATCAAAAGTATTCAATTTTATTACATTTATACACAATAGATATTATTTTTGTACGTTTATAGATATTAGAATACATATACTTTATTATATACATTTAAATATTAAAAATTTATATATATTAAAATTAATTTGTTAATCTATTTAATTATTTGCTGTGGTCAAAATCTAGTAAATTATGAATAGAAGAGACATATATGCATGCATTAATTATAGAAGAAAAGTCGTAGTGGTATTGGTATGGCACGTAATTGGGGAAGGTGGGTGGGTCATTCTGTACGAATGGGACCGTACGGCTTTTATTTCCTTGAAATTCATTTTCACGTGACTCATGACAAACTCTTTTTTTATATATTCTCCTACCATTTATAACCGCATGCATATTTACTTATAAGTAGAGTTTTCAAAGATCAATAGAGCGTTAATAAATTGTGTATTTATATATTGGAAAGTGTAATGATTGAAGTGTATATATGTGGATGAATCGAATTACAGCGAGCAAATCCGAATGTTGAGGCGTAAGTCAATGGTTAGACTCAACCTTAACCTCTCAGGCGTTAGGGAATATTCCTTCCACTATGCTTCTATGTAACGCCCCCAACCGCCACTGTTCGTGGGTCTCCACGCCTTTTCTAGGTCCGTGGGCCTACCTTTGTCCGATGGCCGGTGCGTTAGTCCGGGAGGTTCGAAAGACTTGTTTACTGACCCTGCAAATCACCACGAGATCTTTTTCCGTGTTTTGTCTTCACTCACACAGTACTGGAAATGACTTCCCAGTAGGTCACCCATCCTGAAATTGCTCCAGTTCAAACACGTTTAACCCTGGAGTTTTGTCAGGATGAGTTACGAAAAAGATAAGTGCACTTTGGTGATATAGGTAGCCAAATCAATTCTTATAAACCTTTCCGCATGCACTACATATTTCTAGAAATCGGGATGTTACATTCTAAATTGTCATCATCATGATTAATGCCCTTTAATTTGAAAAATCGTATACTGCTTTATTTGACCATCACATTCTTAGATTGCATTTCGCGAAGGTTCCCTCGTTCAAAGTACCTAGGGTTTTACTTGTTGTTAGACTATATATATGCTTTTGCAAAAAAAAAAAATCATGCATGGTTTAAAAAGATTGTAAAAGAAGAAGAAAAAAAAGACGAAAATTAAACAAAGAAAATGATAAATTGAAAATAGACATTCGGAGTCACGGAAGCATACCTCCAATTACGTCACGTCTCCCCCGCCATTCACGCCTTGATTATTCTTTTCTGTTCCGTAGAAAAATTTACACTGAAAGTTCCAAAGAACAATTGTGGCAAATAAATCCATTGTTAGAGATTTCCGTATCTCAATCGCAATCTCAAATATGATAAGATTTGGTTAGTTTGACAAAAATTTCCAGGAAAAAATGTTTCAAAATCTTCGAAAAACGTTGTTTAAATATTTTTCACTGTGATATTGTAGAGAGAAACATACTGTATATAGTATAAAATACATCAACATATCCAAAATGGAAAAATTAATTAGAGAGGGTAGCAGAGTACACTATTTGAAACGTTGCATAAAATATAGTGTGAGAACCTACTATGAAATAAATCTACACTAGAGTGATTTTATGACTAGTAGGTTCTCAAATTATATTTTATGCAACGTTCAAACTATAATTTTGGATTTAGCTATTCAATATTTAAGAATGATACCATACAATTCCACACAGCTTCCCCACTCTCCACGTAAAACTTGACAACCATTTGTGTTTTCTAATATCTAAATGTATTTTATAATAATAGCTAAAATGCGAGAGCTATATGAACTATTTTCCACGACACTGCGAGACGACAGGTTAAAGCAATAAATTATGACATGAAATAATAATTAAAACCTTATTTCGTTTTGAATCGGACTTGTTGTATAATTTAATTAACTTATAAAATAAAAATAAAAAATTGTACGTAGCAAGTACTCCTTTCCAATATTACCCTAGCGTCTTTATAAGACCTTCTCTCTCTCATAATCGCTCACTCTGCTCTGCTCTTCTCTTCTCTTCTCTTTAGGGTCTTTGGAAATATATATATATAATCTCTCTTCTGAAGATGAAACAGCTGATCCGGCGTCTATCCCGAGTCGGGGACTCAGCACAGTACAGCCTCCTCCGGTCTGAGTCGCAGAGCCGCCGGTCCAAGAAGGAGAAGGCCAAGTGTAAGGTCCCCGAGGGACACGTGCCTGTCTACGTGGGACAAGAGATGGAGCGGTTCGTGGTGAGCGCGGAGCTGCTAAACCATCCGGTTTTCGTAGCGTTGCTGAAGCGGTCGGCTCAGGAGTACGGATACGAGCAGCAAGGAGTGCTTCGAATCCCATGCCACGTCCTTGTCTTCGAGCGCATCTTGGAGTCTCTCCGTCTCGGGATGGCACAGTCACGTGACCTGCACGATCTCTTATGAAGAGGCTGAAGAAGTAATTAGCATAGCGTACATACATGGCATCTCTTTTTGTGGTTGTTTTAGTTTAGAAATAGAGTAATGTAAATAGTACATATTCTCTATTTAAAGCTTCTCAGATCTGTTTGGTGATGGGATTATATATATATATATATATATATATATATATATATATATAACGAAATCCAGATCTCATGGCTTTTTATTTGTCTGGTTGCTTTCCGATGAACACAAGGAATTCCGCCGTAAGATGTACCATCGACAGTAGCAAAAGTGTCATTCCCAAACTTGAAGAATACACAACCTCGCAATATCAATGTCTTACTTACCCAATATTCTCTTAGCCACTTTTTTTTTGTTTTTATGTGGCAGGGATCTCTTATGCACTTATAATAAATCTATGAAGAATAACCTTCTCTGGGAATAATAATACTTGTAGTTTAGATAGGACTGTTTATGGGTGAAAACAGATTGTATATCCTAATCATCATTCTTCCCATTCATATCCCCTCCGGAACTAGCTGAATATCCGTTAAATATGGATTCCACAATATCTCTCACACCTACCTCTCTCCTCTCTTACCCTTTATCCAATTAATGTGCCAAATTTAAAGGGTTTGATTGCTTTGGATACACTCATGTATGTGGGGTTCCAGATCTTTTTCACACCCAACCATATATTATCATTTCAAACGTTATGTTCAATTGCAAATTATCTGTCTATTTATGCATGATTACAAGCACATTCTCTATATACACGCACAGACCCTAGTTAGTAGTTAATTAGTATCATTGTATCAACCACCCTTCGTTTCTATTGCAATCATTCATATATGCATATGCTCGTCTATGCGAACCAAGTGAACCACACTATAAGTTAAAGTTAAACTGTCCCACTCCCAATAATTTATAATGTTTATATTATAATCCTTAACATACGTTATACACATTGCACTATATATATAAGCAATTGATTGACCATAAGAAGTAACTAATGGTTTAATTATGGAGTTGACATCGCGTGAATGTATCATATATATATATATATATATATATATATATATATATATAATTAGAGAGTTCTCTCTCCATCTAAGGCGTCCACGTCATCAAAAACAATAATTCACACGTTTTCATATTAGATTATTATTTTTCATTGGATGAAAACAATAATTCACACAAAAAAACATAAAAAATAAAAGAAAACTACAACACAAGAAAATATAAAAGAAAAAATGTGAATATAGATTAGATGAATATCAAATTAGATAGTTGTATTTTCACATAGAATTAATGTGTAAATATTTAAAAAAATATAAAATATATAAAATAAAATCACAACACAAGGTAATATAGAAAAAAAAATGTGAACATAGATTAGATGAATATCAAGTCCACATCATCAAAAAGAAAATAAGAATATTAAAAATAAATTTAATGGCTCAATTAATTCACACTTTCATATTATATTATTATCTTTGAATGAATGAAAACAATAATTCACAAAAACATTAAAAAAAAAATTACAACACAAGAAAAAAAATATATATATTTATATATAAATGTGAATATAGATTAGATGAATATCAAATTAGATAGTTGTATCTTCACATAGAGTTAATGTGTATAAATTTAAAAAACACAAAATATATAAAAAGATTACGACACAAGATAATATAAAATAAAAAAATGTGAATATAGATTAGATGAATATCAAATTAGATAGTTGTATCTTCGCATATAGTTAATATGTAAATATTTGTAGATGGTTAGAAATAGGGAAAAAAACTTATCACGATAAAAAAATATTAAATGGAACGATAATTATTTTCCAACGGTTAGAAATTATATATTTAGGATAAAGAAAATACAAATTTAGGTGTAACAATGAATGCAAAATTTTAAAAAATTTTACTCAAAATAAAAATATTCATTTTCAAGAGAAAATACGTTTTAAACATCTTTAGAATGTAGATGACTTTTAAAATAACATGTATTATTTGAAAAAATAATAGTAAATTTACATATTCGCATAAATTGTTAAATATAATATTATATAAGATTTTTTTGGATATAAGAATAAATATACTTTTTGAAGAAGAATCCATCTTTAGAATTTGAGATTATTTTTTATGAATGTTAAAGAATAAATATATGTTAGCGATTAAAAATAAAGTGCAGAAGAAAAAAACTCTCTATAGGATAAAGAGTTGTGGGATGGTCGCCAAGTCCGATATCTCTTCCCGCTAGATTTTCAACTGACTTTTATCATCACGTGACACCTAGTGATTCGTTACATTTCAAAAGAAAAAATTTATCGTTGACAATATTTATGTTGTATATCGTTTTGTAAAATAAATTTGCATATATATATATATATGTTTATATAGATTTATTTTAAAATGATTATATTTATATTTAAGGATTCATTGTTAAAAGTTTTAAAATTAAAATTTAGTAAATAAAATGCCCATGTTGCTTCACTCGTACAACCACATGCGCGCACATTTATTAGCCTGTATCGTAAATTATAAAATCCAGACTAATCTACTACTCCATATTCTTACTATTTTAAAAAAAATCACAATATACACAACCATGATTAAAATCACACTGTAATGATCTGAACTGTGGTTTTCAATCTCACGGTGAATCGTTCAACTACGGACCACAAAGAGTAAATTTTACAATCCATTTACTCTGTGTTTTTCGTTTCTTAATCCGTTCCACTGTGAAATCAAATTAAATTACGAGGGAACAAGCAAGTTCACTTAGATACACACGGCTCATTTATTACTTTATTACTAGCTAGTAGTTAGCTAGTTGATTCTGTATTATCCTGCTGCATTAATGCATTCTTCGTTTTCAAAGATTTAAAAGTCGTATAGTCAAAGTCGTCGACCAGTGCACCAAAATGATCCACGTATTTTAAAACACTCATTCACCGAAATGGACCACCCACTTCATCCATCTCCGACATTCTGTTTTGGACTGATTTCTTCACACTACCATCAATCATAAAGCTCTTATTTGCCTCTTGTCTTCCAAATCCTTCCCTCCGAAATGCACCTTCTTATTCTCTGCTTCGATGTTGATTGTGTTGATGATGGTGGTGATGATTCCTTGTCCTTTTGCTCTCTTGCTAAATTACGTAACCAAACTATAATGTTAACAGTCTCTTTTTAATATATTTAATCGTTAAGAAAAAAAAAAACTATGATCTTCAAAACAAAAATAACAAAAAAAAAAATCACAATGCATAGATAATACTAGAGAGTTCCGATCGGACGGCATTCAAATAAGCTAAAGCTCGAGAAATATGATAATTTCATTGTCAATTAGCACAACGTAATTAATTAAAGTCGGTGGTGGATATTTGACGGACCAGTTTTCTATATAAAACACACGTGTAGAGTTGAAGGCAGGCACGTGTAGAGTGGCACAAGTACACGACGTCGTGAGGTAGAAATGCTAAACGTACAATTACACACAAGCTCTTAATTTTCTTTTTGTTTGATCACTCTGAGTTATATGAATTAAGCCATATACAAGTTGACCACTCTGAGTTACAATTACACATATTTTGTTTAAACTTATAATATATAATACGTTTTGAGAAGTAAAATATTATATATTATATACATGGACTTGCCAATCTTTATAAGTTTCATGTTTATGTTATTTACTTCTCTTAGACCCACATGTTACGTCACGTTTTTAAACCTAACCATATGTCCAATCTTTTTACTTTTATTTATTCCATATAGAAATATGTATCCGTAAATATGTACGTACAAAAGAAGTACGTACGTTTAAAAAAAAATACGTATGCTGATTTTGATATGGAGGTTCGAAGGCATGAATTGCTACTACTTTCACACATCTTTTTAGTACTTAATTGCTAAGAAGATGACCTCATAACACATTTAACCTCACTCAAAAAAAATAAGACGACTTAAGACTCTCTCACCTAATTTAAAATGATATTGCTATTTTAGTACATCATGCACTAAAACTATATAAACTAACATACTTACGTGTTTCGTGTTTAAATATAGTCGGTAATTATATACGGATGATAAAAATGATAGATCGATGGGTTCTTGAGCAAACTTAAATCAGAGCCTGGTGGCGTGGGTTTGAAGCCTAACCATGCCATGCCATATTTTAATCTATGGAAAACACAGATATTATATTCAATGCTAATGCGTCATAATCTACATTCTAATTTATTACATATTAATTATCATATATGTTTTGGATGCACAGCTTGGTGTCAAACTTTGAGTTCTAGAAGGAATCGTCATGCCCATCGATCGCAGATATATATCTTAAGATAATATTTTGAATATTTCAGGAAGTGGGATTTGCTTTAAACAACTAGCAGAGTATAGTGTTTATATCAAATTTAGGGGCTTTTGCTACTTGCTAGCCAAAGACCCTTAAATGGGATTTTATCAGATAATTAATCTTCATCTCATGTAGGTTTCTCTGATATTAGACAGAGGACAAATCTCATATAGTGTTAGTTTAATTCCTATCTCATAACTGATGATTGTTTAAAATCCACACCACAATATATAATGATCATTTTTTTTTTGGTTTTAATGAATTTAAAACGCTTATATCATATACATATTTGTATATACACATAAAAATATATAGTACAAATGGATTAGAAATTAAATAGAATTAAAGATTTATTCTATTTTTTACTTCAATTGGTGTTGTATATATATTTTTGTTTGTGGCATGGTCCTTGTGGTTTTGTGGACATGCTTATACAAACAAGAAGGTTTAGAGAAAAAAAAAAAAAAAAAAACTTTATTCACCTTTCTTTTCTTCCATTCCCTTCACGGGACACCATTTTGAGAATACAAGGTGATCACAATCACAAACATGAACTTTCTCCACTCTCAAATTTACGATACTAGATTTGTACTCGCTTAAATCAATTTTAAACTCGGAAGTTTTATTGTATGTATAAAACATTTTCAAAAATGAATAATCTAGAAAGTAAAGATTTAAAATTATTTCTTGACTAATAAACAAAAATGTATAAAATTATTGAAGTATTTCCGTGATGCTTAAACTAATATACAGAGATTTTTCTTAACTAATCAATTAACCTTGCATATTTTTTTCACAAGAATACTTAATCAACGGACAGTATAATCTGTACATTTATATAATTAAATAAATGAAGCGTAATCACAATTATCATTTAGATTGCCGTTTAAATCCGTACGTTCCATGCTTTTGGTATCTTTACGAGTGAAGTGCCTCAAATGATTAGTAAGACATTAATAAGAAAGTTCTATATATATATTGAATGGAGTGGAAAATCTGATCTCTAATTAATAATTGCATAACATCTGACGCAAGGGGTTTATATCTATGATATATATAGCTAGGAAGGATCTCTTGATAATAATCAAAACATAATTAATAGAAAGATACACTCAAGGTAGAGATAAAGAGTGATATTAAGAATGGGGAAAGGAAGAGCACCATGTTGTGACAAGAGCAAAGTGAAGAGAGGGCCATGGAGCCCTCAAGAAGATCTCACTCTCATCACTTTCATTCAGAAACATGGCCACCACAACTGGAGATCTCTTCCCAAGCTTGCTGGTCAGTCTCTCCCCCTCTCTATATACATCCATGTTTCAGTAATACTATATAGTATTAGCTAGCTAGTTGGGAGTTTTGATAATTGAATGAATGATAGGATTGATGAGATGTGGCAAGAGTTGCCGACTGAGATGGATAAACTATCTGAGACCGGACGTGAAGCGAGGCAACTTCACAAAAGAGGAGGAAGATGCCATCATCCACTTCCATCAAACCCTTGGAAACAAGTTTGTCCCTAGCTACCATCTTTCTTTGTAATAAGATAATACATATATATACAGTACGTAGTAATTAATAGATATTTATGGGTGTAATTTGATCAGGTGGTCTAAGATCGCATCCTTCTTGCCTGGAAGAACCGACAACGAGATCAAGAACGTGTGGAACACTCATCTCAAGAAACGACTCTCTCCCAATTCATCTCCCTCCTCTTCTTCTTCGTCCATCTCTTGCACTGATCATGATCATGACAAGAACTGTGACATTGTTCAAGAAGAAGGGCATTCGTGCCAAGACTCACCTTCTTCGTCTCATCTCCAAGACAATTGTATGCACACAGAACCAGAGCTTCACGAGGTTAATGAACTCCACGACATCGAACTCCTCCTCGACCATGACGACTTTGATGATATTACCTCCACGTTTCTTGAAACAAACGACATGTTATTTCCAGAACAACCACTAGACTCTCTTCTTCATCACCACCGGATTGATCACATTTCAACCGAGTTTCACAATACGTGCGGAGAGACTCAAGAGGTAAGCAAACAGCAATCATTTGATCATCCTCAACCAGATATTCCATTCGGATTTGAAGAAACAAACGGATACTTTGACTTGTGGACACAGCTTGTTGAATCAAGCTCGCCTACGCCTAGTCCTCCTAACAATGAGGAGTACAACGAGTGGTTCAACTTCGTCGACAACCCAACTTACTTTGATGACTTTACATTGGTGGGAGAAGTATGTCTTTGAATGCATTGATGCATGTGATCAGTGTTGTCTCAACATGTGAGTATATTACAAATATTACCTGGATCGGGTTTATAAACCTATGCATCTTATCTTCAACTATAACATAATGCCAAAATTATCCAAAGTGTAAATTTTGATTTTCTGGCAAATCTTTATCCAAAGTGTAAACTTGAGAAGAGATATCCTTTTACGAGAGCCTCTATGATATTGGTTCGTTTGCTGCTAAATTTTTGTATCCAAAGTGTAAAAATATGCGTAATTGACGTTGACGTAGTTTCTTCTTCTGCTATTAACAAACAGTCAACTTAATAATGGGCTTTGACCCAAAATAAAAAAACCTTAATAATGGGCTTTGGCTGCACACACAAAAAGGAAGGTAAATATGTCCACGCGCGCTTCCAACTTTTTCAACGAAACCTCCCGATCGATTAAAAAAAGAAAAAGAATGAATGATACCCAATGAAAAGCGTACACGTGGGAGTTGGGTGCGCTCCCCTGCCTCAGAAGTCCTGCTTTATCGACACGTGTCGACCAGAAACGCATGATAAAAAGCAAACCCTTGAATGTCCGTCTTCTCCTCCACCGAGATCTCACACTGTCACAAGCTCTTGCAATTGGTATGTCGTTTCTTATTTTGGTTTCTTTACCAAGAAAAAAGTTTGTAACTTTGGTCAATTTAACTCTTTTTATGCTGCTGCTATGTGGCTTGGCAAAAAGCTGTACTTACCCAGATGTGAAATCGGGCATGCATGCGATTTAAGAGTTCCCTTCTAAGCTTTTGATGCATGCGCTTAGTTGTACTTTGCCATTCTCATCTCTCTTGGTTGCGTCTTTCTGTTGCAGTTGTGATTCGACAAGAGAGGGTTAGCAATGGAGCAGTCAGAAGAGGCCCAGCCGCAGCAACAGGGAGTGATTGATTATGTACCTCCGAGGAATGCTCAGATGGCTTTCCAACAAGCCCATCACTTCCACCACCAGCAGCAGCAACAACAACAGCAGCAGCTCCAGATGTTTTGGGCCAACCAGATGCAAGACATCGAGCAGACTACTGATTTCAAGAACCACAGCCTCCCGCTCGCTCGCATCAAGAAGATCATGAAAGCTGACGAAGATGTGAGGATGATCTCAGCCGAGGCCCCAGTGATCTTTGCCAAGGCGTGTGAGATTTTCATACTGGAGCTGACGCTGCGTGCTTGGATCCACACCGAGGAGAACAAGAGGAGGACCTTGCAGAAGAACGACATTGCCGCTGCCATATCAAGGACAGATGTGTTTGATTTCTTGGTGGACATAATCCCGAGGGACGAGCTGAAAGAAGAAGGGTTAGGGGTAACCAAAGGGACCATACCAACGGTGGTTGGTTCTCCGCCATACTATTACTTGCAGCAGCAGGGGATGATGCCATCCCCCACAGGGGAACCCAGAGCAACACCATGATTAGAGTATTCTTCTTTCTTAATTTATACTATTAATGTATTGGGTTGCTCTTATTACTCTCTTCATCCACCATCAAAAGCTCAAGTAACCCAACACTACCCTCATGGTGTATGCCTTTCCATTTCTAGCGTGTTTTTCTTCTGTAGTGGTACATAGTAGTATCCTATATGCTCTAATCTATATTGCAATGCAAGTTTCTTTTCTCTCATCAGTATTCAATAATAACAAGAGTGATAGAGGTCACTCTACTTGTGACTTGATGTTTAGACTTGAGAGAGGAGACACACGAATGCAACTATGTATACAGCTTTCATCTGATTGCTACTTTACAACCATTTTCTTTAAGCTATCAAAATCTTGGCTCCTACTCCTCTCTCGTCCTCCATATCTACCTTAGTGGATAAAACCTTCACTTACTTGAACATGGATCCAAAGATACAAGTCCCTTCCCGCCATTCCAGTTGCAGTCAGGTGGTTTATTTCGAGTTTATCTGCTTCTGTCTCCATACATTCCAAATGAGCGATTCACGGGTTGTCCTTGTGAGTAATGAATAACAGAACATGCTGGTGCTTCGTTTGGAGACATGGCTTCCTCAATCCTTCTAATCACAATGCTAAGAGGACTTCCCACTTGGAGAGCTTCAACGGCGGCCCTATGTGCTGCTTTGTGCCACTTGAGCAGATTGTATAAACAAAAAACTGCTTGACAATCTGTACACTTGTGCAAGAAAAGTGGTAGGAAGCGCATAGACTAGTTAGTCACATGAGACCTGAGCCACGGATAACGGTGGTTGCAGAGATGCTCCAGAACAGATTTTCATCATTCTCCCCACCCTCAGCCTCGCCATAAACAAGCGCTTCGGCTGCAATACCAGCAAAAAGAAGCATGCTATACCTAAGAGAAACAGAACAACCATCAGGGTTGTTGTGAATGAGACAAAGCTCACAGGGAAAGAAGAACACGTTAACTACCCCAATCACCTATCAAATGAGCTACCGCTAAGACGTCCCTCAGCAATCTCACTCAGAATTGAGTTCCAGCCTACAGAAACACATGAAAACCCAGTTCTGTACTCGGTTTCATATGTAGCTAAAAGGTGTATAGAATCACATCACTTAGAAACTTAGCAATACACTTGAGATTGGCATCAACGTTATCAGTTCACCATTCGTTCCGCATCATCGAAACTCCCCGCATTGGCATAGGCATCGAGCAATAACCTATAAGTGGGGATGTCTGGGACAATGAAAGAAAGACTCTGCTTCAGACAACATCCCCTGTTCACAGAATCGACTAATTATGTTCCTATAATGAACCATTATTGATGGTGGATCTCGTAAATCCTCGACTTCTTGAAACATTGTAAGAGATGCAATAGCGGATCTTGTAAATTGGAGTGGAAACGGAGTTGGAGGGTCGAATTAGGATTTGTGCGATGATTCGTTAAATTTGGATGGTTATCGAAAATCTATATATATATATATATATATGATTAGGCTTTATTACAGTCTTAAAAGCGGGCATATAAGTTATGGTAGATTTCTGTAAACCTCTTCTTGGTGCTGAGAGTATTCCAAGTGCTTATGGAGCAATTAATCTTACCATCATTTGTTTGTTGATACATTCTATCTGCTGGATCTGCCATTTGTTTTCATATGCCTGTCTAATTAAGTGTGTTCTTAGCAAATATATTTATTAGCACTACAGGTTTGAATAGCCCATTTTGTCCAAGTATTACTCGGATGATTGGACAACTAGTGCTTGCCAAGTTAGCTTTTGAAAAATATATGTCTTCTCGAAGACTTGTACGACCCACATATAATTGAAATAAGTGGTTCTCTGTATGTTTTGAGTGTGAAAGCTTCAGCTTTTATTGCCTTGTTGGCTGTCTATTTGTTTTGCTGACTGCATATGTGCATATTCTCTGTTTCGAATTACTTGTAGGTGTGTACAAACGTTTTTTCCTCACTTAATGCTACCTTGATCACACTGTTGGAGAATAATATTGTCAGTCTTATGAGTGATACCGAGGACCTGCACTTGTTTGTTACAGGAGGAGAAAATGAAAACAAGCTCATCTTATCATCAGTTCTTCAAGGCTTTTTTCATGAGCCCCTGACATTGTGATAAGTTTAAACGATTCATGTATTTAGTCTCATCCCTTTTTTTGTTGTAAAACTTCCAAAATGGATTTGTGAAGCAAGTGTGATAGTAACACTTAGACATTCACTGGACAAACTAGGTTCATGCAAGTAAAAATGGAAATAAGAAATTTATTACAGTACATAGATTCTCCAAGAAAACAGAAGATAGATATTCTTCAAGGAAACAACAACTCTCACTGTGCTTATTACAGTAAAAAGGAAACAAGATAACATAACATAGATTCAATAAAAGGTTCATGCAAGAGTAAACGTACACAAACAATTGAATTAGTTAATAATTAAAGCACATAAACAAACAATTGAAGTAATTAATACTCCATCCGTTTCATAAATATTGTCGTTTTGACACATTTAACGCATATTACAAAAATTTTAAACATACAAAAATATCCATATTTAATATACTATTAATTAAATAACAATAATTTAAATTTAATATCTCTTAGTTTTTAATGAGGGATAAAAGAAGAATTGCATTCGAAAAGTCACATTGGAAACGTAGAATGACACTTTTTGCGAAACAAAAAAATAACTCTAAAATGACACTATTATAAAACGGAGAGAGTAATTAAAATTGATAATAAAAGGGCCCATAATAAAAGGTTTTTTTTTTAATATGACCTCAAATACTCCAAAGTTTTTTTTTAAATTGATAATTGGGGGAAAAAAAAAAAAAAATTGCCCATGGATCCTCATAACTATTGGGCCGAGGCTACAAAGGCTGACAAAAGAATAGCAAAAATAATGAAACCGAAAATTTAGAACAAAAACCCACAACTTCGAATAAATGCTTACATTTCAACGACTCGAAACTGTGACCAGCGAGCTATACAAGAAATCGGCCAAAAGAGAAGAGAAGAGTTGACCAAAAATTAAACAATCTAAATTTTTTTAATCAAAATTGTAAAATATGCTTATTTGACGTAGTTTCTTCTTCTGCTATTAACAAACACTCAACCTAATAATGGGCTTTGACCCCGAAGCTAGAAAAAACCTTAATAATGGGCTTTGGCCCCGCGCACACAGAAAAGAAGGAAAATGGGTAATAAATATGTCACGTGACTTGTCCACGCGCGCTTCCAACTTTTTCAACGAAACCGCCCGATCGATTTTTTTTCAAAAAAAGAGAGGAATTTCTGGAATAACCCATGAATAATACCCAATGAAAAGCGGACACGTGGCAATTGGGTGCGCCCCCCTGCCTCAGAAGTCCCGCTTTCTCGACACGTGTCCACCAGAAACGCTTGATAAAAAAGCTACCCTCGAATCAATGTCCATCTTCTTCACCGAGATCTCACTCACTCGCAAACTTCTTCAGGTTATGTCTTCTCTTCCATTTTCTGTTTCTCATTTTGTGTCTTTGAGACGAAACCAAACGAACAAAAAGTTTATCTCTTTGGTCAATTTTTATGCTATGTGGCTTGGCAAAAGCTGTCTTTAACCAGATGCGAATCGCATATCTTTATGTTTATCTGAGCTCAATTCGGGCGCTTACTTTTCTGGAGAATTATGAGTTTCCTTCGTTCACTCTATTCTTCTATGCTCTTGATTTTGCAAAATCCCCAACTTTGGACCTTTTTTAATTCACAATCTACGTTTGTGTAATAATTGCTGGTCAATGAACTGAAATATGCGGATGCATGCTTATCATTTCCAACTTCATAATGCTCGTCTGGTTTTTGTGGGTAATAGACAAATTAGAGAAAACTAGGTAGATAGATATCATCAAGTGTTAAGGTAAAGCTCATGTTTTTTTTGTTGCAGTTGTGATTTGAGAAGAGAGAGTTAGCAATGGAGCAGTCAGAAGAGGCCCAGCCTCAGCAACAGGGAGTGATTGATTATGTACCTCCGAGGAATGCTCAGATGGCTTTCCAACAAGCCCATCACTTCCACCACCACCAGCAGCAACAGCAACAGCAGCAGCTCCAGATGTTTTGGGTCAACCAGATGCAAGACATCGAGCAGACTACTGATTTCAAGAACCACAGCCTCCCGCTCGCTCGCATTAAGAAGATCATGAAAGCTGATGAAGATGTGAGGATGATCTCAGCCGAGGCCCCAGTGATCTTTGCCAAGGCGTGTGAGATTTTCATACTTGAGCTGACGCTGCGTGCTTGGATCCACACCGAGGAGAACAAGAGGAGGACCTTGCAGAAGAACGACATTGCCGCTGCCATATCAAGGACAGATGTGTTTGATTTCTTGGTGGACATAATCCCGAGGGACGAGCTGAAAGAAGAAGGGTTAGGGGTAACCAAAGGGACCATACCAACGGTGGTTGGTTCTCCGCCATACTATTACTTGCAGCAGCAGGGGATGATGCCATGCCCCCAGGGGAATCCAGAGCAACACCATGATTAGAGTATTCTTCTTTCTTAATTTATAGTTTGGCTGTAACGTAGAAAGGTAGCTCTGCTGTGCTGGGAACTATTGGGTTGCTCTTATTCATCCACCATCAAAATCTCAAGTAACCCAACACTACCTCTACCTCATGGTGTATGCCTTCCCATTTCTAGTGTGTTCTTATGTAATGGTGCATAGTAGTATCCGAGATGCTCTAAATCTATATGGCAATGCAAGTTTCTTTTCTCATCAGCATTCAATAATAACAAGAGTGATAGAGGTCACTACTACAGCTTTCATGTGATTGCTACTTTATAACCATTTTCTTTAAGCTATCAAAAGCTTGGCTCCTACTTTACTTGAACATGGAAACCAAAGATACAAGTCCCTTCCCGCCATTCCAGTTGCAGTCAGGTCGTTTATTTCGAGTTTACCTGCTTCTGTCTTCATACATTCCAAATGAGCGATTCACGGGTTGTCCTTATGAGTAATGAATTACAGTAAATGCTGGTGCTTCAATCATCTACTCGAAGACATGGCTTCCTCAATCCTTCTAATCACAATGCTAAGAGGACTTCCCACTTGGAGAGCTTCAACAGCGGCCCTATGTGCTGCCTTGTGCCACTTGAGCAGATTGTAAGATTGTACAACAGACCACCTGGCTTGATTCGACATCTGTATGAACAAAAACTGCTTAACAATCTATACGCTTATGCAAGAAAAGTGGAAGCGCAGAGACTAGTTAGTCACATCAGATATATGATTTTCACTAGACCTGACCTGAGCCACAGATAAAGGTGGTTGCAGAAGAACTGAGATGCTTCTGAACAGATTTTCATCATTCTCCCCACCCTCAGCCTCACCATAAACTAGCGCTTCAGCTGCAATACCAGCAAAAAGTACCATGCTATACCTAAGAGAAACTGAACCACCGTCAGGGTTGTGAATGAGACAACGCTCACAGGGAAAGAACAACACGTTAACTAACAAGCACCTATCAAATGAGCTACCGCTAAGTCGTCCCTCAGCAATCTCGCTCTCCATCTTTTGGTCCCAGAATTGGGTTCCAGCCTACAAAAACACATGAAAATCCAGTTCTGTACTCGGTTTCATATGTAGCTAAAAGGTGCATAGAATCACAGCACTACAAGATAGAATAGCATAATACTAGAGTGCATCCGAATACTACCTGGCCTTGAACCCCCATTTGCATGGCAACTATCGGATCCAATATCACACCACGGATTGGGCAGCCCATGAGGTATGCTGCACAACAGAGAAGCTACAACTGTTAGCCACAAAACGACCAAGAAAAAAAAACAATTACGTGATTATCACCAATTTCTTACCAACAAGAAGATGACCCGCTTCGTGAACTATGATTCTACGCTTATGTGGAGGCCAGTAGCATGATATTTGGGCTAAACAGGTACCACCAAGAAGAACGGAATCCATAAAAGCTAGACCCAAGATGGCAGCAAGGTTTGGGCGCAGATCAATGTCCTGAGAAAGAAGATAGGAGACTCCACCCAGAAAAGCAGCCAGAGCAATGCTAGAGCCGTCAGAAAGACCCCACTTCTTTGGTGCAAGTTTAGTCACTAATAAAAATAGAAACTCAAATAAGTTTCCAATGCCACACCGAGTAATCAAAGATGACTGACAAGAGAAATTTCAGCTACAGACCTTCCAAGCCAGTTGCAGACTTAAGGACAGTAGGAGTAACCTCTCTTGTTCCCTCCAAAACTGCATGAGAGTAATGCAGAAAGAGAGAAGCACGAAATCATTGATCCACTGAGCATAATAAAGAAGAAAGAAGCCTCTGAAATGATTCAATTAATCGTTCCAAATGCTAACTATTACTCATGTACATCCAAACAGAGGTTCAGACCCAAAGTACCCTTAGATGGAAATGAAAAGACCAAAACTTTAACTAATCGATCTTGCTCAAATGCCAAAAACAGAAAAACCCAACAAGAGTAGCGGCCAAACATTGAAGGGCAGAACAGAGAGTACCAATATTGCTAAACTTGCCAAAGTTGGCAAGTAGACCTCTCTCCTTGAGAAACCTAAATGCACTTCCGACAAGCCTCATATCGTCTGCATTCAAACACGCATCTAAAACCTGCCAGTCCCTCTCCAATTCAAGAGCTCCCAAACCACTTAACCGAGCCGTTATCGGAGCGGCGACGATAGACTCGACCGCATCACGCTGTTCATCGTTTTCGATGGATTTGAGGAATCTGAGAGCCCCGGCGAGATCTTTTCTCTTGACAGCGTCTTCGTACTCCCGCCATTCCCTGAGTGCGCTCGGCCTCCGCAGCTCATTCCTCCGGAAGCTACCAAAGGCTAGAGGCTGTACGCGGGGAACAAGGAAGCGACTTTGGCGAGAGAATGGAGGAGGAGGGGAAGGCGATAGAGAGAGATTTCTGAGAAATGGAGGAGACGACGGAGACAAGGCCATTAGATCGCCGGAATTTCCAATCCGAAAAAATGGTTTTAATTAGACGGAAGGCCAGAATTTATTGGGCCTTATAATTGGTCAGTGAAGCCCATTTAGTTATCTATCTTTTTGTTTTTGCAAATGAGCCATTTATTTAGTCGTATTTGTGATTTGAGTCAATACTTTAGTTTCTTTCCCATCGATAGAGGTAAACTTTTGTTTTTGCATTAAAAGGCAACACTTTGATAACATCATCTTCCATGTTTGTGAGTGTGGCCCAAATTGTAAGCACAGAGAGAGGTGAGAAGATAATATAATAACCTCTCATCAACGATAAGAGACGCAATCTCACCTCATTCTTCTTCTCTCATTCTCTCTCTCACCATGGCTTCTACCGCCGCCACTGCAGCCCTTTCCATCATCAAGTCCTCCGGTGGCGCCGCCGTTACTCGCTCCCGCGCCTCCTTCTTTCCCATTACCTCCACCGCTGCTGGCGCCGGCTCTGTCTCCGCACGTCCCCTCGGCTTCTCCGCCGTCGTTGACTCACGTTTCTCCGTCCAAGTGGCCTCCAAGGTCCACTCCGTGCGCGGAAAGGGCAGCAGGGGAGTGATCTCCATGGCGAAGAAGAGCGTTGGGGATCTGACTTCTGCTGATTTGAAGGGGAAGAAGGTATTCGTCAGAGCTGATCTCAATGTACCTCTCGACGACAATCAGAATATTACCGACGACACTAGAATCCGAGCCGCCATTCCCACCATCAAGTTTTTGATGGAGAAAGGTGCTAAGATCATCCTCTCCACTCATCTGGTATGTCCCTCTCCTAATCAAGTCAAAGTTGACATCTTTCTTCGAGTTTCACAAGTCTTTAATATTCGATTAGCATGACAAGAGGATCCATTGATAAATTCTTTTCAATTTTCATTGTTTTTTATAATTGAGGGTTCTCTTAAGAACTATTTGACTGATCACTGATCTTCTCCCACTTATTTTTCTACAACCTATGCTTTGATTCAGAAAACTGTTTTTTTAAATCTACGTCCTTAAGGCTTAAACTAAGTTAGTTAGTGACTTTACTCATCTTTCAGGGAAGGCCAAAGGGCGTCACCCCAAAGTTTAGCTTGGCCCCTCTTGTTCCCAGATTGTCCGAGCTCCTTGGTATTCAGGTAAGCCATGATTGTTATTGCCTCGGCCTCTCTGTTGCTATGATCTTCTCGTGGGAATGTACCTGAGGCTTTTGGGGTGAATTGTAGGTCGTGAAAGCTGATGATTGTATTGGCCCAGAAGTGGAAAGCTTGGTGGCTTCCCTTCCTGAAGGTGGAGTTTTGCTTCTTGAGAATGTGAGGTTTTACAAGGAGGAAGAGAAGAATGAACCTGAGTTTGCCAAGAAGCTTGCTTCTCTA
Source organism: Pseudoturritis turrita (assembly GCA_900406555.1). Classification (NCBI taxonomy): domain Eukaryota; kingdom Viridiplantae; phylum Streptophyta; class Magnoliopsida; order Brassicales; family Brassicaceae; genus Pseudoturritis; species Pseudoturritis turrita. The sequence continues at coordinate 882,541 of OVBL01000840.1, forward strand.
GCTGACCTCTATGTCAACGATGCTTTCGGGACTGCTCACAGGGCCCACGCTTCAACAGAGGGAGTCACAAAGTTCTTGAAGCCATCAGTTGCTGGTTTCCTTTTGCAAAAGGTAACGTTTTTATAATACAATATAGAAGCACCACTGCTACAAATGCGACTATACCCTTAATCATGAAATAATTGATTGCTTGTTCATCTTTGGATTTCCATGAGAGGGGTCTGGGTCAAGAGTTTACTCAACTGCTGTTAAAGAAATTATTGGAAGGCTCTTAAGAATTAATGAGATCACTTATTAATCTCCCACATACCCTTTCCTGATTTGGAATCCGGGTTTCCTTTTACCAAAAGATGGTAATTGAATTTAGCTAAGCCGGTGAGCTTGCCTTATCTTTTTCACAGGAGTTGGACTACCTTGTGGGTGCGGTTTCAAACCCGAAGAGACCGTTTGCTGCCATCGTGGGAGGTTCAAAGGTCTCATCCAAGATTGGAGTTATCGAGTCTCTTCTTGAGACATGTGACATTCTTCTGCTTGGTGGTGGAATGATCTTCACGTTCTACAAGGCGCAAGGTCTTTCTGTTGGCTCTTCCCTTGTTGAAGAAGACAAGCTTGAATTGGCTACATCACTCCTTGCCAAGGCTAAGGCCAGAGGAGTCTCTCTGTTGTTACCAACAGATGTTGTGATTGCTGACAAGTTTGCTCCTGATGCCAACAGCAAGGTCCGTCTCCCTCCGGCTCAGATTATTGCTAGAAGCTTGGCATTCTCTTGGTTGATGACCCGAGTAATAAGAAACGAAAAATGGCTTGTTTTGTAGATTGTGCCGGCATCAGCCATTCCTGATGGATGGATGGGATTGGACATTGGTCCAGACTCGGTGAAAACTTTCAACGAAGCTCTGGACACCACGCAGACAGTCATTTGGAATGGACCAATGGGAGTGTTCGAGTTTGAAAAGTTTGCACAAGGAACAGAGGTAAGACGGATATAATAAATATTTGCAGGCTCACATGACAGTTAGAACTAAGATGTAGCAATGTTGAATGGTGCAGGCGGTTGCGAATAAACTAGCAGAGCTAAGCAAAAAGGGAGTGACAACGATAATAGGAGGAGGAGACTCGGTGGCTGCAGTGGAGAAAGTGGGAGTGGCAGGAGTGATGAGTCACATCTCCACGGGTGGTGGGGCGAGCTTGGAGCTCTTGGAAGGCAAAGTGCTTCCCGGTGTGGTGGCTCTTGATGAAGCAACGCCAGTCACCGTTTAACAAAAAACTTTTCTTCTTCTTCTTCATTATCTTGTAAATCTATTACTATGAGTTTGTTTGTGTTATGTGTACCACCACCAATGGGAATCCATAGAGAGGAGAGACTGTTGCCTGCACTTGTCTCAAAATAAATCAAATCTATACCTTTCTCAGTTTATTGCAGCTTTCTTCAATCAAGTCCAGCGAAACAGATTACAAGTTTGATCCTCAAAACAAACTTTTACGAAAAAAGGAGGACCTAAAACGAAATATAATGGAAATATTCCCACGTGGCGTATTCAGATGGGATGCGAGTAGAGTATATACGCGTGATATGATATCTATCTGCCTGCTGCTTCTTCTCTTCCTCTCCCGTCGTCAAGCTGCTTAGCCATGGCTATGGCGGCGTCTTTTCTCCAAGCTTCTCCGCTCTCGCTCAATAACGCTAGTACGCTTTCTTCTTCTCCCTTTTTTATTTCATTAGAAGAATAACCTATGAGTAAACCTAATCGCCTATGTATGACGAATCGGGATTCGGTGTGTTGATTTGGCTACCGATTTCGTTAATTCTTGCCAACCGATTTGGCTTCTCTTGTTCTTTGCTGGATATGTAGAAAACCCGCGGATTAAGATGAGGGTTCATAGTTCGGGATCGTTCGGTGGAATCAAAACGCAAAATAGAGTCTGTGCGGTGGGATTGGGCTACGGCCTTGACAGTAGAAAGCCATCTCTTTTGATATGCCACTCCTCCGTTGTAAGTCATATTGACCTCACATGAGAGCTTGTTGTGAGGAATCTCATCATTACATTGATCTTCTTCTTCTTCTTCTTCTTCTTTGTTAACTCTCTTGCAGAACGCTAAATGTAGTGAAGGACAAGGGCAAACACAGACCGTTATTCGGGAGTCGCCAACAATAACCCAGGCTCCTGTCCACTGTAAGCCCTTACTTGTAGCCAGTTTCCACTGTCTGCTCCTTTGTTTTGGCTTTGTTCTAATGATGGCATCAGAGGCATTCCCTAGATTTAAGGATAGGAAGCTTCCAATGTGTATCCACATCATGAATTGGGATTTCCCACAACTTACGTTTAGCTACAAGTCAGGATACTTGTTAATTGCATAGTCCCATAGAATTTCCCAGGTGTTTTTTTTTTATATCTTAATCTGAACTAGTTTGGAGGACTACTCATGGTGTGTTGGATTTCAGCTAAGGAGAAATCGCCAGACCTGGATGATGGAGGAGCCGGGTTCCCACCTCGAGATGATGGAGATGGAGGTGGAGGAGGAGGGGGTGGAGGCAACTGGTCTGGTGGCTTCTTCTTCTTTGGTTTTCTGGCCTTCTTGGGTTTATTGAAGGATAAAGAGGGCGAGGAAGATTATCGAGGGAGCAGAAGGCGATGATTGGATTAGTTTTGGTGGAGAATCACACATTTGGTTATCTTACAGCTACAGGCCTCATGTTGTATCTGTTTCGTTGAGTGGATGTAACCAAGAGACTGTCTATTTCAAACTTTTTTCCTTGTATGATTAGATGGACTCTGGAAATCTTGAGAAGAAAAACACAGCTAAAATTCTGGACAGCTCAAGCTACACCATCACAAACAAGTTTGCCTCAGTGTTACAATCTTTGTATCTTCTTTCTGTGACTCTCCTGTGATCATGTGTCCTGCCTTATTATGACAAGCCTGATTATGGAAGCCAACAGAGAGAGAAAAAAACTAGACACTTGTTCTCATGATCAAACAACTCCTTGCCAAAAAAATCACCTCCTCCATGGTGTTATTGGTACCTACGCAAGAAGAAGTGGGCTCATTAAAGATAAAATAAGCCCAATAAAAGTCAATTCTGTGGCCCATTAAAGGTATATCCAACCTAGTTGCAGCGAAGAAATGGTTAGCGAGGATGGTAATGGTAATGGTGGGTGTGCTCCAGCTTCCCTCCCGCCTCTTTTTCTCTTCTTCCCAGATTGCTTCTTCTCGCGCTTCGAAATCAGGTGTTGCCAAGGTTGTTCTTAAAAAGGGCAAGACACAGCTCTTCAAAGACGGAAGCCCAATGGTGTACAGTGGGGCGGTGGACAGGATCATTGGAAAACCGCCTCCTCAGACCGGAGATGTTGTCATTGTCGCCGATGGCACCGAGAATCCCATTGGTTGGGGTTTGTATAACTCCGTCTCTATGTTCTGTGTTCGCCTTATGCAGCTCCAACACGAATCCACCAGGTAAGTTTCTTTCTACTCTTGTTGTTGTTTGGTTCTTGTCCATATTGATCTCTTGGATCTTCTTGGCTTGTGGCAGAGACCCTTCTTGTGCATTGAACATGGAGAAGCTTCTCGAAACTAGAATCGCTGAAGCATTTCAGTTGCGGAATAGTTTGGGACTTCCCTCGGCTAGTACTAACGCTTATCGTCTTGTGAACAGTGAAGGAGATAGGTATCCACTCAGTCGCTATCATCTCAACAAATTTTCTCATTTTTTCCCCTCTGTTCTAGTTTTTATAGAATATCTTGTCTGGTTGTTCGGCTGCAGATTATCTGGATTGATTGTGGATGTATTTGGAGATATAGCTGTGGTAGCATCCTCCGCTGCTTGGCTTGAAAAGTACAGGAATCAAGTGGAGACTTGCTTAAGATCAATCCATGGAATTAATCATATCAACTGGAGACCCTCTCTTGATGTTCTTAAAGAAGATGGGTTTGATATCTCGACTTTGAAACTAACACAATCATCTTCTCTCCCCCAGAGATCAATGGTACGGTGGGTGGTCTTGCTCTCTTCGCTATCTTTATGAATATGGAAACATTACAGGGTGTGGAGCTCAGGTGATGTTCTTTCTTATGCCAGGTCGTGGAAAACGGGATCTCTTACGCAATTTCGCTAGAGGGGCAGAAGACAGGGTTCTACACAGATCAACGCGAAAACCGTCACTTCATATCAACCATCTCTGCTGGTAAAAGAGTTCTTGATCTTTGCTGCTATAGTGGTGGATTTGCACTAAATGCAGCAAGAGGAGGTGCTACCAGTGTCGTGGGTACATTTGATCTCTCTCTCTCTCTTTCCTCCTCCTGATCCCAACTTTAAGCATTGTCTTATGAATTGTCTGATCAAACACTTTCAGGAATTGATTCGTCTTTACCTGCTTTGGAGCTCGCCAGAGATAATGTAATCCTCAACCATATGGATCCAGGGAAGGTTGTTTTCTTCAAACAAGATTCGACCGACTTCATGAAGGGTGCTCTTTCAAGGGAAGAGACATGGGACATCGTGATCCTAGACCCTCCTAAGCTAGCTCCGCGGAAAAAGGTGACAAAGAGTTCCGGTTTTGTTTCTCAAAATAGGGTGGATGGTAAGAATTTCACGTTGCAGAAATGAGATTGCGTCAATGTGGGTGCCAGGTTTTGCACAACGCAGCAGGAATGTACAGAAATCTCAACTCGTTGGCAATGCGATTGACGGGGAGTGGAGGTCTTCTGATGACATGTTCATGTTCAGGGGCGATGACGCAGAGCGGAAAGTTCTTGGGGATTCTTCAGAGCGCTGCTGCAATGGCGGGAAGGAAGATCACAGTGGTGAGGGAGGCAGGAGCTGCGTCTGATCACCCACTCGACCCATCTTACCCTCAAGGCCAATATCTTTCCAATCTTCTCCTTCGGGTGCTTTGACAGTTGTGAGTTTTGTCTTGAACAAGTTCAATACTTTTGTAGTTGCCAGGTTTTCATTAATTGTAATAGTTGCAAGAAATGACTTTATAGATTTAATACATTAGTTAACTATCTATGTCTGGTTACAAGAAAAACAACAGAAGGCAGATTTTGGGGACAAAAAGTAACATTAAACTTGTTTGGAACAACAACAAAATATAACAAAGTGGTGTTTACCGAATGAACCATTTTGCAAGCAAGGATCACAATGTATGTATACATGGATGGATAAGATTTACAAACGCAGAGTAGAGCTCTCTCGCTCTCCGGGCTTGTTACCGACCGCCGGGGTTTCTGTTCCATGACAAGTAGGAAGGATCTCCAAGTCGCCTGAAACAAAGTACACATTTGTTACTCATACACACCGTGGCTGTATGCTATATCGATCACAAGAATACATTATAAATATAAGCAAATAAAAGACGATCCAACTATCAGGGTTTAACTTAAACTCAGGTCTGCATAGAAGAGATACTATCACGACCAAACACTACATTTGACGGACGTGCGTACCTGGGTTTCACAAGGTACATGATGGTAAATGCAAGGGCCAAAAAGAAGCAGATTCCGCCAACTGTCAGGTATGCAATGCCCAGGAAATCGTTCTTTCCACCAAGCCAACTCGTTGTCGACAAAACAAGCTTCTTCTTCCCACTAAAACTGTAAGTGTTGTAATTGTTCTGTAGCGTAACGTTTATAGTGTCACCAGCCTCGAGGTCAGTCTCTATCTTTCCATACAATTTTCTAAATGTCGGCAATGCTGCGGTTCTCATCCACACAATGAGATGCTCCTGGTCACTAAGCTGAACACAAGAAAACAGGAAGAAAGATGTCAGACAGTCAAGCATCCATGTGATATCAATGGGAGCATGGACTGATCTCTAGTACTTAAGGGTTTACCGGTATATCTGGATCTAGACTGGCACCACCTGTGAGATTCCCCTTCTGAAAATTCTTGGGGAAGACCTTTTTCCCAAACTTGTGTTCCTTGTCGCTCTTCCATGCAATGCCCTTTTGGTTTACAGCTAGGGGTGCATTGTTTCTTGATAATGCGTATGTGTCATTAAAAAGACTCCAAGCAATTAGACCACACGGCACAATCGGCTGTCCGCCAACATCATCCTCAGGCTTGCATGCGCTTATTTGATTCTCGTATTTTGGACTTCTCAACTGTGAATCACTTCGGCTTTTAACATACCTGTTTCATCGACACCATCAAACCGATTAGAGCTACAAAAATTTGACTAACCTAAGTTAGATATACACATCGGTCCTTGTACCCGCCTACTACATGATATCCATGTAGAACCCACACCTTCCATTCTAGGACTAACACTTAGTCCCGAAACAAAGAAGATATATTGCCCGCCAAGATGAATGTGACATACCAATGGGAAAATTATATAATGCTACGGCAGCATAGTTGTCAACAAGAGTCATATATACCTTCGGTGATTCTGGTAGAAGTTCTCAAGCTGGTAATAAACATAGACAGGCTGCTTCATACGCTTTGTCACCTAAGAATGCCGGTGGAGAAAAGAGAAAATAAACAAGAAATGCAAATCTCAGAGAAGAAAATAATGTAGCTGCAAAAGGAACTCACGTTTAGAATTCGGACACAAGCTTTATCTCCAACTCCTTGTATATATGCAACTTTGTTAGCCCTAGCAGGTGCCGGAATGCAATCATTATCATACCGATCAACGATCTCCACAACCTGTCCCATCAGAGATGAAACACGTGAGATGGGGACGAGAATCTGATGAGTAGCAATGGGTCATTGGCACTTACATCCTGGGAAGCGAAAAGGGAGATAACTCCAAGGGGAATAAAGATGACACTGACTATCAAAAATGTCGAAATGACCTGCAGAAATGGGAGTTTTGATTGCATTTCTACAGAAAACTGAAAGATCAATAGAGATTACAAATTGGTAAAAGGAATCATACCCAGCCAGGGGTAAGAATGGGCTTGCAAGCTGGAAGCTCCTGCTGTGTGAACTTGGAATCTGCACGAAATCATTTGCCAAAAAAATCACACCTTTTAGCCAAAACTCTATTGATGGTTGCCTAATCTCTAATAGAAACAAGTTTTCAATCCAAAGTTTATATAAGATAGTGAAAGAAGAATGTCCCTTTCAATAATCGATCATCTAGAAACGCAAATCCAGATGATTAGGGGAAACAAAACCCAATTCAATTAAGAATTGGAAAGTCAACGATAAGCCAGATGAATAATCGGAAGAAGGTCGCCAAGGGAGGAGGATAAATACACTTGGGTCGCTTCGAATTCTTCCGGGCGGCGGAAGAATCTCCCGATCCGGCCGTCGCCGCGCTGGACGACGCCGTATTGGAACTCATCACGGAGAAAACGACGATATTGAGCCTGAGGGTGGGGTTAATCCGGAATCTAGGGAGAGCGAGATCGAAGGAAAAGGTGAATCGGACAGCGAGAAATCGGGAGAAGGAATCAAGGAAATGAAGAAAAGTGGTGCGGTTAGGAACAAGGAACAAGGAACAAGGAAGATGGTGAAGATTCGTCGTCGTCAACGGAGGCAAATTACTCTTCGTATTTCTCTATTGATGTCATCCGCTTAGGCCCATAGTTTGGGCTTTCTAATGGCCCATATTTTGGGCTTTTTCTATTTTGTTTCCGGAGATTTTATAATTGGAAATTTCTAAGTTTTTTTTTTACGTCTTTTAAACGTCACAAGTTGAAAGAGAGATCACCAAGATTTTGTTGAAAATAATCATATCTTAAAGATGATTTTTTTTTCTGATTTGGACCTTTTTTCCTTCAAATACCGGACGGACCATATAGATTACAGACAGAACAATGGACAATGTCTATTACAAATGTGACTTCCGTTTTCTTCCTACACGACGACAAACCAACCAATTCTAAGTAGTAACTATAGTAAGTACCACACCCTTAAGATAAAATAGAATAATCCAATGTTTAAATTTTTTTCTTTTCTTTTTTGTGGTAGAAAAAATAACTCCACAAACCCCCTTTGTCATCTTGTTAAACCAATTGAGAAGCAAAAAAAAAAAAAAAAAAAACTATAGATGAATTAAGTATCAGAATATAATTTAGTAGCTTGAGAAAAGAAGTGTGAATATGAAAATATAGGAGTATACATTAAAGGGAAGCGGGGAAGGTGGCGGAGGAAGAGAAGGAGAAGATCTCGTCAAGTGTACCGTTCATCGAGTCTCTGCATTGAAAGTCTTGTTGCTTGGAGGTATCGACTGACATAATCTCTGCGTCGCTCATAGAAAGCTGAGGGAAATCTTGGAGTTGAAGAGGAGGAGGAATATGGTATGGAAGCTGATGATGAGGCACGTAGTTTGAAAATAGATGATCATGATCGTCGTCGAGAAGAGAGGATGAGAAATGAAGGGCGAATATGGATGAGCTGTTTGCTTCGTCTAAAAGGATCCCTTCTGATGATGATGTCTCCGCCGATGCTATTTTCAAGCTCTCGACGTCTTCCTCGCTTTCTCTTTCCATCCTCTCATCACATTTTCTCCACTTGTTCTTTTCTTCTTCTTCCTCCTCTTTTCCAACACTAGTACTGATCTCTTCTCCTTCTTCTTTTCTCTTTGGAATTTGTATATTCTTCTTAAACACTCGGCACAATGCATACGACTCCTGTTTTACATTATCATTAATTATCAGAAACATATATATATAGAAAGTAGTCATATTTGTGCATGGGAAATATTAATTATAGAGTACTTTACCTTGAAAGAGGAGGAGGAAGGATGGTGAGTGAGGCGATATTCATGCATCACCCAATTAGTACGAAGGCCATGAGGAGCCCTTCCTCTATAATAAACAAGCGTCTTCTTCATCCCCATCTTCACCTTCTTTGATTCTACTGTACGGTCTTTCCCTGTGGCTTTCCAGTAACCCGCACGGGTTGCACGGTTCGTCCTCGACCCATTCGGATACTTCTTATCCCTTGTGCTGTAAAAGTACCATTCCATGTCGTTCCCCGGCAAAAATGACTTCTCTGTTCCTCGTTATTCAATGTACACATGATTAATTCAATTAAAAAGCCCTCTATATATCTTATATACATATAGATGTAGTTAAAATGCATGATGTGCAACAGAATATGTAAACGTTATAGTCAAGCAACATATTTAATTAAATGGAGAGAGATGGATTGATGGTACGTACCAGGCAAGTCCCATGGCTCGCATTTATAGAGATCGACTTCGGGGATGATCTCCAGCTCAATGGTTCGGCCGTTGACCTTCCTATCTAGATAGTACGCCACCAGTTCTTCATCTGTCGGATGAAATCTGAATCCTGGAGGCAAACTCATCGGCGCCATTCAAGGTAGAAAAGTGAGAGATTATAGCTATTGAGGGTTTACGTAAGACATAAGAAGGAGACTATATATAAATAAGAACACGATACACTGTAGCTGGCTAGGAGATATGATATGGGAATGTGTAAAAGTATGCCATGGGATTGGCATCTTGTGAGATTAATATTTTGTCTTACTTTGGGTTGCTTTTTGGTCATGATACTCATCACTTATTTTATTTTTAGCCAAGATTTACATTTTAATAATAAATAATATAATAAACAAACATCGAACTCTGGCTTTAAAAGATTCTGCAAGTGTGAAAACCCAAGGAAGAGAGACGGAAAAGGTTAGGAAGAAGGGCCCATGCATCTCTCAACTTCTCATGTATGCAACTTACGCGCTCATTGCACCATATATTACTATGGCTCTATCTATAGTAGTAATCCCGGTGAGACCATAGTGTGGATCCATTCAAAAAATTTAAATAATTTTTGCTTTAAACAAAAAAAGAATGCTTTTAATGATTCAACAGTTTAAGGACCCCATCTATCTATTCTCTAACCAAATCTACCTGGCGACACCTAAACACTCTTCTTTTACTTTTTCGGTTTTGACAGTTTTATTTTTTAAAATGTTGTTATATATGGTCTTAAGAAATTGAATTTAAAAAATAAAAAAATGAGAAAAGGAAGGCATCCAAATCTACTTTGGCTTTAGTGTTGGGAGGCTTCTTTAGTCCCTTTTACATATGGATTAAAGACGTTGTTTGCCTCTTTTACATCATTACTCCCACACAATCTTTGACTCGTCTATCTCTCTCTCTCTCTCTATCTCCGAGCTTCAATTTTACTAACTCACGGTCAAATCTCTTTTGCCTCGACTCTCGGACTCGATCCAAAAAGATAAAATTAAAAATTGACACCTTAACATTATAAAGAAATTGACATCTATAAAGAAATTGGAAACGGAATTTAACTGAACGAAGTACTAAAGAAAAAAAAATCAAATGAGGTAAGCATACGTTTATGCAAGGAAATTAGCAAGTGAGCTAGGGAAAGAGGGTTTTATATTAACCCACAAGTTGCAACGAAAACTCTTCCATAAAGTATAAATATCCAAACTCCAAGCAAGTAACTATCCTTTTTCCTTAAGAAAAAATAACAATAACATTTTAGGTAGCTTTGAGTTGTGGTCACCAATAACTCGGGGAGAGAGAGAGATAAAAAGAGAAACTGAAAGATTCAAGAATTTTTGGCGAAAGATGTTTTAACAGTTTAACTTATACGATATCAACTGTCATGCCCCAATTGTTTCATCGCTTTTTTTTTCTTGGGTTCACAAATCGAGTCAAGGAGTATATATGAACAGATAATGCATGTGACAATATACGATTCATATACATATATCATCGTAAATGTAAAAGGACATGTGGATTAATTAACTCATAAAGACAAATTGGGAACGAGGAAGCTAACATGCAAGCCTAACTAAAGACATGCAACCTTTCACACGATCTAAGGGGAAACGAATAAAGCATTATTAAGATTAATTATAAGCATCTTAAAAAAAAAAGATTATAAGCATCTTCTTATATATATATATCAACCCTTTCTATTTTTATTTTCACATGTACCAAGCACGCAATTTATAATATATTTTTTTCATAATAATCTTGTGATTTCCAGAGTAGCAGATATACATTAATTAGACGCAACACAATTGTGACATTGTTAAATGAAGTTAAAAAACTGTACGTGTAGGGTATTATCTATGAAGAAAAAATGAAGGGAAATTGGTAAAGGCAGAGAGAGGTTCGAGGAGGAATGTTTGGGGGAATAATGATCAAACATCATTATCTTCACCATCAACATCAATCACAATTCTTCTAAAAGACAGGAAGAAAGAAAGAAAGAGAAGAAGAAGAGTCTTGTTGAGAAAAAGCAGCATCTGATTCCCTACATGTCGGTTTCCAAATCATCTTTTTCATTCTCATTTTAGTTTGTGCTGATCTCAGAAAGAAGAATGGAAAAAAACCTTTAAAATAATATAATCCCTGTGTCTCTCTAGATTCTTGCTTTCATATATTTTCGTTCACGCATCTCAATAGCAGCAGAATATAATGAACACTGTTGTGTTGCCTTTTGCTTTTCTCCATGCATTAAATCTCGTTTTTACCCCTCTAAATCCCACCTTATTACTCACCTTAAATGTTTCCTTGTTAAAGTGGTCACACTCATTACACTTTTTAATATACTATTCAGTGTACAGGACCACCTCGTGATTGTTATTCACTTGAGATTTGATCAATTATTCAATTAGCCAAAGCAGATCCTCGTCAGTTGTAACTAAGATTTTATATTATCAACGACTTGATGATTACTGTTAAAGCTGCATGTAGTCTTAATTTAACTCGAGGATCAACACATTTCCAAGATGTGTGAATGTATAAAATAACTTATTTATCATTTCGTCTGTTTCAAACAAAACCAGGCCCATATCTAGATGGGCTTTTGATTATTTGGGTGTGGCCCAAAAGATTGAGAGAGAGAGGGAGAGGGAGAGAACAGTGTTCATCTCGACGGCAGAGCAGAGCTGATCCGTTGATCACAGAACATCGGTCTTAAACTCCAAATCGTAGATTTGAACATCGGAATCTATCATCAAGAGACACGAAGCAAAGATGGAATTGGAGAAGATAAAGGTGGCCAATCCCGTTGTTGAAATGGATGGTAAGTGTTTCCAACATTCGATTGCGATTATGACTGCCGCTATTGTTTTCGATTAGCTTATAGATTGGAGTAGACGTGATCGGTTCTTGAGTATGAAATTCAGAAACTTGACTCTTTTTGTTTGTTTGGGACGCAGGAGACGAGATGACTCGAGTTATCTGGAAATTCATCAAAGAAAAGGTCAAAGCTGCACTTTTTATCCTCTCAAATCGTTCTGTTATTAACCTTTCTTCGTATTCCACAGCTTATTTTCCCTTTCGTGGAGTTGGATATCAAATACTTTGATCTCGGACTGCCTAACCGCGATTCTACCGATGATAAGGTTACTACACAGAGTGCTGAAGCTACTCTAAAGTATGTCTCTTTCCTCTTTTCTGCTGCTTTTCTAGTCTTGAGGTTGTTCCTGTGTCCAAGCTCCCCTTCAAACTTGATTTGAAACTGTCGTCTACCTTATTCCGGATCCTTATGCTTTTAGCTTGCCACCGAGTTTGGAAGTCTTCCCGCTTTACAGCATCATTTGTTTTGTTTTTTTCCCTCTTATTGTCGTGTCTTCATGTGAAGGTATAACGTGGCTATTAAGTGTGCGACGATTACTCCGGGTATGTATTTGGCATCGTTGAACCTTTAGTTTAAGAGTGTACTTATTTTGACTTACTAACCACACTTTGCTTTCGGGAATCACTGTTCGACAACAGATGAAGCTCGTGTTAAGGAGTTCGGTTTGAAAAAAATGTGGAGGAGTCCTAACGGAACTATAAGGAACATTTTAAACGGTCAGTTTATTCTCCTAAAACAGGGGCAGTTCGCTCTTTAATTTCTTAAGCTCTAAGATCACGTTATTGTTTTTGCAGGCACGGTTTTCAGGGAACCTATCATTTGCAGAAACGTCCCTCGCATTGTACCAGGTTTGTCAATGGCTGCTCTTTTCTATAGGTTAACCTTTTGCTGTACCTGTAACATGTAGAGCAAAACAAATCTGGACACTTTCCTTTCTTCAGGATGGACAAAGCCAATCTGTATTGGAAGGCATGCTTTTGGTGATCAGTATCGAGCTACTGATATCATTGTCAATGAACCAGGAAAACTGAAACTGGTTTTCGGTAAATCTCCTCGTCCCGTTATTTGATATTATAACTGAAAGCGTGTAACCTTTATTCTCTATTCTTCATTCATTCCCTACATTGGGCATCGCTGCTTCATTTAGAACACACTGTTATAGAAGCTATGTATGGATCAAACAAGCACGCTTTAATATTGTAGATTACCAAATTGTCTTGTACGGATTACCCATTATTGGAAGTTCGGATCTGACTAAGCCATTGACACAAACTTTTCATTGAAGAAAATAGATGGGGGATAATTGTCCACGAACTTACTTGCATGTGGAAATTTATAGGCGTTTGTTCTTTCTCTTTTCATTCACTTTTATGCGGCATATTAATATCTTATGTTTGCAGAGCCAAGTGGATCTTCCCAGAAGACAGAATTCGAAGTCTTCAATTTCACTGGTGCTGGAGGTGTTGCTTTGGCCATGTATAACACCGATGAGGTAGATATGCTTGAGATTTTTGTCCCCCTCTGGTTCATGTCAATGTTACCTGAATCACTTACAGAGTATAGTTGATATGATGGTCCTATTTCATTACAGTCTATTCGTGCATTTGCTGAGTCCTCGATGTACACAGCTTATCAGAAAAAATGGCCACTTTACCTCTCCACAAAAAACACAATCCTCAAAACTTATGACGGAAGGTGTGAATTAACTGGCCTCTATGCTTCTTGTTAGAGTTTCAATGCTGCCCTGACATTTCGTTTTTAAATTGTTTCAAGATTCAAGGATATATTCCAAGAAGTTTATGAAACTAACTGGAGATCCAAGTTTGAAGCTGCAGGGATATGGTGAGATGTGCATGTTATTAGCTACATTCTCTTCCAGTACACCATGCAAACTTGTTTACAAAGTTAACGAATTCCAGGTATGAGCATCGTTTGATAGATGATATGGTTGCGTATGCCATGAAAAGTGAGGGGGGTTACGTTTGGGCATGTAAGAACTACGATGGAGATGTGCAGAGCGATTTCTTAGCCCAAGGTATTTATTTTCGCTTAAACTTGAGATCTGACTAGGGACTGAAACCTCAATCTTTGTGCTCCCTACTAATTAAATGCATTTTTGGTCTTGGATCATGATTTTATCCTTTTAACTTGTGATCTGAACGGGGACAGAAACTTCAATCTTATTTCTGCAGGATATGGATCTTTGGGACTGATGACGTCGGTGTTGGTATGAAATGACACGGGCCTCAGCCAATATTGGTCTTTATCTTGTTAACATGTTTCCCGCGAAGCTTCCTATATTCTGAATGAAATTGCAGGTTTGTCCAGATGGAAAGACCATTGAAGCAGAAGCAGCTCATGGCACAGTTACACGCCACTACAGAGTTCACGAAAAAGGTGGTGAAACAAGCACCAACAGCATAGCCTCCATTTTTGCTTGGTCCAGAGGCCTTGCCCACAGGTAGCGAATTTGTGCTTTGTTTAAATATTTTCAGTTTTTCACCCTTGGGAATGCTTGTTGCTATTCCTGGAGAAAATTCCCAGTCTCTTGGTTGGAAGCTACTGCAGAGAATTATTTAGTCTATCATGGATTGTTTGTAGTAAGATTTTTCATTACTTGTGGCATTATAATGGATCAATTGAACACATACACCATACCACAAAGGTTATCAATTTTCTACCATACCATCACACCTTATATTGACTTGAAAGTTGCTGAAAGCTGGTTGATATCATCTGAAAAGATGTTTTGTATGTGATCTTACCAGGGCAAAGCTGGACAGCAATGATGCACTGTTGAACTTTACCGAGAAACTAGAAGCAGCTTGTATGGGGACGGTGGAGTCTGGCAAAATGACCAAGGATCTCGCTCTTTTGATCCACGGACCCAAGTAAGAATAAAACCATGAGATTGGATGGTATTTGGTGAAGCATTGAGTTTTGTGTACATTGTAATTTGGACAGGGTGAGGAGGGAGGAGTATGTGAATACAGAAGAGTTCATTGATGCGGTGGCATGGGAGCTTAGAAGAAGATTGTTAGGCAACTCCAGGTTGTGAGGAGAACATATATATGTGTAGAAAAATAATGGTGAAAAATGGCTGATGTAATAAAAAGAGGACTTCTTTAAGATAGAATGAGGAGTGACTTGTATCTTCTTAAATCCTTGGTTGAATATCTCTTGTAATGGCTACTTTCACTTTCTAGTTATCATATCTCTCTTTCTTGTCAATTATGATGTTCTGGGTCACTAACTAGTATTGATGAAAAAAGAGTAAACTTTATTTTGTGGCTACCAACAAACAGAGGAAGATAATCAAATACGGTATAAAGAGGAGATATTGGCCACTATTTTGTTGCTGCTGCTATTTCTCAGACTATGATGAGGTAGGAGGAGATGATGTTGATCACAGCTCCCGTTTTCACCACTTGTCCTCCTCACCTTCTCCTCCGCCGCCATCATTCTCCTTCTCCTCTTCGCCATGAATCTACTCATCGCCGGAAAATTGCCCGTTTCAGAAGCGTCTCCGCTGCTTCCTCCTCTCCGCAACCGCCGCTTCGTCCTGATAAGGCGTCGGAGTTGAAGACTCTGTTGAAGCGATTCTGGAAAGTCGCGGCGCCTTTTTGGTTTTCCGAGGACAAAGACCAGGCCAGGCTACGTCTCGCCGCCGTCTTCGCCCTTACACTCGCCACCACCGGCATCAGCGTCGGCTTCAATTTCCTCGGCCGTGATTTTTACAATGCTCTCGCCAGTACGATTCTTCAACTCTCCTTTCCACTTTCCCCACTACTCTCGCTCGTCTGATAAGTAACTTTTCTGTCTTGTCTCTTCCAAAGACAAAGACCAAGAGCAGTTCACGAAGCAGTTGCTCTATTACCTCTGTGGTTTCGCCGGCGGAATTCCGGTGAGCCAAACAAGTAGTCTTTTGTTTAGTTTTTGGTGTCACAAATGAAAGATTCACTTTTTGGATTTTGCAGTTCTTTGTGCTAAGAGATTATGCGAAAGAGACTTTATCACTGAGATGGAGATCATGGATGACCAAATATTACCTGCAGCGCTATTTGAAAGATCAATCCTTCTACAAGATCCAGTCCCAATCTATGATTGACAATCCGGATCAGCGCATTGTTGACGATCTAAGTTCCTTCACCGGAACAGCATTGTCTTTCTCTTTGACGCTTTTCAGCGCCACCATAGACCTCATCTCTTTTAGCAACATCCTCTTCACCATTTATCCTCCTCTCTTTCTTGTTCTCTTGCTCTACTCCTTTGGTGGAACTGCCATCAGTGTCTTTCTCGGCAAGGTATACTTCCTTTTTCCTTACCATGTTACACTTTGACAAGTTCTGCAATTGAGCTTAGCCAGACATATCATTTACTGGGTTATCTTGAAAACCACTTCTGTAATCTTTGCAATCATTTTGAGCTTACAAGATCGCTTTCATTTTCAGATTGTGATTTTTTTGGCTCTTCCATGCTATCTTTTATCATATTCTTGAGTCGTTTTGTTCGCTTACTGCAGAATTAGCTATTTCATACGAGTTCCACTAACATTTCCCTCTTGAGTTTAGGGACTAGTGAATCTCAACTTTCTGCAAGAGAAGAAAGAGGCTGACTTTCGTTACAGCCTTGTACGTGTGAGGGAAAATGCTGAATCGATTGCTTTCTACGGAGGCGAACAGAATGAAATGCAGCTTCTGCTTCAGCGTTTCAGAAGCGCTTTTGATAATTTAACTGTAAAATTACTTCTCCCTCAGTGATTCTCGAAGCTTTCTTATCCCTAGCTTGCTTAATGAGTTCGTTCATTCTTTAACCTGCAGGAATTGCTGATAGCATCTAGAAACCTAGAGTTCTTCACTGATGGATATCGCTACCTCATTCAGATTCTTCCTGCTGCTGTTGTTGCCCCAATGTTTTTCTCCGGGAAAATTGAGTTTGGTGTCATAAACCAGTCAGTGTCAGCGTTCAATCATATCCTAGGAGACTTCTCGCTTGTTGTTTACCAGTTTCAAGCTATCAGCGCTTTTTCAGCTGTCATTGATCGACTAGGTAGACTAATTATACACTCTGCACTCTCTCATAATGTTCTATACTACTTGTTGCATAAAGATCACATAGACACTCTACATGAGACCTCAGATTGATATAGAACACTTGTGGCACAAAATGCACATCTCTGTAATTGCTGTAACCTGATAGTGAGAAATCGCTAGTTTATTAGCAGGATTGTTTGTATTATAATATGTAAGAGTAGAGGTTTAAATATTTCGCTGCAGTTAGCTGATAGTGAGAAATCGCTAGTTAATTTCTATATAGGCCTTTCTATCTAGGAGTAGAGACTCTCTTGGGAGGTTAGCTGATGGTTCCAGTTTCTCATGGCTGGCCAGATGAAAAGATTGAGACAGCTGTTCTCTGTTCTGCTCGAAACTGGGTCTTAATCATGCCTTATGTACAACTTAATCACAAAAATTTGTTACTCTGCTATCAACTTATACGGCTAAATGAAAAATGGCATTTGTTGTAGGTTGGGATTGTCCTTTTACGTATCTAACCATATCAAGACTTGTTACAACTCAGGAGAATTTGATGATCTTTTGGATAACAACATCTCCAGAGATTCCTCTCACACTGTGGGAGAGATTGAGCTGACGTATCAGAGCGCGGGGAGGTCTTCATTGCTGGACTCAAATGGTTCAATCCAGTCTCGACAGAACCAAAAGCTCCTGGAGATCGAGGAGCTCACCCTTCAGACACCAACAAATGGAACCACATTGGTTCACAACTTATCCGTAGATATATATGACGAGGATCATCTACTGGTTAGTTCTCTTTGACTATTTTTGTTTCAAGCATGTGGACTGGTAGATGCTAAGTTAGGTATAAATGCCATTTAACAGATAATGGGTCCTAGTGGGAGTGGCAAAACTTCACTCCTAAGAGCAATGGCTGGTCTTTGGAGGTCAGGGAAAGGAAAAATCACGTTCTACCTCAATTCTCAGGATGATTTTACACAGGAGAAATATGATAGTCTGGAAAAATCAGAGAAAAGAAGCTCGGGAGACATATTGTTCCTTCCACAAAGGCCTTATATGGTTCTTGGAACTCTGCGTCAGCAATTGCTTTATCCTGCCTGGAGTACAACTATGGAGGCAACACCTGGTGGCAGTAAAAGAGAAGGTACTCAGTTCAAAATTGTGACTAGTAACACCACTTATTTCACCTCTTGCATCTAAGTTTCAGTTTACGCAAGCAGGTTATTTAAACCAGAAAAACGACTGGCTCAAACATAAATCGTAAACCATTCAAACTTTAAGAAAATGCATTGATTGTGTCAGGTTCACCCCCTCTCCCGATAAGAGATGATGGAATTGATAATAATAGTAATAAGCCGACAACAGATGATCTGATGCGGACTCTAGAGAATGTTCGTCTTGGGCATATAGTGGACCGCTTTGGTGGTCTTGATTCGTTACACGAGTGGTCCAGTGTTCTCTCACTTGGTGAACAGCAGCGGCTCGCCTTTGCACGGTTATTGCTGTCTCAGCCAAAGCTGGCTCTTCTGGATGAATCCACTAGTGCTTTGGATGAAGTTAATGAGGTATGTCGTGTTTTCTCCTCTCATTTGTCATTTAGAATATCATGTGACAGTACGTTGAGCCATTCATTTCTCTTGATGCGTAGGCACACCTCTACCAGCAAATCAAGTCAGCTGGCATAACATATATAAGCATTGGCCACCGGCAGACTTTAACCAAATTCCATAACAAGATATTACGCATCTCAACGGCAGATCCGAAGAGCATGGATTGTAACTGGCGAATGGAGGAGGCAAATGCCAAAGATTCTTTGTACGGTACATTGAATCAACAAGAGGTGCGAAGTGAAAGCAGATCAAAACCTGATTGATTACATAGAGACAGAACAAGGTAAATGCATTTGTGTAGATGATGGGAGAGAGGGCAGTTCCTGAAACATGCTTTTGTCCTGCAAGAAACATTGTGTGTATATAAGTTGCAAGTCTTGACGTTGACAAAAGACATGCAAACAGAAAGAGATTGATAGAGTTACACACACAACATAATAAGCACAAGTCCGAATCACATTTGTAACGAGTGAAGAAGATACGATGTTCAACATCAAAGAGCAATAGTATGTATAATCTCGATTAAAAATAGCTACAAAGACGAGAAAAAGATATCGAATATTCCGGCGAAGAGAAACGAAGCATGCTTGAGATGGACGACGGTGAGTCAAAGATGAGGAAGAAAGTAATATGGTCGGTCTTATTGGAACGACTAAACCGAAAGTCGGTTAAGCCAATTTTTGTATCATTTTATGATTTATCGAATTTTTAATTTTATTATAGATAAAAATGAAAATCTGGTGAAAGTGGTTTTTACTATCTTTCACGTCTGACGGTCGATAATGCTGATGCTAGTCTGACGTGGCACGATCTTAGCCGTCCAATTTGAATATGGCTTATTATATACACTTTCAGTCGTTAAAATTATAACGTACGCCTTCACAATGCAATGCATGTGCTTTTTACCATCTGACCGTCGATAATGCTGATGCTAGTATGACGTGGCGCGATCTTAGCCGTTCAGATGAAAACGAAAACGAACGTTGTTGCGGATTTCAAATATGAAATTTGTTATACTCTTAACAGAAATTGTAACACCACTTTCAATTCCGATTCCCGCTTATAAAAGTCCAGTGAAACTCGAATTCTCTCTCATTCTCCTTCTCATTCTCTCTGATTTCAGATTTTCAGATTAGTTTCTCTCTCTAGTCTGGCGAGAAAGAATGGCTGATTAAGTTGTTCGATCTCTCTCTCTAGAAAATGATTCATTTTCTTTATCCGTTTTGGTTGTCGCTTCTGATTTTCTTTTGTATATCCGATGATGATCCTTTGTTTTTGTTGATTAGCGTTGTTGAAGAACCCAGCAAAATGCATCCCATTGGAGGAGAAGTAGTTGATGCTTCTGCAGAGATTGACAAAAGTAAAAACAAATTTCGTTTTCGTTTTCGGATTTTGATGTCGATTGTTTAAGGCGCGTCGTTTCTTGAGTTTTTCTCCGTTGAATTCTTCATCTTCTGATTTGCCCAATTTTTTTACCTGTGAAATTGGATCTAGAGCGATTGGAAAATGGATCATCTAAATCCGTTTTTGGATTTCATGTTTTGACATGCTAATGGAAAATAGATTGAATGATATTTGAGTGTTGGTTAGATGTTTTGAATCTCTATGATAGCAAACATCTATAAAATAATGTGTTAAATAACATGTAATTTTGTTTGTTTTTCAAAATACTTACGTGTTGAGCAATTTTTGTGCAAGAAAAAATCTCATTATCAATAAATTGAAATCCTCATCACATTGTTGTCATGATGTAGAATTTGATGAATTCACTAGACAATTTTCTCTTTTGTTATTGGCCCCATGTATCTGTTTTTTATTATTCACATGAATAATAAGATGATGATATATGTATATTATAGTTTTGTTATCCCACCAAAAACGAATTAGAGTTAACTAAATCCTCTTATAAAGAGAGCTGGGAATTTAAAGCACGACATGGCATAACTCGACATTGTTGAGAGCATGCTTTTAAGCATTATTAAATTGCCGGCCATCTATGAAAAATTTGAAGGCCAACTAATTATTTTTTGTCGGATTCTATCAACAATTGAAGTGTTGAGATCATTTTTATTTGGACCGAAGTGTTCTGGCTAAGTACTTTCCAATGTCATCTTCCTTGAGAATTTGGAATCCAGATTTGATTTTCTCTCTAATTTCCGCGGGTGTCTTGTGGGAAAAGGATATGGAAGATTATTGTCCATCTATAGATCGTCAAGAAGGTCTAAGCTTGATAGACAACCTAACTTTTAACTCTCCAAGTATTTTAGTAATGCAAATGCCATTCCTAGCTAGTTCCGAGAGGCTTTGACTACGGAAATGAAATAAACATACCAAACTTTATATTAAGCTAAAAACTTTGATTTGAGATAGATAGATAAGGTTTAATTGTTAAATTAAAAAAGAGTGAGGAACCAAAATCCATTAAAAAATATCAATGCTGCTCCAAGGGCACAAACTCAAGCTGACATTTGCTACAACAGCTCAGCCTGGACGCCAAATCTATAAGCGTACGGAATTTTTCTCTCAAATTAGCGATCTTTCGGGATAGAGTCATCTTTTTGAGGTTATTTGCATTCTCTAAGATGTAAATAGCCGTTTCTTTCTCTGCTTCTGTCCTTTGTACCCAATCCACTCAACAGTTTCGAGACTCGACACCAAATATTCAGGGACACAACACGGTTGCTCCCACTGAGCTTTGAAATCTCTACCCATGCCGCAGCTTCCCTGAAATATCAAACCCAAAATGAGATTTAAGGATTACCAATCTGAATGTCAAACAGAGTGCTCCCAGCTGCAGCATTATTTAGGTATGGAGCGAAAAACTTACTTGATTTAACCTCAGAACTCGCAGCTTAGGGGAATGTCTGAGTAGAAGACATAACCAATCTGAAGAGCATTTAGTACATAGCTCTAGATACTCGAGCTGGCTAAAAAACGCACCAGGTTTTGCCATTAGTAGTGGTATGGCTGAGGTAAGACATAAGGAAAGGTATTTGGCTGATGTAAGACATCCCATAAGCTTCTTAGAGTCTTCCTGTCTAATCTTGATTTCTGCCTTCACCAGCTTCGGCATTTCCACTAATGAACGGAACCGACCAAATTTATCAAAAAATTTAAAGTCTTTAGAGAAGGGGTATTGATGACATACTCGCCATCTTCTACTGCATGACCAGGGACCGAAATTGTGAAGCTTATCACCGTGTCCTTGAACCATCGACGTACAATCAGTGTTTCAAGTATAGGGCAAGCGGATAAAAGCCTATGAACCAGTTCATCCTTGTCCTTGGAAAAGAATCTGACACACACCAGGGACAGAGTCATGAGGGACTGGAGAAATATTGTGGAGGGAATATCATAAATCGCCACTTCTTGGAGCCGTAAGACCACAAGGCCTTTACATGCAAACAAGCTTCTAGGACACGGCATGGGACGTAAATGGAAACAGTTATGAAGAAGCTCAAGCACACGCACATGTCGAGCAACTGCAATATTAACCCATCTTTCATGTTCTTTAGGTGCACAATTCTCCCCAAGTTTGACATGGAAAGTTTCTAGAACTGGAGCCTTACTTAGCAGCAGAAAATTTTCAATAAAATCTGAGCCTGACGTATCCATTGTACCACAATACTCAAGCCTTGGAACCAGTTTCCATAGAGAAAGCCATCGTTTTGACAAAAGACTTGTGGCCACAGCATCTTTTGTCTTAACCCATGACAGTATCTTCACAAGCAAATCGTCACTTAACTCACAAATAGTGCTCATAATATATAAACCAATCCTCAAATCTAACTCATCTTTTGTTTGAAAAGTTTGACACTCGAAAAAGGTTTTATCCGGTTAAATGTCAAAGTCTGCTGTCCTTGAAGCCTCATAGGCCCATTTGAGAAAGCCCGATAGAATGAGAAACCATTGATGGCGTGGTTTTAAGTGAGGCGAGTGGTTGAATGAGCTCAAAGGAAGAAAGGGATGGTGACGAAGGAATCGATTGAAGTGATTGCTCAGAGCATCGGACTCTCCACTCTCTCACCGGAAGTCTCTGCCGCTCTTGCTCTCGATGTCGAGTACCGCGTCCGAGAGGTCATGCAGGTATCATCAACTTCTCCTCCTTTCTCTCATCTCCACACTTTCTTCCCTCTCTTCATTTCTCTCGCATCTGCAGGAAGCTATCAAGTGCATGCGCCATGCTCGCCGGACCACTTTGATGGCTCACGATGTCGATTCTGCCCTTCATTTCAGGAATTTGGAGGTTTTCTTCTTCTCTTGTCCCGATTTCGTAACAGTTGACCTTAATCTTCTTCTTCCTCCTCTATTAGCCTACTTGCGGCGGCTTCACCTCCTCCAAAAGTATGCGGTTCAAGAGAGCTCCTGAGCACAGAGATCTCTACTTCTTCGATGACAAACATGTCGAGCTCAAGAATGTGAGAGCAAAAGTTACTTTTGGGCATTGAGATTACGAATCTTGTTTATTAGCTTCCTTTTGCTGCAGGTTCTCGAAGCTCCTCTACCAAATGCACCTCCTGATGCTTCTATTACCTCTCATTGGTTGGCAATTGATGGCATCCAACCTTGTATTCCACAAAATTCTCCTCTCCAAGGTGACCTTTCTTGCCATTTTGTTTTCTGCAAGACTTATTTGCATCATCTCAACTCCGTCTTCCCTGAGATTTTGTAGCCATATCTGACTTAAAACGATCCGAGTATAAGGAAGATGCCCTGCCTGCTAGACTCTGTGTGCTCTCTAAGGAGCTTCAGGTACTTTACTCTGTCTGATATGCTCCTCTTTTTTTCTTTCTCTTATTTTCTTTCTTGCTCTCGATGCAGCTTTACTTTGACAAAGTCACGGAGTGGGCTTTGACTCTACCTGCTTCCACCCTCTTCAGACGAGCACTCGCCAGCCTGGAAACTGACCCCGGCCTCCACCCATTGGTTCCTTTTTTCACTTGTTTCATTGCTGAAGAGGTTGTGTTTGTAATCCAGCATTTTTGAGTCTTGAGTTTTATCCTAACCTGACTTTCTTCTACCACATTTTGACTACTTTTCTGCCTACCATTTCTCCAGATTGTGAGGAACTTGGATAATTATCCAATCTTGTTGGCTTTGATGCGTCTTGCTAGGAGCCTCCTTCATAACCCTCATGTACATATTGAACCATATGTAAGTTTTGTGGCTATATCCTGCAACTCCAATTGTAACACCCCTTCTTTTTTTGTTTCTCTTGTCCTAATACCTTGTTGTGTTCTGATCAGCTGCATCAATTGATGCCGTCTATTATTACTTGCCTCATTGCCAAACGCTTAGGAAGAAGTTTTTCTGATAATCACTGGGACTTGAGAAACTTCACAGCCAGTACAGTTGCTTCAACATGCAAAAGGTTAATGTTACATTCTTGCTGTGTGATTTCATGAATCTTGTAGAACCATGTAACTGCCGTGGCATCGACAGCCTTTTCCTTTGTTTGTAGTCAATGTTGAGGATTTATTTGGCATATTCCATCCTTGGAAAATGGGACTTGCGTACATTTATCTTACTATATAGTCTAGGAAACACAAAAAAAGAGGAGAGACATCTGATATGTAGCATGACATGCATTCATATTAGTGAACCTTTTTACAGGTTTGGACACGTTTATCACAACCTGCTGCCACGTGTTACAAGATCACTGCTTCATACTTTTTTGGACCCAACCAAGGCACTACCACAACACTATGGCGCGATTCAAGGGATGGTAGCCCTTGGGCTTAATGTGGTACTTGTTCTTGATGCCTGATTTTCATAAGGAAGAGTGGCACTTTAGGATGTGAGTCTAGGATTTCCCATAAGAAAGCATAAGCATAAATCAGTAGAAGCACGATTTGATACCCTCGATGAAGTTATTAAACCTTATTCTTTTGGTGGCGGCCAAATATTTTTAAAGACTTACCCTAGGATATATTCTTTGCTCATCCGTAAGTATTTTTCATGCTTTACCCCTTTGTCTAGGTTCGCTTTCTTGTTCTCCCAAACCTAGAGCCGTATTTGCTACTTCTTTTACCTGAAATGGTACCTGATAAGCAAAAGGACGAAGCAAAGAGGCATGGGGCTTGGCTCGTTTATGGAGCGTTGATGGTGGGTATGCTTTCTAGTTTGATACATAAAGTACATAACTTGTTTGCTTTCAATCTCATGTGACAAAACACGCAGCAGAGCATATAAACATCTAAGTGTCCATAGGTCGCAGCTGGTCGATGCCTGTATGAACGGCTTAAAACATCTCAGACACTGCTGTCTCCTCCAACTCGCTCTGTCTGGAAGACAGATGGAAAGCACACCAATCCCAGGCTGAGTATAAACTCTTATCTCATCTTTTTTTTGGTTCTAAACACACAGGACGTCCCATAAGTAATTTGTTTTCCTTGGGCAAGGTAAACGCAAAGCAAGTAGTGACAACTTAACTCATCAACCTCCACTGAAGAAGATAGCATCAGATGGCATTATGCAAATGAGCTCCGCACAGACGCAGATGCACGGAACCACTGTAGGGCTTTCAGCAGTCCCTCAACAGTCGCCAGTCGGAAGGGACATTGCTCCGAGGACTTCAGCTACTCTGAGCACTGACGTCGACAACTTTCTCTTTCCCCTTTTCGAGTATTTTGGTGAGAGCATGCTTATGTTCAGCCCCAAACATGAGCTCAGTTTCTTCTTGTAATTGATTACTCACATGCAAGTGTTTGTACCTCAAAGAATACCTATTTATTCGTTGCAAATGTTTTAGAGATCGGGCATACTGCGAGAGGTAAAATCAACCCTTAGTCATCTTACATAGGCATTTGCATGTGAACATTCATTTATAACTTGGCCTGGATCACACATATACACCGGCTCATTAAACTTGGCCTAAATCACACAGACACCAGCCTTTCCGTGCTACTCTTCCTCTCCATCTCCACTGTTAGTTGTGAAGAACGGTGTCAGAAAATTCTTGTCCAACGCGGTGAACGACGTCGTGCTGCAAAGATTTGATAAGTGAGACCCAAGAAATGCAAGAACACTTTCAGCTGAGGAGCCATTCTCTTACTCTCTCACCTTTTGTGAAACTCTTTCAGCTTCATCTTGAACCTGCTTCCTGATGATGACGCATCCTCGTCCGATGAAGCTCCGATGCTAAAAGAAGGAGGGATGTACCGATGATCGCTCTCCTCAAAGCCCTGCACACGTATTTGGTGCGTTAGAAAAGGACACACACAAGCATAGTTCAAAGGTATTAAGATTAGATCGTTGCGAGTTTACTTCAGACATGGAGTCATCAAGATCATCACCTATAACGTCCAAAGCTTCCAACATTTTACCTGTCGAACCTCCTATTAGTAAAACCTGAAATATTACTGCCACTGATAAGAAACCAACCCTATGTATTATTCTCCAACTCTCGCAGATTCTTGAAGCCTTATGTATACTACCGCTGGAAATGAAGAACATAAATGCTTCATGGGGAGAATACAAAACTTACTGTGACAACAACAATGGTTGTGGTTGCAGTAAAGATGATTTGGCCGTGACCCTCTGGTAGGTCATGAAGTGATTGAAGTGCAAGCGCAAATGCCATTGCCCCTCGAAGTCCTATCGATGTGCCAAAATGTGCACAAGTTTTAATACTGCGTAGATATAGTAATATGCATCAGGAGACGAGAACAAAAGCGATTAACTAGTCTCACCACTATACCAAAGGGCTTTTTGGTGCTTCATAGGTATCTTCTGATGCTCCTGTCTAACTAAATTGACCAAATATGCACACCCAAATACATTGACAGCCCTGCGTGAGAAAAACATAGCAGAACAGATAGGTAAATCCGAAAGGAAAAAACTATGATTTTAATGCAGCGATCAGCCAGGGAAAAAAAAGCATTGGTAAGGGATTTTAGTCACCTAGCCACGCCAATAAACAACTGATGTCAGTCATGAAACGCAGACGCAAAAGGTAAAGTCAAGGATTAACAACACTGGCTAACACTTCATACAATCACTGACGATCAGCCAAAGAGGATACAATAGAGAAAAGGATAAACCCAACATGGGACCAGCTATGCTGCTCCATGGCAATATCAAATCCCATGTAAATGAACCTAGAAAAGCATTAATCAAATCAATATCAATCCAACAGTTTTTTAAGCGTAGAAATTATTATCTAACAATGAGATGTTATTGATCAGGACTTACGTGAAAGTTTCTGCCAGGGAGGATATCAAGTGAAAAAAAGCAGATACGAAACTCTGCGAAGCTTCTGACAGATTTGAGAAAGTGTAGCGCTTCATAACCTACAGTACCACTGTATTAGGTTGCCTGAATACGTCTTGCCAGATATTAGCATCAACTAAGATGTAAAAACTACAATGAGTCGGCTATTACAATTCCTGTGAAGAGTATAGACACAATGCCGGAGAGACCAACACCTTCTGCAAGCATGTATCTGACAGCACAACCAAAATTCATTAGGGGGAAGAAGTGTGCTCATAAATACGAAGAGACAGGACGAGGGGAGTGGTTTTGTCTGCTTACGAAAAATATGGGAAAAGCACAAAGAGACAACACTCCAAGTTCTGAAGACTGAGGTAGAGAAAAAGAAAAAACAGATACATAACTATACTTAAAGAGGTGTTCTGAAAAGATTAGCGAGTATTAACTATACATATACATAGACAGAATTAAGAAAAGATTAGGTGCTTACTTCTCTGTATCCAATCCTGCATACTTAAAGAGGTGTTCTGAGTTAAGGTTTTACAATAGATTTAGACATGTAACATCTAATAAGCAAAAAGACGAATCAAGGAAGGATATCAAAGCTGAAGTGAATCCAACCCCAACCCCTACAGAACAGTAGTACGACTGTTAGTATGTTTAAAACTGAGGTTAGTGAGGGACTCGGTTAGAAGTTATTGTCTTACACCATTGGCAGAAATATGTCTGGGAGAAAAGAGAATAAAGAAAATAACAGATACACATTCTGCTTCATGTAAAGGAAAGGGGAAAAATAGGTCTTACATATGTAGATGTAAGTGTAAATAATACTACCGTTTCAACTCAAGTTATTGGTTATTTTGGTTGCATGAATATTCGGAAAGCCACCTAGTCGTTAGTTGATTATTTCACTAATAGTGCCTTTAGTTGAGTACAAGTAAAATTTATGAGTTGATGAGCCTAACATTGTTATAAAACTGTGAAGAATGGTAAGAACGGAGTCAGAGCAGACAGACCTGCAGACATAGAGCCAGCAAAAGTCTCAAGAAACCTGATCACCACCATGAGAAAACTTTCCCCAGACGAGGACTGGCGGTTTACTAAGGACATTGTTCTGCATAGAATTTTTTCTATTGTACTTTTAATACTTCGCTTAAAAGGTATATGAAAGGAAAAAAGGTATGTGGTTTACAGACCTGTACAATGATATTGCCATCTACGAGCCACACCACATACACAAAAACCCATTTGATGGAGTTAGTGTTCTGGGTTTTTTGTTTGGATATATATACCTAAAAGGAAGATACCAATTTTGCAGCAGATAAATAAACACTCACAGCATCGTTCAAAACTGATTCTCCAAAGACCAAAGCATAGAGGTTGACGTCGGTACCCAGTTCCTGCCATCAGATTTTACAAATAAATGTTCATCGCAATGGAGGGCATCATTTTAGGGAAAAAAAACACTGTCTATTAGAAAACTTGTATCTTCCGGTGGCATCATCAACTAACAGATTGCACAGAGGGATCAAACTGATAGTAATATGGAAAGCAGAGGCACCTGGAATATAGACAGTACAGTGACAGGGTCCGTAGCTGATATAAGTGCACCAAACATAAGACACTCGACAAATGGAAGTTTATACATGAGATACATAGAGCCGCCAAGATAACTGCAAAAGGCGGGAAAAGCAGATAAGGGTACAAGCGAAATTCAATAAAACAAATGAAAAAAGCTAATAGAATAAGCAAGAGGCATATGATCCCTACACTAGACCACCAGTGACAACTGAAGCGACAAAAGTTCCGAAGATAGCAAAGGTAACAATGGCTCCAAAGTTAGAAAAGAATGGTTTCTGCACCCAGGAAAAGTCCGTTAAGTCAGCCATTGTTTATAAAGTGGTAAGCAGGGAAAATTACAAGTGAAAGAAGGATAAGCACTTACAGGTTGAAGACTGAAACCAGACTGGGTTCAAACAATGATGTCAAGGAAAATGAGATTAGAGGATCAAATGCAGATATAATGCTTGGAAACAATTTGAAAGGATATAATATGATGGGAGGCAACAGAAACAAGAAGAAGAACTCCTCGTGGAAATTAAACCACGTCCTGATGATACAGAGATACCAGTAAGCAAGAGAGGAAAGGAAAACCCAACCCAGGAGAAAGAATAGGA
The DNA here is from genome assembly GCA_900406555.1 of Pseudoturritis turrita. NCBI lineage: Eukaryota > Viridiplantae > Streptophyta > Magnoliopsida > Brassicales > Brassicaceae > Pseudoturritis > Pseudoturritis turrita. The sequence goes on from OVBL01000840.1 coordinate 911,614, forward strand.
ATGTTCAAGGGGCAAACCTAATACTAGTCTCAGTGTCGGAGATATTAGCAAGTATACCCACGATTAAACCTGAAATTACCAATCAGAAGGAGAAGACGATTAAAAGGAATGGAAAGAGAGAGAGAGAGAGAGATACCAATGAGAAGGGAACCGCTGGCTTCGGGAAGATAGTGGAACCGGTGACGGCGGAGGACATGGCCGAGAACGAAGGAAAGGACGAGCATCATTATCTGAAGCAGTATACCAACGCCGGCGGCTTGCTGCTGCTTAACCTGACCCTGAGGGTCGTGTCCCGCCGGAGACATCGGCACTTCCTCCATCCAGATTCAGATGGACGACGACCGAAATTCAGACTTGAACAAGAGAATAAGAGTCAAAGAGCAAACGCAATTAATAAACGCAGTCTCTGAAATCTCAAACCACTTTTTTTTGTTTGAATATAATTTAACATTTCATTTCCAAAAATAAAAAAACGCCGTCGTTTCTTCGTTACATGTCTCTCGTCCGTGTTTAAAATGCAACAAATTTTTTTCTCATGAATACAAAACAGAAATCGCCGTATTCGAAAGTTCGCTTCAAATTCCGTTATTTTTAGGTCGTTCGGTTTTGATATTTAAGCTTTGTATCGGATCATTCGTTTTAGCTCGGTCGTTTTTGTCTCTGTATTTTACTATTTAGTTGTGGTAATTTCGCTACTTTCCTTTTTTTGGGTTTGGTCTCCGACGAACTAGTGTGTTCGGTCGGTTTTGTATTCGGGGATTTTTTTTTGTCCGCGGGATCAATGTATTTCAAAGTTTTAAAATTAATCTTACCAGATGACCAAAAAAAAAAAAGAATACAAGAAAGAAATAAACTCAATCATAATTTCATTTCGAAACTTTGTCTCTTGTCATTTCATTTTTCAATCAAAGAATGCTCTTTCCCTACTAAGTCGTTATCATTAAAGGGTAAAGACGATGCCGAAAACAGAGATTTCATAATATGTACTTTATAGGCCGATTAGCTTTATTTTTGGCATCAACCGTTATAATGGTGTTGATCTCTGAATTAATGGTTGAGGTCACGTAAGACAAACTTTTTAAAATGACTTCCCACTTGTGCATGCAATAGAATAGCAGTGGAATGGAGTAGAAACAATCAACCAAGCCTAAATAAATGCAAAGCTTAGCATGAGAGTCAAGCAACTACAAGCTTAGAAGCACCACATCATATTCATATTACACGCCACCAATCCAACCTTTACACAACCTCTACAAATAGGCTTCAAACTTTGGCAAATATGAAATACCTCACTTCACCTTTGCAACAACATTTAATTAACTACCCAAGAAATGGCTCCCTCTGTTAACTTCTTCCCCTTTTACCCACCACCCTCTGACCAACATCCCCTCCCTTCTCCATTTCCGGCTCCACCGCATCACCCACTTCAACCGCCGCCTCCTTCCCACTTTGTTCCTCCACCACCACCTCTTCCCCATTTCCCACCGCCACCACATCCTCGTCCCCATCATCCACCGCCTCCACCTCACGTTCTTCCACCACCACCACCACCACCGGGGCACCATTCATCTGTTATCATTGTGGTTGTCATCTCTCTCGGCAGTTTGTTTTTTCTTGCGTTCCTCGCTGCTGCTCTCTTCTGCTATCTCAAGAAAAGAAGAATGTCTTCTCAAAAGACTGAAATCATCAAGTTTGATGAACACTTCAAAGTCCAAGAAGTCATAGTGCCAGGACCCCACGGCGAACCAACAAGAATGGTAACGCTCGAAGAGGACATCCATTTGGAAGAGGATATTCACAAGACTGGAAACCTTAGCCGACCTCCTCACCTTAATTCAACTGGAGGACATGCCATTGATATATCAGATCCCAATCATCACCTTGTTGAGCACAAGGCCTAAACCAGGAGATGTGAGAGGCCAAAATGTAATCAATAATTTGTTCTCATCATCTAACTAATAATGACAAAATATGGTATCAAATCTTGCAATTCAAAACTCTTCCGTTTATATATTGGTTACAAAAATACATGTCCTTCCATTTATACAACTTCCATGCCATTATAACTATATCACACGATACAAATAAATAGTCTACACTGTGCTATAGTATTCCCTTCACTCCTTGCTTCATGATTTCCATTTTGACAATCAATAGATAAGAAGTAACCTATGGATTTATGATCATTGATCACGTTTTATCGCCTTTTAATGTGGATTCCTAATGAATTTCTGCTGACTCATTTTGGCTTCTCAAACATAGTTCCAATTTATATCCGTTTTGGTATTTGTTTAGGTATGATATACTGCCTTATAATTCGCATGCTCCTACATGTACAATTTATTGGTAATGCTTTTTCTTCACTAGACAAGCAAGTACGATGGTGCATTACTTTCTGGCTGGCTACATGTGAATAGTCTTATAGTATAATTTTGGACGCAGATTAATTAAGTTAAATTTCCAGAAGTTTCTCACTTGGGTATGAAATCCAACTCTTTTCAGTCTTCTTGGGAGTAGCTCTAGCTTCTCCCAAGAATTCACAAGTAGACTCTTACAGGCGTAAATAACTTGGACTATCAGACCACTAACACAGCGAAGGTATGCAGAAAGTAGAGTTATTGCAGGAAAACTGAAACTTGACAAGAGAGCGAATGAAGCATCGACATAACCAATGGGATACCAAACAATCAAGGCATGTGTTACAGGACAACACTTATCATGAGTATAAACATAACGCAAAAGTTCCTATATGACCGTCCAAATGTTACAGACCATAAGCACAACTTATGTGGTGGACATGATTTGTTGTACCCTCTAAAAGACAGGATAATGAATCTGCGACAATAAGCAAAAAGCCCAATTTATCTCAGGAAGAGTTTCCATAGCATCCTAAGTGGGGAAAAAGGAGGGATCTTTCTTCTGACGCTTGTCTCTCTCATATCTCGTACAAAAACTTCTCAAACAGTTTCATGTGTTCGGTTTGGAGAGCAATGGCCACGGATAAGCTGCCATCATTTGTAGGACTTGGTAGCACAAAAGACAAACCCTCGTATGGAATTCCACCAGGTCCCATAAATATAGGACGACCCCAGCCAAAGTCTGCGTCGTAAATGGGTAATCTGACCCAGCTGGTGATTCCCAAATTTGGACATTTGTAGGTATGTGCACCGCGGACCAGGGCTGACAGATCAGGCTGCATCTCCAGGTAGTCAAGAGCAGACCTCAGATAGTTATCGTCCATGCGAGCCAAAACATCATGAATAAGTCCTGCAGCATACCATGTTGGTTTTGATAACAGATCCCCTGCAACAGCCAGTGGCGTGGCAGTGAATATGACGTTGCCAAAGTAACCAGGGGGCAGCTGCGGGCGCAGCCTTGACCTTCCATCAGTTGCAATGTACAGTTTGGTCTCTTGGTCGTCTGGAAGCCCGCGGGCCTTCCCCACTGATCTCCACACATGACCTGCCAACATCTCGTATGAGCTGTAGCTTACCGTGTTCCCATCCTCCTTGGATTTAGCCTTGAGAGCAAGAAGCTGGTCGCGTGATAACTTGAAGATGGAGACGGTGGTATTGTCTTCGGAGGGATCGAGAGGGATCCTCATAGTGGGGGCAGGCTGGTATTCAACATGATGGAAAGCTGGCTGGGGCGGGTCCCTAGCGCGGAGGAGGGTTCGATCAATGAAGGGTGGGATGGTAAGGTCAAGACCACGGGCCATATCAGACCATGTATTGATGAAATGGAGACCAGAGAAACCATCAGCCGCATGGTGTTGCATGCCAACCCCAAGGGAAGCTCCACCACATTTAAAATAGGTAACCTACATAGTGGGACGGAGATAAAGAATGAAGACACAAGTAGAAACCAATATATAAACGGGAATATATATCCATTTCCTTGAGGTTCCAATTAAGATAAAAAGGCAAACCCTTTCGTTCCAATTAAGATAAAAAGGCAAAAGCTTTAAAAGCAAAGGGGAGTAATTTGGACCTGCAAGACGAGAAGCGGGAAGGAGTGAATGCCGGGGGAGTGATCAACATGGGGAATAAGCTGGCGGAGAGTGAGGGTGGGAGCGAAGTCACCAAAGTCGTCGATGACGGAGGGAGTATCGGCGACGACGAAGAGAACACCGGCGGCGTTGCAGTCGATCTCGATACGACCGTCGTCGTCCCTCTTCAAGCGGCCAGCCATGGGGTAGAAGGGGACAAGGGCCTTGGAAAGGGCGTCCTTCATGAGCTGGGGGTCGAAGAAATTGGAGGCGCCGGTGGGTCTGTAGAAGTAGACACTGGGGGTGTGGAATCTGGGGATGACGAGGTCCACGTTCGAGTTCCACAGGTAAGTGCTGGGGGTCTCGGAGGCTGGCCGGACCATGGTCGATTCACGGATGTTGATTTTCATGCTTATGGATTGGATATACAAAAGATTGATTGATGAAGAAATAAGGAAAATAAATCTTTATTTCCTGAATTGGGAATGGTGGGAGGGGTAGATGATATATAAGTGGTAGGGTGAAGCAAAAGGCTCATAAACGTCACAATCCTTCACCTACCGCCTCCGCCTACTTTCTCTTCTCATCGGCTCCCACCAACTCTCTAATGCGGCAGGTCCCATTTCCCATTGGCCCACCGGGTCCCACTAGGGGTTGGTAAACCCGTTCGGATAAGTCAAAACATTTGATTTTTCTCTCCGTAAGCAAGCCTTGGGCCCAATATATTAGACCCATCTCATACGGAAATATAACATGGGTCAATATCTTATACAAATACTTTATGGTCCTGGCCCAAATCCTTGTTCCGACTTAAACCCAATGGCTGATAAACCAACAATCTCATTAGAGGATTAAGCTTCTAACCGATGACCATTAGAGGAACGAGAGATATGATGAGCAAAATGAACGAAAATGAATAAAATTTGAGGAATGAGAAAGAATTATTAAAAAAATTGGTTCCTTTTGTTCATTCTCAAATTTGATTGGAAACAATTTTTTTCTATAATTTTATGCAGGAAGAGAAATAAACAGATAGTTACCAAAAATCTTCTATTATTTTTTGGTCAGTTTTCCCGAATACGGGCATTACATTTTTTCTCTAGAGTAGATCTATTTTTTGAAATTTGATTATGTGTGTTTTCATCGCTGTTGTCTCCATTTTACCGGAGTTGTAACTATTCCGGCGACACCTTTTTCGGGTTTGTTTAAAAAAAAAAAAAAGTTAAAAATTTTTATTAGAAAAATAGTTACTGGTTTGAAGATAGAGAATGGAGGAGATTCTTACTGAAACGTAATCTTAACAGCACAACCATTTAAAAAAAAAAAACCTAATATTTAGGAATTTTCATTATAATAATATTATTTTCAAAAAATTATTCAGATATGCAAAATATAGAGGAGATACTATTTCCATTTGTTTTATAATTAAAATTATGTACTTAATTCTTAGAAAATGAATATATCTATAGAGAATTGAATGTGGAATATACTTTGAATATGCCAATTTATTTATTTTTGCTTTGGATGGTAATAATTTGGAATGACAATAATCGAATCCAATCCTTAATATATTAAAATGATTTAGTTTACTTATAGTCATTAATTTTTGAAATTGTTTACAAATTATCAGAAATTCCAATTAAGATTTTACTATGATACTTTTTTGAAAATTGCCTACAGTCACTAATGACCCTAATTAAAAAGATTGTATTTAATCGATAATTCAATTTGGCTCTTCACATAACTATATAACAAGTTTTTGAATCATGCATTCTAATTGCCCCGTTTGCTATTTGAAATTCTTATTAAATAAAAATTTGATGATAATGGTCAATAAAAATTTGATGATAATGGTCAATAAAAATCTTGAAAAGAAACGTGATCTGATGGCACATCCCATCCACAAGTCTTCAAGAAGGTAATATGTTGATCAGAGATCACGCTTCTTTTCAAGATTTTCACTGCAAATGATATGGTGGTTCTTGCACAAACTTCGCACAAATCTCCTGCTTTCAACATTTGTGGCATGGTACTGGAAGATAATGGTGATAATACACAGGGAGATGAAGTCTTTCTACAAAATGCCCATGCGAAGATAGAAGCACGCCTCACGGAAGGTAATATTGCGATCGACGTCGAGTTCATCCACATAATTCACCATTTCCTGCGTGAAAGCGTCATTTGCCTTCCTCTTTTCTACCCACCACACTCTCCGAAGAACGTAATGCACAAAGAGCAAGAGATTGTTGTTATTGCCAACGACAGTAGTATGACTAAGATGGAGATTAAAACATAAAAAATCAAAGTTACATCGGCACTGAAGCACTCTTCATGGTCTATCGGAGTTAAACGGTGTATCCCTTTTGCATCTATCTTGGAGACCGTGTTCCGATTATGGCAATCCGCATTTCCAAAGTGGATATGGAAAATGCAGAGCTTGTTGATTTCTCGAGGGAGAGTCTTGAATTGGAATGGAGTGTAGTCACCAACGACACCATCATTATCAACAAACGAAACCAAACAAGCCGACGTTTCCTTTGTTTGGATAAAAACAGTTGGTGAAGCACCACCAAAACCAATGAGATCCGAAGAAGTGGAACGGTGTGAGGAAAGAGGGTGGTCCAACAAATACACAGCTGCTTTTTTTTTTTTGCGTCTTTGCAATTCTTACCTCTGAAATAACACAATCCCAAACCATTTTCCCGTAGAAATTCAGAGGGAAAGAAGCATTTCTTCAAATCAATGGCTTCTTTCGAAACAGTCTCGACAACCTCGCGATTCTCCTCCATAGTCGAGAATCTTTTTTTTTGTAATAACGTCAGAAGATGAAAAATTATTGGAATCGGCGGGTTAACACCTATGAGATTTGGATAATTTTTGAAAAATTAGGAATTTTTTTAGGAGGCTAACTTAAAGTCACCTTTATCAAAACAAATGTTTGAATCCATTTAGTTTCAAATTCGGACACATTTAATCCATTTTTTGTAACAACGTCAAAAGATGATAAATTATTGAAATCGATGTTTTGGAAAAGTTAGGAATTTGGTTTAGGATGATTTCTTAAAGTCCCCATTATCAGGACAAATATTTGAATCCAATTAGTTTCTATTTCGGACACATTTAATCCATTTTTTGTAACAACATCAAAAGATGATAAATTATTGTAATCAGTGGGTTAACACCTATGAGTTTTGGATAATTTTGGAAAAATTAGGAATTTTTAAGGAGGCTTCCTTAGAGTCCCATTTATCACAACAAATGTTTAAATCCATTTGGTTTCAACTTCGGACACATTTAATCCATTTTTTGTAACAACGTCAAAAGATGATAAATTATTGGAATCGGTGGGTTAACACCTATGAGTTTTGGTTAATTTTGGAAAAGTTAGGAATTTGGTTTAGGATGCTTTCTTAAAGTCCCCATTATCAGGACAAATGTTTGAATCCATTTAGTTTCTACTTCGGACACATTTAAACCATTTTTTTTGGTAATAACGTCAAAAGATGTAAATCATTGGAATCGGTGGGTTAATAACACCTACGAGTTTTGGATAATTTTAGAAAATAAGGAATTTGGTTTAGGATGTTTTCTTAGAGTTCCCATTATCAGGACAAATGTTTGAATCCATTTAGTTTCTACTTCGGACACATTTAATCCATTTTTTGTAACAACGTCAAAAGATGATAAATTATTGGAATCGGTGGGTTAATAACACCTACGAGTTTTGGTTAATTTTGGAAAAGTTAAGAATTTGGTTTAGGATGCTTTCTTAAAGTTTCCATTATCACGAAAAATATTTGAATCCATTTAGTTTCTACTTCAGACACATTTAATCCATTTTTTTGTAATAACGTCAATGATTATAAATTATAGGAATCGGTGGGTTAACACCCATGAGTTTTGGATAATTTTGGAAAATTTAGGAATTTTTTAAGGAGACTTCCTTAGAGTCCCCTTTATCACGAAAAATGTTTGAATCCATTTGGTTTCAACTTCAGACAGATCTAATCCATTTTTTGTAACAACATCAGAAGATGATAAATTATTGGAATCGGTGGGTTAACACCTATGAGTTTTGGATATTTTTTGAAAAATTAGGAATTTTTTTAGGAGGCTTCCTTAAAGTCCCCTTTATCACAACCAATGTTTGAATCCATTTAGTTTCAAATTCGGACACATTTAATCCATTTTTTGTAACAACGTCAAAAGATGATAAATTATTGGAATCGGTGGGTTAACACCTATGAGTTTTGGTTAATTTTGGAAAAGTTAGGAATTTGGTTTAGGATGATTTCTCAAAGTCCCTCAGGACAAATTTTTGAATCCATTTAGTTTCTACTTCGAACACATTAAATCCATTTTCTTTGGTAATAACGTCAATGAATATAAATTATTCTAAACGGTGGGTTAACACCTATGAGTTTTGGATAATTTTGGAAAAATTAGGAATTTTTTAAGGAGGCTTCCTTAGAGTCCCCTTTATGACAACAAATGTTTGAATCCATTTAGTTTTCTACTTCGGACACATCTAATATATTTTTTGTAATAACGTCAGAAGATGATAAATTATTGGAATCGGCGGGTTAACACCTATGAGTTTTGGATAATTTTTGAAAAATTAGGAATTTTTTTAGGAGGCTTCCTTAAAATCCCCTTTATCACAACAAATGTTTGAATCCATTTAGTTTCAAATTCGGACACATTTAATCCATTTTTTGTAACAACGTCAAAAGATGATAAATTATTGGAATCGGTGGGTTAACACCTATGAGTTTTGGTTAATTTTGGAAGAGTTAGGAATTTGGTTTAGAATGATTTCTTAAAGTCCCCATTATCAAGACAAATGTTTGAATCCATTTAATTTCTACTTCAGACACATTTAATCCATTTTTTTGGTAATAACGTCAATGAATATAAATTATTGGAAACGGTGGGTTAATACCTATGAGTTTTGGATAATTTTGGAAAAATTAGGAATTTTTTAACGAGGCTTCCTTAGAGTCCCTCTTTATCACGACAAATGTTTGAATCCATTTAGTTTCTACTTCGGACACATCTAATCCATTTTTTTGTAATAACGTCAGAAAATGATAAATTATTAGAATCGGCGGGTTAACACCTATGAGTTTTGGATAATTTTTGAAAAATTATGAAGTTTTATGGGAGGCTTCCTTAAAGTCCCCTTTATCACAACAATTGTTTGAATCCATTTAGTTTCAAATTCGGACACATTTAATCCATTTTTTGTAACAACGTCAAAAGATGATAAATTATTGGAATAGGTGGGTTAACACCTATGAGTTTTGGTTAATTTTGGAAAAGTTAAGAATTTGGTTTAGGATGCTTTCTTAAAGTCCCCATTATCAGGATAAATATTTGAATCCATTTAGTTTTTACTTCAGACACATTTAATCCATTTTTTTGGTAATAACGTCAATGATTATAAATTATAGGAAACGGTGGGTTAACACCTATGAGTTTTGGATAATTTTGGAAAAATTAGAAATTTTTTAAGGAGGCTTCCTTAGAGTCCCTCTTTATCATGACAAATGTTTGAATCCATTTAGTTTCTACTTCTAATACATCTAATCTATTTTTTTGTAATAACGTCAGAAGATGATAAATTATTGGAATCGGTGGGTTACCACCTATGAGTTTTGGGTAATTTTTGAAAAATTAGGAATTTTTTTAGGAGGCTTCCTTAAAGTCCCCTTTATCACAACAAATGTTTGAATCCATTTAGTTTCAAATTTGGACACATTTAATCCATTTTTTTTAACAACTTCAAAAGATGATAAATTATTGGAATCGGTGGGTTACCACCTATGGGTTTTTGTTAATTTTTGAAAAGTTAGGAATTTGGTTTAGGATGCTTTCTTAAAGTCTCCATTATTAGAAATGGTGGGTTAACACCTATGAGTTTTGGATAATTTTGGAAAAATTAGGAATTTTTTAAGGAAGCTTCCTTAGAGTCACCTTTATCACGACAAATATTTGAATCCATTTAGTTTCTACTTCGGACACATTTAAACAATTTTTTGTAACAACGTCAAAAGATGATAAATTATTGGAAACGGTGGCTTAACACCTACGAGTTTTGGATAATTTTTGAAAAAATTGGAATTTGGTTTATGATGTTTTCTTAGAGTTCCCATTATCAGGACAAATGTTTGAATCCATTTAGTTTCAACTTCGGACACATTTAATCCAATTTTTTGTAACAACGTCAAAAGAAGATAAATTATTGGAATCAGTAGGTTAACACCTATGAGTTTTGGTTAAGTTTGGAAAAGTTAGGAATTTTGTTTAGGATGATTTCTTAGAGTCCCCATTATCAGGACAAATGTTTGAATCCATTTAGTTTCTACTTCGGACACATGTAATCCATTTTTTTGGTAATAACGTCAATGAATATAAATTATTGGAAACGGTGGCTTAAACACACCTATGAGTTTTGGATAATTTTGGAAAAATTATGAATTTTTTAAGGAGGCTTCCTTAGAGTCCCCTTTTTCACGACAAATGTTTGAATCCATTTAGTTTCTACTTCAGACATATCTAATCCATTTTTTTGTAATAACGTCAGAACATGATAAATTATTGGAAACGGCGGGTTAACACCTTTGAGTTTTGGTTAATTTTGGAAAAGTTAGGAATTTTTTAAGGAGGCTTCCTTAGAGTCCCCTTTATGACAACAAATGTTTGAATCCATTTAGTTTTCTACTTCGGACACATCTAATATATTTTTTGTAATAACGTCAGAAGATGATAAATTATTGGAATCGGCGGGTTAACACCTATGAGTTTTGGATAATTTTTGAAAAATTAGGAATTTTTTTAGGAGGCTTCCTTAAAATTCCCTTTATCACAACAAATGTTTGAATCCATTTAGTTTCAAATTCGGACACATTTAATCCATTTTTTGTAACAACGTCAAAAGATGATAAATTATTGGAATCGGTGGGTTAACACCTATGAGTTTTGGTTAATTTTGGAAGAGTTAGGAATTTGGTTTAGAATGATTTCTTAAAGTCCCCATTATCAAGACAAATGTTTGAATCCATTTAATTTCTACTTCAGACACATTTAATCCATTTTTTTGGTAATAACGTCAATGAATATAAATTATTGGAAATGGTGGGTTAATACCTATGAGTTTTGGATAATTTTGGAAAAATTAGGAATTTTTTAACGAGGCTTCCTTAGAGTCCCCTTTATCACGACAAATGTTTGAATCCATTTAGTTTCTACTTCGGACACATCTAATCCATTTTTTTGTAATAACGTCAGAAAATGATAAATTATTAGAATCGGCGGGTTAACACCTATGAGTTTTGGATAATTTTTGAAAAATTATGAAGTTTTATGGGAGGCTTCCTTAAAGTCCCCTTTATCACAACAATTGTTTGAATCCATTTAGTTTCAAATTCGGACACATTTAATCCATTTTTTTGTAACAACGTCAAAAGATGATAAATTATTGGAATAGGTGGGTTAACACCTATGAGTTTTGGTTAATTTTGGAAAAGTTAAGAATTTGGTTTAGGATGCTTTCTTAAAGTCCCATTATCAGGATAAATATTTGAATCCATTTAGTTTTTACTTCAGACACATTTAATCCATTTTTTTGGTAATAACGTCAATGATTATAAATTATAGGAAACGGTGGGTTAACACCTATGAGTTTTGGATAATTTTGGAAAAATTAGGAATTTTTTAAGGAGGCTTCCTTAGAGTCCCTCTTTATCATGACAAATGTTTGAATCCATTTAGTTTCTACTTCTAATACATCTAATCTATTTTTTTGTAATAACGTCAGAAGATGATAAATTATTGGAATCGGTGGGTTACCACCTATGAGTTTTGGGTAATTTTTGAAAAATTAGGAATTTTTTTAGGAGGCTTCCTTAAAGTCCCCTTTATCACAACAAATGTTTGAATCCATTTAGTTTCAAATTTGGACACATTTAATCCATTTTTTTTTAACAACTTCAAAAGATGATAAATTATTGGAATCGGTGGGTTACCACCTATGGGTTTTTGTTAATTTTTGAAAAGTTAGGAATTTGGTTTAGGATGCTTTCTTAAAGTCTCCATTATTAGAAATGGTGGGTTAACACCTATGAGTTTTGGATAATTTTGGAAAAATTAGGAATTTTTTAAGGAGGCTTCCTTAGAGTCACCTTTATCACGACAAATATTTGAATCCATTTAGTTTCTACTTCGGACACATTTAAACAATTTTTTGTAACAACGTCAAAAGATGATAAATTATTGGAAACGGTGGCTTAACACCTACGAGTTTTGGATAATTTTTGAAAAAATTGGAATTTGGTTTATGATGTTTTCTTAGAGTTCCCATTATCAGGACAAATGTTTGAATCCATTTAGTTTCAACTTCGGACACATTTAATCCAATTTTTTGTAACAACGTCAAAAGAAGATAAATTATTGGAATCAGTAGGTTAACACCTATGAGTTTTGGTTAAGTTTGGAAAAGTTAGGAATTTTGTTTAGGATGATTTCTTAGAGTCCCCATTATCAGGACAAATGTTTGAATCCATTTAGTTTCTACTTCGGACACATGTAATCCATTTTTTTGGTAATAACGTCAATGAATATAAATTATTGGAAACGGTGGCTTAAACACATCTATGAGTTTTGGATAATTTTGGAAAAATTATGAATTTTTTAAGGAGGCTTCCTTAGAGTCCCCTTTTTCACGACAAATGTTTGAATCCATTTAGTTTCTACTTCAGACATATCTAATCCATTTTTTTGTAATAACGTCAGAACATGATAAATTATTGGAAACGGCGGGTTAACACCTATGAGTTTTGGTTAATTTTGGAAAAGTTAGGAATTTTTTAAGGAGGCTTCCTTAGAGTCCCCTTTATGACAAGAAATGTTTGAATCCATTTAGTTTTCTACTTCGGACACATCTAATATATTTTTGTAATAACGTCAGAAGATGATAAATTATTGGAATCGGCGGGTTAACACCTATGAGTTTTGGATAATTTTTGAAAAATTAGGAATTTTTTTAGGAGGCTTCCTTAAATCCCCTTTATCACAACAAATGTTTGAATCCATTTAGTTTTAAATTCGGACACATTTAATCCATTTTTTGTAACAACGTCAAAAGATGATAAATTATTGGAATCGGTGGGTTAACACCTATGAGTTTTGGTTAATTTTGGAAAGTTAGGAATTTGGTTTAGAATGATTTCTTAAAGTCCCCATTATCAAGACAAATGTTTGAATCCATTTAATTTCTACTTCAGACACATTTAATCCATTTTTTTGTAATAACGTCAATGAATATAAATTATTGGAAACGGTGGGTTAATACCTATGAGTTTTGGATAATTTTGGAAAAATTAGGAATTTTTTAACGAGGCTTCCTTAGAGTCCCCTTTATCACGACAAATGTTTGAATCCATTTAGTTTCTACTTCGGACACATCTAATCCATTTTTTGTAATAACGTCAGAAAATGATAAATTATTAGAATCGGGGGTTAACACCTATGAGTTTTGGATAATTTTGAAAAATTATGAATTTTTAAGGAGGCTTCCTTAAGTCCCCTTTATCACAACAATTGTTTGAATCCATTTAGTTTCAAATTCGGACACATTTAATCCATTTTTTTGTAACAACGTCAAAAGATGATAAATTATTGGAATAGGTGGGTTAACACCTATGAGTTTTGGTTAATTTTGGAAAAGTTAAGAATTTGGTTTAGGATGCTTTCTTAAAGTCCCCATTATCAGGATAAATTTTGAATCCATTTAGTTTTTACTTCAGACACATTTAATCCATTTTTTTGTAATAACGTCAATGATATAAATTATAGGAAACGGTGGGTTAACACTATGAGTTTTGGATAATTTTGGAAAAATTAGGAATTTTTTAAGGAGGCTTCCTTAGAGTCCCTCTTTATCATGACAAATGTTTGAATCCATTTAGTTTCTACTTCTATACATCTAATCTATTTTTTTGTAATAACGTCAAAAGATGATAAATTATTGGAATCGGTGGGTTACCACCTATGAGTTTTGGGTAATTTTTGAAAAATTAGAATTTTTTTAGGAGGCTTCCTTAAAGTCCCTTTATCACAACAAATGTTTGAATCCATTTAGTTTCAAATTGGACACATTTAATCCATTTTTTGTAACAACTTCAAAAGATGATAAATTATTGGAATCGGTGGGTTACCACCTATGGGTTTTTGTTAATTTTTGAAAAGTTAGGAATTTGGTTTAGGATGCTTTCTTAAAGTCCCCATTATTAGAAATGGTGGGTTAACACCTATGAGTTTTGGATAATTTTGGAAAAATTAGGAATTTTTTAAGGAGGCTTCCTTAGAGTCACTTTATCACGACAAATATTTGAATCCATTTAGTTTTCTACTTCGGACACATTTAAACAATTTTTTGTAACAACGTCAAAAGATGATAAATTATTGGAAACGGTGGCTTAACACCTACGAGTTTTGGGATAATTTTTGAAAAAATTGGAATTGGTTTATGATGTTTTCTTAGAGTTCCATTATCAGGACAAATGTTTGAATCCATTTAGTTTCAACTTCGGACACATTTAATCCAATTTTTTGTAACAACGTCAAAAGAAGATAAATTATTGAATCAGTAGGTTAACCTATGAGTTTTGGTTAAGTTTGGAAAAGTTAGGAATTTTGTTTAGGATGATTTCTTAGAGTCCCCATTAATCAGGACAAATGTTTGAATCCATTTAGTTTCTACTTCGGACACATGTAATCCATTTTTTTGGTAATAACGTCAATGAATATAAATTATTGGAAACAGTGGCTTAAACACACCTATGAGTTTTGGATAATTTTGGAAAAATTATGAATTTTTTAAGGAGGCTTCTTAGAGTCCCCTTTTTCACGACAAATGTTTGAATCCATTTAGTTTCTACTTCAGACATATCTAATCCATTTTTTTGTAACA